>JACTAT010000022.1:3007412-3103868 GCA_014526335.1 Chrysaora quinquecirrha
TTAGCTACCTTAATTTATAGAGATTCATTTAAAATAAGCGAATTTATTTCAAATAGTTATCAGAGTTTTAGCAAACAAAATTCATTTCTGATTTTGTCTTTATCTCGCTTGGTTTCTTTGACTTAATTCCATTGGTCAGCTGGCTGCATCCCACGAGCTGATTGGTGTTTAAATCACAATTACAACCCAGCTTCACTGTTCTGATTGGTGCATTTCGATTAGACTGATTACCTGAGTCGTAGTTATCGCTATTGAAATACATGCTAGGACGCTCAAACTGTTTGAGCGACCTCGGTTTGGTATTAGTCTCGGTCTGATGAGCGATAACTGGGACTCAAGTAATAAGTCTATTTCGATCCGTATCTCGGGTTATACTTCGCTTCAAAAGAAGTCTGGGTCGGGAAGACAGTTTTCTTGAAGATGGGAGATATTTTGTGTACGAGAATCCTCTCCGCTTATATAGCGACTGGGGTTGCAATCGATTATGTAGTGCAGCAAATTTTGCTTCAAATTCACGAGTAGAATAATAGAAGAAAAGACAGACAGGAATCTGAAATAATCAAATTTTGGAATGTTGAAACTATCTGCAGAAAGTTAGGAAACAAGATGCAAATAAGATAACTCGCAAAAAGGAAAATACTTGACTTTTTGCGTCCTTGGTCAGTTAAGCTGGGACTTTGGCCCGATTTTACTCAGATTAAACGTGAATTTGAAGAAAACTTTGCTGCAATACCTCTCCATGAAGCATAATTTTTGAGATCGTTTTCCAAACAATTTTATAGCTGACAGGGTGCGTTATTTCAGACAATATTATTCCGTAGCGCAATAATGAAGGCTGCTGCGAATGCCACACCATGTTTTTCAGCGATTATGCAATAGCTTGCTGCATACGATAAAGCTCGTATGTGAGCAAAGCGAGATGCGCTATAGCTACCCACTTGTTCGAGACAGCTATAGTGATGGCCCCAACTGAGCAATTTGTATTTTATCTCAAACAAACCATTGCCTCCAACTGGCCATCCATTGACATATGGCTAAACAAAATTCAAGGTGGTTTAAATTCGAATTTAGAACAACCTGCTTCACAAGTTCGTCTTTTTAAGGTCCATTTTGACTATTAATATATTCAAATTATCACTCCTTACCATCACTACGATTGTCAAACAAGTTAAATAATTTATTGATTATCAGATGGGATTTTAACTTTTTATTGAGCAACCTGTTTTTCTCTGTTTTTCGCAAACACAATCGATCACGATCAGGCCTTTGAACGTCAAAACGTTTGAAAACTTTGTTGGAGGCGTGTTGAATAATGCATTGGTACTTCTAAATGAATTGGGTTGTTTTCGAGTAGGTATTACATGTATTTGTGTAGATTAACGCGTTTCCTGTGAAGTTTCGTTATAGGTTGCAGCAAATAAGTTTGGTGGCATTTTATGGTATTTTTTAGTATTATGAACAAGGCAGAACTCTTGAGCATTTCTGGTTCACAATAAGCAAAACGTTGTCTCGAAAAGCGAGATTCTCACAGGTAAGCAATGTCTATTTCTTCAACTTTTAGTTTTTCTTTCTTCTTCCAACTGCAAACTCAATATCTGCCCGATATCTTCTTAGATAGCAATTGAAGGTGTGAAGGTTATTTTGCTAGCTTCTTCATGAGATCGCTTAGCTTTGTTTAAACCTTGGTTGTCTTGTTCTTTTGCGGATTTGTGACCATTTCTATTTCTTCCTAAACTTTCTTTTCAGAATCTTCTCAAAACCATTGTATGTTCAAGACAAGTGATTTCCCCGGCCTCTAGGCAATGGGGGCAGATCGGGCTGATGTCCCCTCAATATTTACAAAATCCATTGTATTGATGTATTTTCTGTATGTTTGCCTATTGTCCCCGAGTTGCTGCTATTGTTTGAAGAACATTGGTGCCCCCAAAAAAACCTTTTTGTTCCTACAGCACTGTTTTCGCCAGAAGATTATGCTTGTACTTAACTCGATTAGTCTCTGAGATTGAGAAGGATATTTTCTTCTCGTAGCAGATTCAAAATCATGCATCTGATTACGATCTTATTTTTGAACCCTATAGCTGATGAACCAGCTTAGAAACAATTGGATATAAGATATCTTGTATGATCTGCATTATGCAATTACAAATCTTTTTCCTAACGAGTTGCAAACAGCTGTTGCTCCGGGATGTCAAATTCGTTGTAGATTCACCCACAAACATTTAATCCCTTCCATGCGATTTGACTTTGTATTACAAGCAGTGGGAAATATGTTTCTGAATTATTCAGAGCAATACGTCAAATTTATATCAGTGGTCAATCCAAATCAGCTTTATGGCATTACTCCTCTGCCATATAGTGTAAGCCCTTATTGCCCTGTCTTAAAAAGGCGTTGTTTGGATTAGAGTACAGCCAAATCCGCACTTGTCTTGACAGACGATGGAGGGGAGGGTGATGCTGATGATGACGATGATGATGATTATGATATATGAAGTTGATGATGATTTTTTTCATTCATTCTCAGTGATGATGATTATGATGATGGTCATGATGATAATGATGATGATAATGATGATTGTGATGATGATGATGATTATGATAACGATGATGATGATCGTGAATAGTGATGATTATGATCATGATGACAATGATAGTGGCTTTAGTAAGTAACCCTTTTATTTATCAAATGCAATAACTTCTATTTTCTTGTTTTAGATCTTATCGTTCAAACACCAAACAGGATTTCTTACCAAAGTTTGCTGTTATTTGCAAAGTATTTTGGAGATAGCGAATCGACCCTGAGATATGTATCGCAGAATTTCATCGCCAGCACGAAACCCGCACCAAGTAACAAACGAAGAAAAGCGACGCTCGCAATCATTGACCGGAGCAGTCGAAACAGCAAAGGTAACCCTTCCACCGTCATGGAAAGGCTTTGTTACAATTGGTGAAACAACGCCGGCCCCGCAAGTCCAAAATTTCAAAATGGGACTATACGCATTGAACGAGCAGTCGCAATTTCGAGGCATAATATTTCGTAACTTGAATCCTATTGAAGAAATTCGGCCGTTTGGAATCTACTCTGCAAACAAGGACGCGCTGAGAAGTTTGCAAAGTCTTGACTATCGCCTGAGAAAAGAGTTGAGCTCTCGTCCGTCAGACCCTAGAATGACAAATGAAGGATTGTGTAGGCCAGCGTCGCATCAGCATCAAGTAGGAAATTCATCAGTAATCGCAACAAACTCAGAACCACTGGGGAGGTATAATTCTCAGAATTACCACAGCATGAAAACATTGCCTGAAGATGCTAATGTGGTGGCATTATCTCCAGAGGCAAAACACGATTCGGTGTCCGTGACGTCATCAACCTACCTTGACTTGTCCGACCTTGAATCGTCATTGAACCAATCAAAACAATCGAGGCTCTCATTCTACGCAAACAGACACCGGACAGCAAGCATATTCTCTGATAATTATGATAATTATTCGCATAATTTTGATAATTATTCATTAGCTTCAAGCTCTGGATCTTTGGCATTTGATTCGCAAAGCAATCATCGAGTCCCAGGCCTCCTGAAGTCACCGAGATACCCTGACGACCAACTGACGGAGATTTCGAAGCTTGTGAAGCAAATTAGCGATAAGGAAGGCTGTGTAAGAAACTATAAATTCCAGAGCAATTTCCAAAAGATCTGTGATGTTGTGAACGTTATTTTGAGCGAAATTCCGTCTTCAGTTCTGCCGTTTAATATCAAGAAAACAACGCTCAATGGAAATTACGAAACTGTTGGGATAAACAACTATGAAATCTACGTTATTCCAGAAATAAACAAACAGTGCTTTGAAGTTTCATTTGCCAGCAAAAATCCTTCTCAGGCGAACGTTTTTCTCGTTAAAAACAACCCGAGTCTTGAGATATTCTGCGTCGAAGATGCAACGACAAACCGCCGAAAACTTTCACCTTGCAAACTTATGATTATTTTCGCACACGTCTTTAGCACCAGCGCAAAAGACAGTGCGGTAGCTGGTGCTTTATATCCTCATGGCGCACAAGTATTTTTCGACGAAATATCGGAAAAGGGAATTGAGCTGACTATTAACTTTCGCTCTACAGACACTCAATGCAAAGTATCGTTAATTTTGGCGTTAGATGTCGATAAATTTCCCGAGACAAGCGCTTTATTTCATCGCAAAGACTGGCCTATGGCGTCGGTTAAACAACAGGTTAGCAAAACCGGTGTCCATTTGATAGCGAGGCTGTCTGATTCGGATATTCATACGTGGAAAGTGAAGTTTCTCAAAGCGAGGCAGACACTGCTACAGGGGACCGATGATACGGGAAACAAGTTGCGATTGCTTTTGGTTATGCAATGCCTACGCGAAACAGTCCTATCACAGCCTGATATAATTTTACCGTCCCATCTCGCAACGATAATTTTCTGGGCGAGCATCAAGTTTCGAGCGTCGACAGACTGGACGAATGAGAAATTAGGAAAACGATTTCTTGATTTTATCGTAGCTCTGAGGCGTTGCCTGTGGAGAAGAGAATGCGCTGATTTTTTTATTCCGAACCTGAATTTATTTGGAAGAATCAACAAGGACGATTCACACGCACTCCTTATGAAAATTGATGAGATTATCAAAGAACCTTTAGCATTTTTGAAATCAAGAATTCAGCATAAAAATATGCACATGTAGAGAGCAAAGATTTTTAACGAATTTGAGCGCTGCTAATGAGCTAACTTATCAAATAATATAACTTTTTAGTTTATATTCAGACTCCAGAAAAGTGTTCAACCTTCCTCCAGACAGAAATACAAGTAGCTGAATACCTTCCTCACTAAACAATGAAAAACAGGCGTGTTTTGGGTGTGGCAAAAGATTTTCCTTTGTTCTAACTACCCTTCCCCCGGTTAATGACCGTGTGACCGTAACTTTTTCCCGACTCTGTTTATATTCACTCTTCCGACCACCCTGTTGACTTACTTCTGAAACGTAGCTGTTAATTAAGATGAAAAACCTCTATTAGCCATTTGCGATTAGAAATGTAATCATTATTCTATAAAATTTCACGTTCTTTTAATTTAATATATTTTAAAACATATGAAAAATACAATATTACAAATTTGTCAAGTTTTGTCTGTACAGCTTATAAAGACACAACAAGCAAGTTCACATAGCAAGAGAAGCAAAAGGCCAACCTCCATTCCAGCCAGTTCCAGCCTCCGCTCAAGCTAGCCTCAATCGCACTAACCTCTTTCCTGTGAACGGAGATAATCATGAAATTCTTCAACACGTCTTCGCTGATTGGCCCATAGTAACACATGGCTTCGTTTAGATTTTACAAAATTGAAAGCTTCGTCGAGTCCAAGGTTTTGGTCCTGAATATGGAAGATTAAAATTTAATAATCAATAAAACATATCAAGTCTTAGCCACTAGGATGTCAAAGGTATAGCTGGAGTTGGACTAACGAGAAGTCGAACATGGCTGTGACAATGTCTCCATTCTGAGATACGTTGCATTCTGTATAACACAGGCTTCAAGCTTAAACTCTTCAATTAATTCTATTGGTCTTCCCGCTGTATCCCGAAAGCTGATTGGTGTTGAAAACACAATGCCAATTGGGCTTCACGCTCTCATTGGTGCATTTCGATTCGCATCTGGGTATAAATTCCGCCTTAGTTTTATTGGGTCGGTCTGTTTCTTCTTGTATGTTAATACTCTGAGGAGTGTCAGATGAAAAAAACTTTTAAGTATGTCCAAAGGATTACATAGGCAGGCCCTTACCAAGCTGACACGTAAGCAATGTACGAAAATATCGTTACAGCAATTCCCTTTGCAATCTCAGTATCGTTTATGTGTACGCAGTCGACTTGACTTGTTGTAGGAAATTCCCTATTGAAATATTCCCTTATGCTATTTCTCGCAACTCGCAAGTTTATTTTACCTTCATGAGATAACAAACAACAATCAGAGCGCTTCTTCCTCTTCCAGCTTTACAATGAACATAAACACTTTCATTTCTCGCTCTGAAGTCTTCAATAAATTCAATGCTTTTCTCAATCTCTGAAATTGACGGTGCAGCGTCGAAATCCCTCGTAGGAATCCATAATCTTGTTACTCCCAGGTTTTGCCATTGCTAAACGATTTGAAACAATAAGGTATGGAAAAACGATCAAAGGGGAAGGTAAAATTCTATTTCTGAATGGAGTGTGTAGAGAAAGGGAGAGCGTGGAAGAGTTCTAATTTAGGAACATTAAGACAGGTCTCTGTGGCGTAGAAGTTAGCGTGCAGGAGTCAAAGCGAAAATGTTGTAGGTTCGAGTTCGAGCCAAGGTCCTTTCCACTTGTGATTGCAAAGATAACAACCTTGGGCAAGTCTTTCACACAAATGTGCCTCTCTATACCCAGATGTATTATGTATAAATAGGTACCTGGTCGTGGTCGATAGTTATGAGCGCCGTGTGTGGCTGCTACCTGTCATATGCCCGCCATATGCTAATGCATCCAGACCAGGGGTAAAATGTAAATTCGACTGAGAAGATTTAAAAGCGGCAACTTTACTAAGTTTACTTGACACTTGTTAGAAAAGTAAAAGGGTCTGGATTAGAAAGGTAGAGGTCTAGAGTAAGTAGGTTGAAGAAGGCGCTAGCGCTAGGTGATTATCAGAGGCTGAGAAGAAATTGTTCGTTGCTCGAAATTGCTAGGAAGAAGAAAGACTACGGAAATTAGAAAAATTTTCAGCGACCGTAACAACTTTACCTCTTTCGTCAATGAAAGATATTTTATTTCATATTCTTGATTCAGTGTTAGAACTCCTTTTATATTCTCTTCTGCAACTAACTAGAGGTTTTAAGAAAGAAAAACCATCAACATTCATAATAGTATTTCAGTAGTATAAAATTTCGAAAAAATTGCGAGAAACAGCGCGAACATTTTTGGACATACATAGGTGTTAAAAAAAGCTTTTGAACCTTTGAAGTATGCCCATTGTCCAAAAATGTTTTCCGCTGTTTTTCCCATTGTGACCTCCTTCAGATTCATTGACCTTATTTTCAGAACTTTTGAGACAAGAGCGAAAAAATCGAAAAATACTTTTGGCAAAAATGCTGTGAACATGTTGAAGCAAGTGTCAAGACAAACAAGCTGGTTATAGCGATTGCGTCATAGCGGACACGTATACAACTCGTCAACACAAAAGAAAATTTCAGCCCCATTTCTGCAACCTCAGCAGATTTTCACAATGTGATAAAAATGGGCCTAAGTTGTAATTATACCGAATAACAATGTCTACCTTCTTTGCAGTACTTTGAAAAGGCAATGCACCAAGTACCACAGTCCTGTCAATTCTATCATACCAATTCCTATCTATTTTTGAACGAAAAATATTCCATAACAGTGTTGGATAAAACGCGATTCTTGTCCCCCAAGATTGCAGCCATGATGAGGTAACCATCTTTAATTTGCAAAGTACTCCATGTTCGATGTCATCAAAATGACGTAATGCTTAATTCTGATTGGCTGAAAAGTGGAAGTCTTTAGATATAGCCAATCAGGAGCAGTTATTTATCACGTGGCTTTGTTTTTATTCGTTTCGAAGAAGGTCAGGCGACATATTTTTGGTACATATTTCTGGTGCTATATTATGTAGTTGATCCCTCACTAGAAACACCTGATTGGAATTATAAATTCATCGTTTCAAAGGCAAAATAATTAAGGCTTGAAGAATGGCAGACGAAAACGAGGAAATCTTCTCTTTTGCCAAAGCATTGAAGAATAAATACACGGACTACGAGCCCAAGTTGTTTGACAACATCCAACTTTCTCCAAAGAGACGAGGTAAAACCTTGTTTTTATTATTTATTTCCTAACTACCGTGATTTCGTATTGAGCAAACTCATCAAGATACTATGCATATAATGAATTGAGCCTTAAAATAATGTATAAGAAGGTTGGAAATAAAACATAAAAGTGCTTCATACAACATAGTCTACATGAAAATTTATAGTTTCCTACCACAAGACCTGACCTTTTATGTTCCTGAGGACAGAAAGACAATAACACCTGGAGAATTGACAATAAAAGGAGCTTCATAGCGAGAGGAACAAAATTACCAGGGGGTGCTACAACCCCTAACATCTTGAAAAATAACTAGGGGGCTGAGCCCCCTTAACCCCCCCAAGCTTCTAAATTGATTTCTTACAATGGACTTATGAATATGATAACTTCAATTGATGCTACATAATGCTTTAAAGAAGTTCGTTTTTACTGTAATTATCCTTTTCTTGCAGCTGCATTTCTGAATCAGCAAAGCCATCATCAGAGGCAAATTCTTGCTTTGGATGGATGTAAAGTTGGGCATGCTGGTGAACCAGGAGAAATTGCTGATATTTGTCCCAATCTAAAAGAACTGGACTTGACAAAAAATTCTCTCAGTAGCTGGGAAGAGGTATTTAAAACTCTGTGTTTGCCATTTCATAGAACCCCCTCTCTAATAAGCCTCCTTTAATAACCCCCTCTCTAATAAGCCCTCCCTAATGAGCCCTGTCTTATATGCCCTCTATCTGATAAGACCCTTCTAATATGTCCCCTCTCTAATAAGCCCTCTCTAATTTGCCTCCTATCTGATAAGACCCTTCTAATATGTCCCCTCTCTAATAAGCCCTCTCTAATTTGCCTCCTATATGATAAGACCCCTCTAATATGTCCCCTCTCTCATAAGCCCTCTCTAATTGGCCCTTATCTATCTCATGAGCCCTCTCTCTAAGAAGCCCCCATTTTAGTAGCCCCATCTCTAATATGCCTTCTCTAATAAGACTTCTCTAATAAGCCCCCATCTAATTAGCCCAAATTCTAATAAGCTCTCTCTTATATGCCCCTCTCTAACAAGCCCCATCTCTAATATGCCCCTCTCTAATATGCCGCTCTCTAATAAGACCTCTCTAATAAGCCCCCATCTAATTAGCCCCAATGCTAATAAGCTCTTTCTTCTTTGCCCCTCTCTAATAGTACCCCTCTAATATGCCTTCTCTATTAAGACCTCTCTCATAATCCCCCAGCTAATTAGCCCCAATTCTAATAAGCTCTCTCTTATATGTCCCTCTCTAATAGTACCCCTCTAATATGCCCCTCTCTAATAAGACCTCTCTAATAAGCCCCCATCTAATTAGCCCCATTCTAATAAGCTCTCTCTAATAGTACCCATCTAATATGCCCCTCTCTAATAAGCCCCATCTCTAATATGCCCCAGCTAATAAGTCCCATCTGTAATAATCCCTCTTTCTAATAAGGCCCCTCTGATAAGCCCCCCTCTAATAAACCCCCCTCTAATAAGCCCCTCTCTAATAAGCCCACTCTTATAAGACCTCTCTGGTCCTCTCTAATAAGTCCCCCACTCTAATAAACCCCCCTCTAATAAGTCCCTCTCTAATAAGCCCACTCTTATGAGACCCCTCTGGCCCTCTCTAATAAGTCCCCACTCTAATGAACCCCATCTACTTTCTAATAAAACCCATCTTCAAAGGAGTTTCTGAATAAATAAAGGGATATTTAACTTCGTATTCATACAGCGGCTAAAGCCCTTTAGCCCCAACATCTCTGATTCATCTCTGGCTTTTTTTAGGTTTTTTGTATTATCAGTCAGCTGCCGAATTTACTGTTTTTGAATCTCAGCTGCAACCCTCTAAACGCAGAATTCGATGAAGAAAGGCTGCATGAGATACTTAAGAATAATACCATGCCAAAACTGCAGAAACTTGTGCTGAATAACACTGGAGTTGATCTTCAAGTTGTTTTAAAACTTCTATCAATGTTTCCTACGTAAGAAAATTCAGAATTTATTTACTTAATTAGCCTGTGCTGTGTTTTGGTGATCGATTTAGCAAGCATTTGAACTTATTTCTAACTTGCTTGAAATTACTTGCGTGGTATTTCTTTGCAAAACGGCGTGTCTGCAGGGAAAACGTTGTATGGTTTTTCACTAGCCTTTGCCAATCCGCTTTCTTGGAACTGCATGGCGACGCTCGAAGTTGACTCACTCTGGACATTTTCTCGCAACGCACGCGGCTGCCGTTTAATGACGGATTTATACAAGTTTCAGTAAAACAGAATCAAGTAAAAAATTACAATAATCAACATGTCTTTCCCTCTTGAGCGAAAAGGTGGACATTGACTGATAAAAAACGGTAACGATTTTTGACATTCCGATATTTGAAATACCCATAGGAGAAACATGGCATATACTTGGCATATAATCTGGTATACTATTTCGCAAAATTGATGCAACTTGGGGGTAGACCTCCCCTGCCTTGACCGCTATGCCCCTTGGCCATGGTGCTTGCTTCTGATTTTTAACAACTTTTTCTTCACAGAGTTGAAGAGCTGCATTTGAGCTTGAATTCTTATGGCAAAGTAATCAGCTGCGCAGAAACATATCCCAATATCCGAAGACTCCATTTCAGTAGAAATGACTTGGACAATTGGGAAGATGTTCTCAATATTGGAAAAATATTCCCAAGCCTCAAAGTTCTCATTTTATGCGAGAATCCAGTAAAAAACATCTCCATAGAAGACCCAGAGAGTGTTTTCCCTGAGTTATCGACCTTGAGTTTGAGCAAGACAGGAGTAGAGGACTGGGAATCAGTCGACGAAATGAGAAAGCTACCAGCGCTGGAAGATTTGAGGCTTGTTGGTGTGCCTCTAGCTGAAAACGAGAATGGAGATAACAAGCGTAAGCTATTGGTATCGAGGCTGCCAAATATAAAGAAACTCAACGGAAGCGCGATTGATCGTGAAGAGCGGGAAGATGCAGAGCGAATGTTCATACGGTATCATATGGACAGCGAAAACCCCCCGGAAAGATACTACGAACTCGTTGAAAAGCACGGTGAACTTGACAGATTAGCGGAGGTTGATATGAGCAAAAAAGAAGTCGCGAAAATGTCTCTGCTTGTTGATGGAGAGGAACTGACGAAAATTATCGTTGATCTTTCTGTTGACACGAAAGCGTTCAAAAAGAGAATCGGCAAGAAAATCGGTTTGCCTCCGAGAAGATTTCGCATGTTTTATTGTGATGTGGAGTTCGGTAACGACTGGAAAGAAGAAATGAAAATTGCTCATAAGCAACTGTATACTTATCGTATGACAGATGGAGACAAAATTCTTGTTATTACGTATACTTCTGAACCTATAAACGTTTACCAGTGAGAAACTTCGCGCGACAAATAGGAACACCCGCGTTGCTTCTTTTTCCGTACAAGGCTCTGGAAGCAACGTAGTTCTTTGGTCAGGAAATAACCACTATTGATGTCTAGAAGTGTCTTTAAAAAATGGTTTGATGCATCAATTTTAGGCCATGATAAACAGCTCCCCATGCACCGTTCCAACGATTACTTAAAAAATTCTCCCATGACGAGGAGCACTTCAGCAGCCTAGCTGTTAGAAGGGGTGATAGCATTACGGTACTATGGTACCAAAGGGAGCAGAGGGAGGTACCTGGTACCAAAGTCTGCTAAGATGATAAAACCTTGTTGTACCGTCTCTATGTGTTCCATCATGATAATGAACACTCTTTATCCCCTTTGGTCCCCTTAAGCTTTCATTGTCTCTTTTAACTTTGGTGAAAATTTAATAGGTATCTCTAACTAGTACGGAAAACGTTTACATCCCTGTTTTTAAAGGAAAGATGAACTGCTATATATAATCTACTTTAAATCTAATCTACTCTAAACTAAGAAGTTTGCCCACTGGTCTAAGTCAGTACCGCAGTACAAAATGGTAACTGTTGTTATTTTTGCTATTTGTAGTCATACGTATTTTTATGTAGGCAGAATGATATATTCTTTTTCCCGTTTATGTTTGTATATATTTCGGAAAAAAAGTTGTGGTTATACAGCTTTTTTTTCTGTTTTTTATTCCTGTAAACTATAAAGCTGTATTTCTGGTTCTATGAGGTGATGGTGGTGTGCAGAGAGAGCTTCTTTTCCCTGCGTGTGTTTTTTTCAATCTGCATCTGCAATGTAGCTCTTTAGCTGTTAAGCAATTTGATAATAAGAGAGGTCTAGTGCGCAGGCTAGCCCGAATTTTCTTATAAAACAAGCGCAAGGTTCTTTTCATATTATGACAAAACTTCTTATAGTTTAGCGCGATTGTTAATTCAGAAACCGCTCTACTCCGCAAAGCTTTTTCGCGGCAGGAATCTATGGAAAATTGTCAAAACCACACTGTTATCAATTTCAGATTAATGATAAAATAATTTTGGGTTTTTCTGCCCTGTTAACTTATTGTCCTTCTCAAAGTAGCTAAGCTAACAGATTATGATCAATCTGCGAAGAAATTTTTTACCAGAAATCGCGGAAATGAGTAAGAATCGATTTTCCCGCTTGATTCCTGATTGGTCAAAATTCGTCGGCCCTTCCCATTATCCCCGATGAATAAACAAAAGAGGAAAAGGTTGATTTTACGCAACAAGGAAGGTAACCGTAGCCGCGAGCCCTAGTCTTCAAAAATGTTCTACTTCAAGTTGCAAAACGTGGGCGGAAGTTTAGCAAGGTGTGGCACAACACTGAACTACTCCTATCATTTCTCATTATAAATCCCCGATAAAAAGTCCTCAGCCTGGTCTGCAGTTAAGGAAAATTTGATATTCAGTATGTTTCTCGATTCTCTAGAGCACAGCAAAGAAAGGTGGGCGGAATATCTTGCTTTTAAAGGTGGGCAGGATAGCCGCTTTCTTATGGCTTTAGGGCAAGGGGCCAACGCGCTTGGGCATGATTGGGAAGCGTTCGTTTTCTGGTCGGGCGTGTTCTTGTGTGTTGCTGTTACTTGACATGGCTGTGCTTCTGCATGTTGAATTTGCCACTTGAATGTTTACTGAATTTTGGACATAATTTATGATGTTTTAACAAATTACAAGTATTCATATTCTGTTGCTTATTATCGAGTATCACAAGTGTTAAAAAACGAGCCGAGGTAAGTGAAATTACTGAAAAATCTTACGAGCATGCCGAAGCATTTTGTTTAGGCCGAGGCGGAGGCCCAACAAAAAAGGCCATAGGATATTGGACTAGAGATAAATGGACTAGAGATCTTCTTTTAACACTTAAATGGATCAGAATTATCTTCACTGATGATCACTTCAACATACTGAATGAATAAAACAACCCTAACTAGTCATATTTTTATGCCTTTTCCGCGAGCAAAACAGTCAGTTTTGAAGATGTCTTTATCTTGAATTTTGATTGTATGAGGTTAGAACATAGACAGTTTCAGCCTATTGCTTATATTGAAATTCAATAAGGATAAGAATTTTCGTCGAGGATTTAACAAAATGATGGCCTTATACTTTCTCATTGTTCATCCAAAACCATCTAATCTTGTTTTCAAAAGATTCATTTGCAAATCTTTGCCAAGGTTAAATAGTGAGCAGTATTTCCTGACCACTGTGCAGCTGTTGTTTCTTGCAATTGTGTATTTTCTTAAGAAACACCTGAACGTTTATAAACAGCTTGTGATAAGACACAGAAAGATGAAATTCATTCAATAAAAATGTCCAAGAAGGTTTATCCTGTGAATATTTATTGGGGCTGGGCACTGCACCTTTCTTTTCGATGCCTGGCAGTAAAGGTGAAATTGTGTATTTTGTGACAGACACTAGGATCTCAGTAGTAGGTCAACGAATCAATATCTTGAACCTGGCTGTGAAACAACCATAGCTGAGGCTCAAAACCCAACCACTGAGGAAAGGCAGGCAGGATTGAAATTTTTCAAAATCTCATGAAATTAAGTTCCCAAAATTGTATAAACTTGTATAAAGCATCCAAAACTTAGTCTAGGTGCAAAGTTTCATTGTCCTGGCTCTGATCCTATTGAGGTTATGAGCATTAAAAGTTCCTGGTTGTATAAGGGCTTTGATCATGCAAAGTGACTGGGGCTGAAGATTTTCTCCCTACTGGGTGTAAGCCCTTATAATATCATAAACTTTCAAGGCTCATAAAATCAATGAATCCTGATGCAAATGTTTTGATAGTGAAACTTTTCAACTGGACCAAATTTTGGCTGCTTAATACGAGCTAGGTATTGCTGTGGTCAAAAACATTCCTCCCTGACATTCCTCTAAGTACAAACATCAGATCAGGATATACAGAACGTAATTCTAATCTAATATCCAGCTCATCTTAAATTAACCAAGAAACTAGAGTTCTAACTAACGATATAGAATATACTTGTAAAATTTTTGTCATTCCTAGCTACTCTAGCATTTGCCTCAGCTAATTCCTGTTTTGTAAGTCCTCATGTCTTTTGTTAATGTGGTTAATGAATTCTTAAGTGAAACCCACCTTGTGGTAGGTTAAAAAAGGTATTAAATCTGTCTTGATAGATATTCATGTTTTTATTAAAACCTTTCCATTCTAACTGCAATTGTCACATCCTAAATGTGTCACAAGTTCAATTCATGAGCTAAAACCAGTAAATTTGATTTTAAGCTTGAAGTGTTTGGATCTTGTAATGTTTGGGGGTGTCTGCCTTTGTGCTTGCAATTTGCCTCAATGTCACATGAAAGCATTTGCCAAATGCTCTGCCATCTTTCTGATTTGCAGTTAGTTGAAGCAAGCAAGGTTTATCTGCAAACAAATTACAGGTGAAATATTCCAACCAATGGACTTCAGGTCCAGCTTGCAGGATCTGGTAATAAAAATGTGCAGCATTTTAGACTAGGTTTGCAAAATTTGCTCGCAGCTAGCAGCTTCTAGGCCCCCCATAGGCATCCCTTTATAGCCCTGCCGTAGTGTGACCATTATCTGCAAGACCATGCAGCATTTTCACAAGAACATCTCAAAACAGTTAAGAGACTTAAGAAATTACACTTGGAGATTCAGCTTATTTGTTTACAGTCAAACATGTTATTATTCCATAACTACTGAAATAAGCCAATTATTCTTTGCTCATTCCAGTGTTATTCTTCCTTTATCTCTAAACACATGTGAGTAAACTCAGACAAATGTTTGATCAATTTTCAAAATAATTACTCAGACATTGTTTGCTTTAACTCAAAATACAATTTACATGTCGCAGACTACCTGCTGCTTTGAAATATAAACTTCAAGATTTTAATATTTCTCTCAATCTTTTCAGGTACAATGGCTCAGACGACATTTAATCTTCAATTGGCAATTTTAGCAATCTTTGTACTTAGCAATATTTATGGTAAGCTTTTTTGAGTTAACACTTCTTTTTAAAACTTGTTTAAGAACTTTTTGTGGAAACAGGAAGTGCTAGTGTGCAAACTAGGGATAGACTTAAGAGAGGTGCCCTGCAAGATGTCCACAATCAGCATACCTATGCTGCTCATGATGCCAGCAACCTGCATTACCAAATAAATATGCCTGCTTGCTTGCTTGTAAGAGTTATGTTTCCCTTTGCTTAAGCTATGCTATGGGAGCCAGTCCTTTTCCAAAGGGTAAGTCCTTTATCCTTGGCAGGCTGTTTGCATAGCAATGGTTGGCTGCATTGCTGCCTCACTGTGCGTATGGACAAAGCCTGGTAGTGCGTGAACAATCAGAACAACCAGGACAAGTGAAGACCCTATGGCTAGGAAGCTCATTAGATACACTACAACTATCTTGTGGCCTGACAATGTGCCTGACAATGCCATCAAGAATGTCTTGACAGAACTTGGTTGGGAGGTCTGCAATGGAGCCATCAGTCCATTCAATAATGGATCGAGTTGTCAATAGGAAGCAGTGATAGATCATAATAGCAAGCGTTACTGGGTATCAAGGAATGAGGTTGGAGTGCATGATATGCGATACCCAATGCTTGGCTATGCAATAGTAGTACCATAGAGCATTGTTATATGCAGCAAAATATCAAAGGTTTCAGACATTTCTTAGTGACACCAATTTCTCATATTTTCTCTTAAAGAAACAGAATCTGTGAAAGTCAATAACAAAGTTTAATGTATTTATGCATTAGTAGTAAAAAGATTCTTCTAGCTCCACTGATTTCTATTTTTTTTATTTAATTTTCAGGTCAAGAATCTGTCTTCGATTGCACGCAGCAAACATCTTGTAGAACTTGTATCCAAAATGGAAATAACTGCGCATGGTGTAGAGATGAGGTAAGTATTTCTAAATGGCATGATAATCATTGCCTATCATGGATAGGTTTTAATATTCGTCAAGGCAGCGTTCCAGAAGAGCTCTTTCTCAAATCTCCAGGCAATGAGAATAGATCATTTTGGTAAACGGCCGACATCATTGAAGGATTGAAGTTTTCAAAATCACAAGATATCAATTTTTCGATGTGCAAATCGTATAAGCAACCAAAATTTATGTGCAAAGTGTTACTATCTCAGCGATGGTATTATCGTTTTTAAGAGCGGTTAAAGTTTACGATTTTATAAGGGTGAGATTGAGGGGGGGGGGCAAAAATGTTCACCAAATTAGTTTTTTGCAGTCAAAGCCTTTATGGAATCAGGAACTTTGAATGCTCATAAAAGGAAGGCTACAAGTTCTAGGAAGTGAAACTTTGTACCTAGACTAAGTTTTTGATGCTTTATATGATTTCCGCATCGAAAACTCGATATCCTGTGATTTCAAAAAATTTCAATGCTGTCTATCGTTTACCAAAATGACCTATAGTGGTTATTCTCCTATTAAATGGTTGGTTTGAAAGTGTTTGGAAAACACTAACCAAACTGCTAAGAAGCTTGGGCCTTTGGCACCCACTTTGCAGAAGCAGTATTCTTCATTTGTACGAATTTATTTTCTCAGTTGTGTTGCCAGTTGATTTATGGGTTCTATCTCTATTTTCAGATTTACAAAGAAGGCAAAAGATCATATTTTCCTCGATGTGACTTCTTAGCAAATCATAAGAAAAGAGGATGCAAAAAGATATCTGATCCACCTTCAAATTATTCTTTGAATGAGGCAAGTATAAGTTTCAAATGCGGGCTGTATGACTTGGCGAGTTAGTCGGCGATTTCATTGACCTTAATAGGTCAGTGGAAACGTCATTGGCTCTCTGGTCATGCAGTCCAGGTTCGACTCCCATCTATTGTGGTATGACACTTGTGGAAAAATCTATCCTAGTATTCGCCATTATGACAAATAAATAAAGTATGTATGGTGCTAAGAAGGCTCACACGCGGAAACACAAGAAGTCAAACAAGAGGAGAGCCTTGGGCTGTATGACTTGGAGAGCTACTTGGCGATTTTATTGAGCTCTATATCTCAGTGGAAACGTCACCACAATAACCATAAAAACCGAGACGATACGTGTTATACACTACGATGCGATGTGATACGACAGGATACGACACAATACGGTACGATTTTCTACTACACGACGGGTACGATAGGATTCTATACTATACTGACTGATACGATAGCTATGATGCTATGCTTTGCGACACGGTACGATACGATACGACACTATTCGACATGAAGGGTACCTACGACAGGATGCTATACTATACTGACACTATACTGACTGATACGATAGTTACTTAATACTATACCTTACGATACGATACAATAGTATACAGTACTATACGACACGACAGGCGCAATAGGATTCTATTCTGTACTGACTGATACGATAGCTACTATACTTACTTTGCTAGAAGATGCGATAACAGTACGATGCATCAGGGTACTATACTATGAATGATAACTATATTACTACTGTAATATACCTTAGGATACGATACTATACGATATGACAGATATCCGACAGAATTCTGTACTATACTGACTGATACGATAGCTACAATAAACAAAAGTATGCTTTACGATACGGTACTACTCGATACCGTATTATATTAACGCTACGATACCATAGCTACATTACCATACTATAGTTCTACTTTACTATACCATAGTCATAAGAAAAGTATGCGGTACTTTTCTTACGACTATGACTATACTATTCAACAAGATAAAATTATGTGCACAATTCTATACAGGACTCAGATGTATTGGCTACTTTTTCTTGGCTAGATATCTATATACATTAACGATATAACGTGACAGAGCCACACAACGTTATTTAAAAGTTACATCTCATAGGACTGCAGAAGTGATGTCACAGAGTTAACATGCTACCACTCCGCCATCCTATCGTTGCAAAATATCTCTCCATTCCTTGCGATCCTTTGCTAGTTCACTTGCTTCTTCCATATCTATATACCGTTGAAAAATTAGGATGAGAGAAAATTATCTTCCTTTTTGCTTCTTTTCAGGGCAATATAGGTCTTGGTGGCGAAAATAGAGTTTTTCCACAGAATATAACACTTTACTTAAGACCTGGTAAGTATAAAGCTAGTTTAAATGTGATTTTTTTTGTTTTCTTCTAAGGGATATGAGCTATTAAGTGATTTGATGTTTTTGTTGATAGACTTATGGTTGACGTTAATGTCAACTACATACTCAGCCTTTGCTATCTCATCCCCATATGACCCCACCCCCTATGATTCTATGATGCATCTTCAATACAGCACGCAACCAGTGTATCAAGTTAAATGTGTATTGTAACGGGAGGTGCCAGGGCAAGGTGGATTTCACTCCTCGAAAAGGCGTACGAGATTCCCGTTGAAACAAAAGGATTTCCAAGGGATTTCTTTGAAAACAATAGAAATCCCAAAAAAGTGTGTTTTGCATTCGGTACAGCACAATGTAGAACAAACAAGAATAAAAATACATTATGTACCATTTGAAATTTTCTTATATTAGATAAAAACGACGTTTCGAGCATGAACTCGTTATCAAGTCAATAGAAATCCCAGCAAACGAGGTTCCAAGGAGTGAATTGTTCCTCGGGCCAGGAAACTTTCGCTTGCTTTTTCTAACGACTGAAAATTCCTTCAAAAATACCCTATTTTCACTGTTTACCGTGTCGGATTGTATGGGAAGAAAGTGTGAATTATACCATCAATAAATTAAAATTCAACAATGACAGATACTAAACAATACGGTATTTCTTAGTGCATCGCAATCTTTTTTCTGTCCTACTGCTTAGCCGAATCTTGACTCCAATAAAGCTTGCTTTTTCTTCATTTCCACAGGTAGACCAACAACAGTCAATGTCAAAGTGAAAACACCAACTGATTTCCCTGTGGATTTATACTATCTTATGGATCTATCCAATTCAATGGAGGACGATAAACGTCAAATTGAAAGTATCGGAAGTTTACTGAGTAAGTCTATAGTCATTATTTTTACTATAAAGACCCCCCGTTCCTAAAAAGGCCACGATGGGCTTTTCACTGAGTACGCAAGAATCCTTCCTATTTGGGTATGCTATAGATTATTACCAGATGCCCAGTTATGGCTCATCAAACCGAGACTTATACCAAACCGAGATCGCCGAGACTGGATAATGAAAGGATTGGTAACCAGAAGCTTAAATGTGTTTAATTAGACAAACGAAGGTGACCCGTTTGTTTGCTATTTACTGTATATTTGACTATCATTTCCAGATCTTCATTAAAGCAAAAAGATACCATGCAATAGCTATGATGGGTACAATAGGATTATTTACTGTTAGTGGCGGATTTTTTTTTCTGGTAACCCTTTTTATTGTAAAGTAAATTGCGTTTCCTTGGCTTTATACTGGCACTTTTTTGAACCCTGGGAAGTTTCTATGTACATTTGTGTTTCGTAGTATGAAAAACATAATATAAAAGAGATGTTTCTCAAATTTTTTAAAGAAAATTCATTGCTAACTTTTTTGACAAGCCAAATCTCTTTTTCAGAGGAGAAAATGGGAGAAGTTACTTCAAATTTTCGTCTTGGATTTGGTGCTTTTGTGGATAAGAATCTTGGTCCTTATACATTTACTAGTGAACCAGAGTAAGTTTCTTGTATTGAATTAGTTACTAAACTTTTCATTTCATGTTGTACTCGTCAGCATGTTTGTTTCATACCGTATTTAAAAGCATGTTCATTGCAAACTGCATTGTTCAGCATGTTCATTTCTTGCTGCATTCGTCAGCATGTTCATTTCATTCTGCATTGTTCAGAATGTTCATTTCGGAATGTATTTTCAGCATGTTCATTTTATACTGCATTCGTCAGCATTCTCATTTCATACTGTGTTCTTCAGCATGTTCATTTCATACTGTAATCGTCAGCATTTTCGTTTCATACTGCATTCATCACCATCAAACTCATTTCATATTGTATTCCTTAGCATGATCATTGTTTATATTCATCTTGGACAAGGGCTTCTCGATAGTAGACTTTGTTTGGATTTAGCTTAAGTAGTTTCAGTTAGAAAGACATTTGTATTTCTGAAAAAGCGTGTTTTTTGTTGGGTGTCTTATCAGTCGTGTTCAATCGTTTTAGAATACAAACAAAATTACGTCAAGGAGCAAAAGATGGAATCCAAAGAACGTTTGGCTTCAAAAACTATCTACCCCTTGATCAAGAACCAAAGAAATTTGAGGTGAAATTTAGAAACTCCTAATTCAAATTACCAACTTAATATTCTTGAGTAATTCAAAAAGGGGTACTTTTCAACCCTGTTTCTAATTTAAGAATCATAAAAATCGTTGAAAAAATAAGCTACTTTTATATTTTATCTCTTTTGTTTTCTTAGAACGTCGTAAGGAAAACGAATATCTCATTCAACATTGACGGACCAGAGGGATCTTTGGATGCTATGATGCAAGTGGTTGCTTGTGAAAAGGTTAGTTATCATATTAAGGACATTTTGAATTGCGAGACATAGTGGAACCATCTCTGGAAACACTTGAAAGCTTTCTTCTCTGACACTCCTCAGAGTATAAATGTCAGAAACGGACCGAAACCATAAAGGCGAAATTTATACCCAGATGCGGATCTAAGTGCACCAACCAGAAGGTGAAGCTAAATTGGCATTGTGTTTCCAACACCAATAAGCTTGTGGCATACAGCGGGATGACCAATAAAACTAATTTAAGAGTCAAAATGAGAAAAGAACTCTTTCTGCCTACACAGAACCGGTCTTTTGGTTTTGATGTGGACAGATTCCAAAACGCCAAAGTGAAATTTTGATCCTGCTCTGCCAATTATTCGAAAACGATTCTCGTTGTAATTTTCTGCAAAATGAAGGTGATCCAAAATGTTTTCCTATGGCAGAATCATGCTTAAAGGTGGTTGGACATTTATTTTATATCATCGTAAGGTATAGAATATGAGGTCCCGTGCAAACTACTCCCTTTTTAAACGAAAATGGAAGAGAAAAGATGTGTTGAAGTTGTAAAAATACCTCCTTATGTTAAAGTGTTTTTCATTCTGCCAGTTAGCAGGGGTGACTTTGAAAGCACTCTTTCGAGTGTTTTTAAATGCTATCTTGAGTTGATCGCACTGTATTTTCTGCATGTGTGAAGTTGTAGTCTTTTCACATATGATCGAAGAGCGTCAACCATTGGCTCACTGCGATCTCCTCTTGGTAATTCAGCACAAATGACTTCTGCACCAAACTAGTACTGTTTTAGGAATTACACTTGTCTAGAAAAGAAGACAATGTCAGTTAGATAATTTAATTGATTAATTTGTAGAAGCCATAAGGCCCTGATCAAACGATCAAACATTGTTGGTCAAGCATCTGAAATTCGCTTGTCCAACAAATGTTTGAACAAATGTTTGATCCTTTGGTCACATCATAAAACATTGCTGATCAAACATTTTGGCTTACGAAAAGCAGTAAATGTTTTTGAAGTTTTCAAAACTCATTGCCAAGCAAGTTGTGCTTGTCAAGAAATGTTTTGGGACGGGGCCAAAAGGTAAAGCATTGTTTGTAAAGCAAATCTCAAATGTTTGACCAACAATGTTCGATCGTTTGGCCAAGGCCTAAGTTTCCTGACGAAATTTCATTTTTTGAAGGAAATTGGATGGAGAGACAAGAAAAAAGCCAGAAGAATTGTTATTGTCACAACCGATGCTGGTTTCCATTATGCTGGTGATGGCTTGGTATGTAGGCATTTTAATATTCAGTGTTTTTCTATTTTCTAGCTCATGAAGTGGTCTTGCAGTTTAATTCAAGTATGCAATCTTGGGCCTAAGACACAGAGACGCCCATCCAAAAACGTTTAAAATCGTTGGTTTTTGTTGATTTTAAATTTTTTTTATTTCTTCATTTTGAGAGACCCTTAACATGACAATGTTCATTCATTTTCCTTCTGTTTCTAGCTTGGTGGTGTTGTTAGGCCAAATGATGGCTTGTGCCATCTTTCTAAAGATGGTGATTACATTAAGTCAACCTCAATGGATTACCCTTCTTTGTCGTTTTTACGTGAAAAGATGTTGGGTGCTGAAATCGTTCCTATATTTGCTACAACTGGGAATCTTGATTTATACAAAGTAAGCTTGCATTTTGAATTCTATTCTATTATTTTAAATTTTTCTTTTCTTTATTCTTAGAGGCCTTTGCATGAATAAAGCAGTCTCGGGGTTAAACTCAAGCCGGTTTGTGGTTCACCCCAGTCACTGTTGTTGGCCCTTGAACTCTTTACACTTAAGAGGCGGTTTTCTTTTCACTCTGGTTTGAATCTATGGATCTGCCTATCAGGTTTGCCCCTGACATCCTTGCAATGGTGCATATGCCAGCTCTTGATGGGAGGAATCAAGCGATGCTGTGGGGGAGAGGTTCTAATACCCCAAAACCCATGGGGTACCCCGCTGTCCCCACACTATAGGCCGAAGTTGATTTGATTCGAAAAAGCAAAGAGAATCTGGACCCATTTGTCTTTGGAAAGTAGTCCTTCCTGAGTTTTTCCAAAATTTTAAGGCAAATGTTTTTGTTGTTGTTGTTGCCATCGTTACAGGAAAACTGCCAGTTGCTGCCAAACTTTGTTGTCATCAGAACTTTAGTTTATAGAATGAATGTTCAAACAATTACTCTTGAAATATCTTTTAATCTCCAGGGTCTCGCTCTCTCTGGTTTGATCGCAGAAAAGCGAATTTCACTCCTCATTGGCTTTCTGAAACATCATCGAAAACTATTTATCTATCGGCTACATTGAACCGCAATGGCTTTTAATGCAAATTTCTTTTCAGAGAGTTGAAGATTTCTTTGGTAAAGCATCAGGAGCAGTTGCAGACGCATTGAAAAACGATTCATCAAATGTTGTCCCTTTGGTTCGTGCAGCTTACGAAAAGATTTCAAGAACTGTCAAAGTCAGCACTGAGAAGGTTCCTGGATTGAATGTCAACATAAAAGCTAAATGCGGGTAAGAAAATACATTATACTTCTAAAGGGAACTCATCATGGCATTGAATTAATCAACCAGTGCAGATCGTAAAGCCTGGTTCTCATCATATCGTAACAGCGTCGGCGACAGTCTGCTCAGGTCTCCTGATTTTGTTGGAAAATATAAACATGGATAAAACAAACCATTAAAACAAACTAGTCATTCTGTACGTTTTCTTCTCTTTCTTGGTGTCTGAAGGTTTGATTTTGACAGTTGAGGACCGTTTCCTCAATGAATGGGAATACTTTTTATTTGATCGTTATGGAAGATGGAAGGAAGGATCGGCCACACATCGCTGAATCTTAAGATTTTATGGGAACCAGGCTAAATTTACTCTTCTTTCAAAAAAGAGTTTTAAACATTGTTTGTGTTTTTTTACTCAGGGACAAGAAACCATGGGAGAACAGAGAAGGTTGCACAGGAGTGGAGCTTGGTGAAGAGGTAAGTAAAGGTCTCCCATGAACACAAGCAACTTGTACATTTCATTCTCGCCGACTCCTTTGCTAACATTCTTCAATAACCAACCAACGCCCAAATTGATAACTACTAAGAAAACAAGTGAGCTTGTCAATGAAAAATTTTCCTCTGCTGTTCCTTCAATTTAGCTTTAATTTTTTCTTTCACACAGACATCCCATGTTATTTATCACGAGATGGTTCAAGTTTCTTATTATGCACATTTGGACTGAACATTAGAAGATTTCGAAATCTCTTGGAAATCTTCTTTGTATGAAGGAAATATTGTACCTAATTTTAAATGCTTTTAAATTTATCGAATGCTCTTGTATTGAATAGGGGTAGGAATAATAGAGGGGGGGGGTCGAAAAAGAACCTCTCAAAACTATAATCTATTGGGGTCATCCTGTACAAAGGGTGAAACCTTTATTAGACAAAACAGATACCAAAAAATCTGACACAGATTTAAAGACACTCACAATTAATAGTACGAAGGTGTTAATAAGAGAGGGGGGTTGGGAAAAGTTTAGAAAGTTAATAATCGAGATAAGGCTACCCTTCTGGACCCTAGAGTATGGATTTCTCTAAAGTTTCGTTATTTTATTTGTTTTTTTTTCATCATTCCAGGTTAAGTTTAATGTCTCTGTAGAGGCAACTGCTTGCACTAAGAAGCTAAAAGATATTCAAGGGTACATCATGTTTCCTCTAAATCTCGATTTTATTTTCCTTTTTTGGAAGATAATATTTATGTATCGAGCCTTCTGACTGTCACAGAATTCTATATGGTCATAGGCTGCAAGCTAAGTAATAGACGCTTCCGCAAGAGATGGCCGCCTTTTTTCCCTATTGTTTTCATTAAGGATTTTCGAAAGGAATTCTGGGAATAATTTCCTTAGTTACGTTTTTTACATAGCTGTAGACGTTGAATTTGTAGCTAAGGAAATTATTCCCAGAATTCCCTTGGAAAAACCTTAAGAAAGACAAGGGATTGACAGAGACGGCCGCCATCTTTTGCGGAAACCTCTATTAGTTGCAAGCTAAGTAATTGATATAATCTCATTGTTTTTTTTTTTAGATTCCGAATCCGAACGAGTTTTGATGACGTTTTCGTTAATTTGAAATTAGTCTGTGATTGTGAATGCGATGATCCAATATATGATGTAAGTGTTAAATCTCAATACCAGCCTAAATTATTTGCTCCTTGCAGATAAGCCCTACTCTTTGCTGCAGTTGTGTTCCACCTTTGTTTAGTTGCTTAAACAACATATCTGAGCACAGTGCTTCTTTTAGGTCAAGAATTCACCAATTTGTAATAACCATGGAACTCTTAAATGCGGACAGTGTGTCTGTGACCCGTAAGTTGTCTGGTTTCTTTTTTGTTGTTTTAATCATAGCTCTTTTTTCTTATCCTTCTCGTTTAATAAAAAATGCTGATAGATAATCTTTTTATAAATCTTCATATATTTAATGACTTCTGTTCTTTTCTAAATTTTTAGGCCATATAAAGGACGTTTCTGTCAATGCAACGAAACAACAAATCGAGATGATACACAATGCAGGTAACAACAATAATAAATTGCCAATTTTTTTAGGCAAGAAAAGAAATATTGATAATTGAGGTGCCTCAGCTTAAAGTTGTGTAAACCTTCATTCATAGTAATAAGCAAGCAAGCAAGCATTTTATTTGTAAACGCAGGTTTTAGGGTATGGAAGCTTGACATTGATATGGACCTGCAGCTTGTGGCCCCATACTGATATCTTAGAACGAATACCCTGGGTACTCATTTACCGACTTCGGAAGGATAGACAGCTTAGCTGACTGTAGGCTTGTGGAGAATAGTCCCCATGAGATTCTAACTCACGACCTTGCTTGCGAACGGGAGATGAGCGCCTTGACCACCACACCAATAACAAAGTTCTTACTTCAAAACAAGAAATACGAAAGCCAAACTAGACTTATTACCCGAGTACAGTTATCGCTCACGAGACCGAGGCTAGCTCTAAAAAGAGATCGCGCATATTGGAAGTGGTAGAACTAGAAGTAGTTTGAGCTCCCAGCATTTAAAGTCAATAGGGATAACCACGACTCAAGTCTAGGTTAAGCCTAGTTAAGCTTAGTCTTTTCCTTGCTCGTAAAGGATGTATGCCTGTAATTTGTCTGGTAATTTTGAACTGAATAGAATATATTTAAGCAATATTTTCTTGTTACTTAATTGCTTGTTTATTTACATCTCAGAATTGATGGCACTGGAAGCGTTTGCAGTGATCGAGGAACGTGTGAATGTGGTGAATGTGTTAAATGTGAAAAATCTAAGGTCAGTTGTGAAAAATCAGACACTGTTCGACAAACAAAGTTTGATAATTTTGCTATAGGTTCTTTTATTTTGTTTGTACATTAATGTCTTTGCTGGTACTTTAAGTTTCGCTTTAACTATTTACTTTATAATTTAAACTGTTTTTCGAACCTTTTTTAGAAACCAGATGAACACATTTATGGAGCTTATTGTCAATGCAGTAACGCCACATGTCCTAAATCATTTGGGCAAATCTGTGGAGGTGAGTTTCAACTTGATTGCTTCGTATATTGATTAGTTGATTATCTGACTGACTGACTCATTGCTTCATTGATTAGTTGACTGATTGATTTATTGGTTCATTGCTTGATTTATTGACTGAATGCTTGGTTGACTGATTGACTGATCGATTGACTAAAAGATTGCTTGATTGATTTATTGATTGATTGACTGATTGACTGATTGGTTGACTTTATTGTTTGATTTATTGATTGACTGATTTATTGCCTGATTGGTTGATTGCTTCATTGATTGACTGATTAATGGACTTGTTGTTTGATTGTTTATCTGACTGATTGCTTTCTTAATTGGTAGACTGATTATCTGACTGACTGACTGACTGACTGACTGACTGACTGACTGACTGACTGACTGACTGACTGACTGACTGACTGACTGACTGACTGACTGACTGACTGACTGACTGACTGACTGACTGACTGACTGACTGACTGACTGACTGACTGACTGACTGACTGACTGACTGACGGACTGACTGACTGACTGACTGACTGACTGACTGACTGACTGACCTCCACCTCAGACCAGTGCTTTAGAAACAGTTAAATAAGGCTGTTACCCTGGAAAACAGGTATCTAGTAGGGCCAGGCAAGTTACATGACTCATTGTGGCAGATTGTAAAATTATTATGCATTTTCTTGCTACCCTTCCACATTTTCTTGCTGTTCTATTTTGTCCTTTTTTCTTCAAAAATGGCTACCGAGTGTTACAAAATCCGCCCTGAATCGTCTTTAGGGGGTAAATAAAGTCTTTTTCTATCAGAATAAGTCGATTTTGACTGACTGACTGACTGACTGACTGACTGACTGACTGACTGACTGACTGACTGACTGACTGACTGACTGACTGACTGACTGACTGACTGACTGACTGACTGACTGACTGACTGACTGACTGACTGACTGACTGACTGACTGACTGACTGACTGACTGACTGACTGACTAACTAACTGACTGACTGACTGACTGACAATCTGACTGACTGACTTAATGACTGACTGACTGATTGATTGAATGATTTTTTGACTGATTTATTGATTGATTGATTCTTTTGGTTGATGGTTGACGATGGACTAGTCAATCGGTTGTTTACTGATATTTTATACTGTGTATTTGAAAGATTAATTAGCTGTGCTTTGTATATCTCTTAATTCTGACAGATTCCTAATCTCCCAACAGGCACAACTCGTGGAATCTGTGACTGCAACAGATGCAAATGTGAACCAAATTGGACAGGACCAACGTGTGGACAAGAATGCATCAATTCTACGGCTGGATGTTTGAATAACAATGTAAGGAAGACATGCAGTAAAAATTCTATTTTCATCTGTATTCGTTAGATTAAACCTTGAACTTCTAAATTTACACGTTTTTTTCTTATAAAGAATCTAGCTCAAGGCCTAGTTCATAAAGTTCCTTATTTTTTACCTCTTTTGAGACGATTGTAGTTCCAAAAGTTCCTTCATGGTTCCTTACTTTAAATTCCACATACAGTTTAATGACTACTGTACAGAGACATCTGCATGTAAGCAAAGCTCGAAACTACTCAAGGAAACATTTGATACATGCGCAAAGTACAATTTATGTGATTTTCGACAGCAAATGAATGGAACAGACTTTCTAATTCTTGATTGTTTGCAGTGATAAAAATATTAAATAATGAAAAGTTCCTGAGTGATTTTCTCTTTAGTAGTATAGGTTCTTTAAATTTTCGGGCCTTCTACATGTAGGTTCCTTATAAAGTGGTTCCTTATAAAAAAGGGGTGTAACCCAATACCATGGACAAAATATGTTGTAATAGGTATTGAGCCACAACGAAGGAGACTCTTTGGTGATTTTATGATTTTTTTCATTAGAAAATATGTAGTGACAGAGGATCTTGTGTCTGTGGAAAATGTACTGGTTGTGCGCCTGGATATTTTGGAACCTACTGTGAACAGTGCTCTGAGGTAAGAAACCATTTTGTGGCTTGATTTCTTTAATTCTATTGACAATCGTGAGCTGATTGGTTTTCAAATACATTGTAAATACAGCTCCAATTTGCTAATTAGCTCTTGGTGAGAAACGTCTAGATTGGCTGTAGTAGGAACAGGTTGACAATCATGACTTCGTGTGAATGTAACGTTTGCCTTCTTGCACGTTATCAACTTTCTGCAGTTGTTGACATGTTGACGTACGTTAGCATTTACAACTACAACTAGCTGGCGTTAGTTCTATCTTGTAATAAGTCGACATAAACCTGACTTAAGATTAAGATAATTTTTCCTCTGTCTCCCTTCTACCTCTACGGGAACCAGGTTTATATGTACGGGGATCATTTAATAATCACATATAATTGTTTATTTTCTAGAATTGTCCTGATCCGTGTGTTGATAACAGAGAATGTGTCAAGTGTAAAGTTTTCAAAACCAGTAGTCTCAATGCAGCCGCCTGTGAAGCAGAATGTGCAAAAAGAAAAGTTACAAAGATCACCACTGTCGATTACGTTCAAGCAGGTAGTAAATCTACTTTAATTTAACTCGAATTGAGAATTCTTGCCCTAATTGATTCAGGTTGTCAAACTGGCATAATTTCAAAATTGCGAGAAAAAAACAAAACAACTTTGGACATATTTTTCGCGCAGTCTCTGCTTGAAGTTTATATATGAAGTTTATATATAACCCCTACCTGTTCTGGCCCATGACACCTTATACCTGTGAATCACATTATTGATTTTGAACATACGTATGACTATGAGTAATTTACAATATCTAAACGTTTTTCATTTTAATATTTCATTTTCTATTATTTTACCCACGGTTGCCCCACCAGTCAGAGCGACTGTTTTTCAGGGGGGGGGTGCAAAAATACACGCTTAAACCAAGTTAAATACCCTTTAATTTAATTACAATGGAAAAAAGAAAATTTTATCTATCAAAAGAAAAATAATCATTTTAACAAATCTTTAAATTCTCTGGTAGAGATTGCCTGCTTAATCTCCTGACCGAGGCGGTTCCAGACTGCAGCACCGCGATAGGAAATTGCTTCCTGGCCGTTACATGTTTTCGTAAATGGAACATGAATATCTGTATTCGTATTGCGCAGATTTTTAAAACAGCGAGTTGATTTCCTGTGAAAAGTTCAGACAGATAACCAGGAGCAAGGCCATTTATTAACATTAATACAAAATGACAACACAGCCCTGTTGTGTGTGGGTTCTTTAAACTTATACGACGGTTGAAGTCACACATTGGAAGGCCCATTACTTGACTTGTTTGCTGAAAAACGATCAATAAAAAATCAAACTCTTGCTGAAATTTGAGCCTGGCTATTATTCTTAATTAATTCTTAAATTTCAACTATTTTGAGCCTCAACCTCAATATTCTTGTAAATTTATTCTTATAAAAAATGTGTATAGAGTTATAACATTTTGTTTCTGTTAGGTGCTGGTGAAAGATGTGTAGCCGCAGATAAGGATGATTGTTCGTTTGTTTTTACCTACCGAAAAAGCAATATGACAGATGAAATTGAGCTACTAGTTCAAAAAGAAAGAAGTAGGCCAATAATCTTATTAGATTTGTTATGCAAACCCAATTATTCCAATTCCCCAGATGTTACACTGTACATTTATATCCAACCGCCTTGGAATCACAAGTTCCCTACTGTTGAAAAGGTTGCAGTATATTACATAGAAACTACAATTTTTAAACCCGTACTACTCCTATACGACTACTACTGATTCAGACCCTACAATCACGGACAAAAATGTTGAGACTATCCTGAAAATGTACCTCCACATAGCGTATTGGCTCACTTTGCCCCCTCCCCCCAGTTCAATGTTGGCAATTTCGTTTCATTCGCCACAGAATTGAGCGACCAATCATGCAGGCAGAATATGTATAAAGAAATCTGTTGAATGGGGGAGGGGGCAGAGACATTGACCCCCAATCAATGTGACTGAGTATCTATCTCAACATATTTTGTCCATGATTGTAGATTCCAATACTAATCGTTTTAATCTTTTTCTCTTTTAGTTTGCCCTGGTGAACCTGATATTTTGGCCATTATTCTTGGTGTCATAGCTGGTATAGTTGGCGTTGGTTTAGCACTTTTGTTGATTTGGAAACTGTTAGCAACACTAAAGGTAATTTGAAACAATTTTTAATTTTAGTTGAGACCTAAATTTTAAGAACACCCATCTAAACTTAACAGAAAGATCTAATTTAATCTGAAAGAGAAATGCATTTTTTCTGCCCTTCACATCTTGCTCTTCTTCTTCATCACTTCTTCTTCTTTTTTTCTTTTTCTTCTTCTTCTTCACCTTCCTCTTCTTCACCTTCTTCTCTTCCTCTTTTTCTTCTTCTTCTTCTTCTTATTCTTCTTCGTATTCTTCGTATTCTTCTCCTTCTTTTTTACCTTCTTCTTCTCTGTCTCCTCCTTCTCCTTCTTCGTTGTCTTCTTATTCTCTTTCACATTTTTTTTTTCCTTTTTCTTCACCTTCTTACCCTCTTTCACCTTCTTCTTCTTCCTCTCCTCCTTCTTCTTCATCTTCATCATCATCATCTTCGTCTTCTTCTTCTTTTCTTCTTCATTTTCTTCTTCACCTTCTCTTTCTTTTCATCCTTTTCTTGTTCTTTTTCGTCTTCTACTTGACCTTCTTATTCATCTCCATCTATGCCTTCTTCTTCATCTGCTTTTCCTCATTCTGTTTTAATTCGAGTCTGTACACAGACCACTACTAATGACTAAGCCCTGTCTTAAATGAAAATTTATTTCTTAGGATCGAAGAGAACTTGCGAAGTTTAATAAAGATTTACAAGAGCTCAAGTTTGATACTGTAAGTCTCCTTAACTCTTTATCTCCCTTTGCTTTTAACAAGAATATTAGCTACTTTGAGAACATTACGAACATGTCTTTCTATAAGGTGGCTATCCGAAAAAGTACAATCATCCTCAGAGGGCTCTCAAAATGGTTCGTTCTCTTAAAATAAAGTTGATCCAATTGTGTAGCCAGACATTCATACCCTTCGACATTTTAACATCAGGTTAAGCCTATATAAAAACCTATCTTGGCGATGACTGGGGGAGTGACTGCTCCCTACCCCCTCCCTGGGCAACTCTACTGATCAGTCTACAGTTCCTGTTTGAATTTTCCGTTTAAGATATATTTTAGGGACAAGCCATTGATTGATAATAATTCGTTAAATTGTGCCAGTATTTTGGTCTTTTGTATTATTTTATATCAGAACCACTTCCATTAAGCCCTGGCCAAACGATCAAACATTGCTGGTCTAACATTTGAGATTTGCTTGTCAAGCAAATTGTTTGATCTTTTGGCCACGTCGCAAAACATTGCTCCTCCAACATTTTTTGTTTGGGTCAAGCAAATAATGTTTTTGAACTTTTTTCAAAAACATCGCGTTGCACATTTTGTTACTTTTGCTTGTCAAGCAATGTTTTTCGACGTGGCCAAACGGTCAAGCATTTGTTGTAAAGCAAATTTAAAATGTTGGACCAACAATGTTTGATCGTTTGCCCAGGGTCTTACACATGCCAAAAAAGTTCTTATAAATTTGCTTCATGGGCCTAAATTTGGCCTGGAGGCTCTTAAGCCACAGTCTATTGTAAACAGGCTTTACTGTACAATAATGTACAATGAAATATTGTTACAATAATTTATTGTTTCTTCAGGGTGAAAATCCGCTTTACAAGCAGGCCATAGCAACATTCAAGAACCCAATGTATGAAGGCGTAAGCAACCAATAAACCTCATTTTCAAATTAATTTCAACATGAAACTACTTGTAAATGGCATGATACTTTTGTATCTCTGGACTGCATCGGAGAAACGAGTAAGACTTTTTATAAACATTTGAACAACTCTAACTTGGGATTTTATTACGTGACTGACAATAACTACAGATTAAGATCGAATAAAAGTATTTAGGCCTTATATTTAATAAAGACATTTAACATACTGAAGTGTCTTCGGTTAAGAATTTTCTGAAAATTATTCAGAAAAGTCTTCAGGCCAGTTTTTCGTTGATTTTGCTAAATATGCGCCATTTTTAAAGCAATCAGGCTCTTTCGTAGTTGAACATAGCCTCGGAGAAAACTGAATCGCCGTGGCCTAAGCCTACTTAGGTTTCTTAGTTTTGTAAAACAATTAAAGCTTCTAACGCTACGTTTGGAAGTGTGCAGCCCTATCAGAATGAGTAGGGAGTACGACCAGTCGACCAGGTTTTGCGTTTACACAGGATGTGTTCTGTGACGTAACGGAGACGTTAGAGGCCTGTAGGAATTTAGTAAGACGGGGCCCTGAGGGACGGGGAAGAAAAGTGAGCTCTGCGGGCGCAGAGGGCCTGGAGTAATGGGAAAATTTTTGAAAACATGCCCTTTACAACCTTGAAAATGCACCACGTATCCCCTCATTAATGACTGTTTATGGGATGGTCTTACGAAGCATTTTAGCATTTAGGGTGTCCTTTTGATTGGGGACCCTTAATTTTTGAGCTAAAGGAGCCTGAGCTGTGGTACGCCATTGGACAAAATGCATGTTATCTGAGCACTAATTAACGCATTTCTGAGCCAAGAATTTCAAAAGAACAACGACAGTTTTTAAACGGTAAAACATGTTTCTAGCTATCCTAGTTCATCTTCAGTTTCATTTTTGAATTTAAAAGTAAATCAAGTTACACAAGTCAATTTAAGCTATAAAAAGTTACATAATATAGACACATTTGAGGAAAACTCATTGCAAAACTAATAAAAAAATCGGTGAAAATAGAGGGGGATAAATGTACAGATGGGAATATGAAAACATTATTAAAGGAACAAACGGTAATTGATAAGCAAGATTAAGGTTATTTTCTGACCGTTTTTAACAAAAGAAATGCAAAGCGATGTTGTGGAAAGGGTCCTAGAAAACACACCTTTGTGGTGACCCAAAGTTCGATTATAAGGTTTTGAATATTCAGTATTCCTACACGTTTTTTTTTATAAGAAACACCTTTATAAGGAACTCGAGGCTGAAAATTCCCAAAAAATTAAGGAACTTTAAGGAACTGTCGAGGCTCGGATGAAAAGCAAAGAAACTCCTTTTTAAAGAACAAGACGGTTTGTACGAAAAAGGAACAGAAGTACAATATATTTCCCATCGTTCTTCCCCAAAAGGCTCCATTTATACTTAAAGTTAGAAATGAAGAATAGTTTCTATGAATTTGCTGTAAAAATTAGTATTTATACATATCCCACGACAAGGAACAGTATAAGGAACTCTCAGCCTCATTTTGTTGAAAAATTAAGGAACTCCAGCCTCAACTCAGACCAAAGGTTCCTTATAAAAAAAAACGTGTAGGCTGAAATCGAAGTCAAGTGTTCTTATAAGAAAAAAGCGCATGTATTGTTTAAATGGAGGAGTTTGTCGCTGTTTTAGGGTGTGTTGAACCCCCAAAACCTTCCTAATTTCGAAAACGGAATGCTTCCAAAAACAGAATCCAAAGAAAACTTGTTATAAGATTTATGAGAACAATTTTATAGAACATTGGGGGTAACATTTTCTTGCAATTACATACAACGGTTCAAGAGGCAGTTCACTCCTTAAAGTCTCGTACACATTTGCTGGAAATCCTATCGTTTTCATGGAAATCCGTTGGAAATCGTTTTGTTTTAACAGAAATCTCGCCCGACTTTTTTAGAGAGTGAAATGCCCCTCAAAACGGTTGAATTGCACTTGTTGGAGTCTCACGTTTCGCAGCGGTTTTTCACTCACAGAAGGAAGACCAATGTTGTCTTTTAAAAATTAATTCAACACTGAAAGAAAATAAATGTTATATAAAAGTTTTTCAAAGCAAGTTAATATAATATTGAAGTTGTATTCAAAACGAACTCATAAAATATTTAGTACACACAAATGTAGCCAATGACAACGCGACCATTTTTATGAATAAACAGAGCCGATCCGGGGGTTGCATATTGACAAGTCTGAAAATTTTTATAGCTTAAATTTCAGACAGCATAAGTTATATGAATTTCTATACTAATCTGAAATCAAAAGAAAACCTAAAGAAGCTTATTTCAAGCAAATTTTAGTTCATCAGGACTTATTTCGAAAAAGGATCTTGTTCTAACCATTCTGCATTTTACTGGCGAGCTTATCATTGACCCCCTAGGTTAATTCCTTCTGTTCCAGCCTCCGCGCTCTGCATAATTTGAAAACTTCGTTCAAGATGGCAACTGAAACTTGCAAGATGCGAGTGAAGGAAGTCTTCATAATTTCCCTATTTTTATTGCTGTCACTTCAAAACAGCCATGGCTTGATAGCCGAAGGAACCATTAATACTAAAGAGGTTTGTATAAAGCTTCCCGATGTTTTTAAATTGAATAATTACAAGACAATTTAGGAGCAGTTAGGCCTCACGTAGACCTTGGCCTTGCGTCCAAGGCCTTGATTGTACTTCCCAGTTGACGTGAGCGGTAAAGGAAGGATATATTTTGGCATGTATGTATCACAATTAACATGTCTTTTTCAACTGATGAACTTCTCTTTCCTGCCTTATTTCTTTCAGCAGGTATCTGGTCGTCGAACCCGGCCAGATTTTTTCCTCAACATCCGAACATGTTTTTGCGTTTTCAAAAAGCGGATTTTAATAGAGCCCCTGCGCCCTGAGTCGCCACCTTGAAGCGAAACATAAAATAATTCGCGTAGCGAAATAAATTTGACAACGAAACTTACGATAAGTATATTCTCCAATGCATAATAACCTTTAGTATCAAATTTAAGATATAGTTTGTGAGTGAATCATGTCAAAATTTTATCCCAAAGACGTTGCACTCAAAACGGCCTAAATTCCTTCGATGCACCATGAGTCGACACCAATGGCGAAAGCAGCAAAATCATTTGTGCTCCACCGCAGAGGAACGATTACTCTGCGTAAAAACGCGGCAGTTGGCCTGAATCACGTTTGCGTGATAGGGTGTCGACTCAAGGTACACTTTTGTAAACCCGACTGGGCCTCGAAAAAAGTTCAGTTTTACAATGGTTACTCAAAATAACAACTGATGCTTTTGAAATTATCAAAGCAGAGGAATGTAACAACTTATCCAAGAAGAAAATTTAATGTACAGTCAACCAAATCAAAAGATTTTCACGAAAGCAAAAGTGTTTGAAAAAATAAATTTGGAAAATGGCAGACAACTTACCGTAACTTTTCCGGTGGGTTTCGAAAAACTTGTTTTATAGCAAAAAATGTACAGTTTTCGACGAAAATAATAATAAAATTGTAAAAACATGGTAAGAAGTAACAATTGTTTTCATTTTTTAATTCAAGTTTCCTAAACAAAGAAGGATTTGAAGCGGAATCAAAGTACATAATATTTTTCCAAATTATTGCTGGTGGCGACTCAGGGCGCAGGGGCTCTAGTTCAAATTGAAACTAAAACTAAGACAAAAGATTTCTAATCTAACAAAAAGCTTTCAGTTTTGCAAAGGATTTAACCCACGCATTATTATGCACAAAAGTTTCTCTATCAAAGTTCAAAGTCACTTTCAAAACTTGATTGGGTGTGCTTTTACAAGTTAGACTACAATGAAGCTGCAAAAGGAAATTTTACTAAAACAAAATTTCACTGCTTTATTTGATCACTGAATCATGATTTTAAAGTAAGGAAGTTCTTTGACTTGATGAAAACCATCACAAACATATGTAGTAACCTATTCTAATTCCACTTTCCACCATCCCGTGCCCCCTACAATACAGGGTCCCTGTAAGCCTCATTTCCACAACCCCTAAGCCAAAAAAGAAAGGGTCCTTATAAGCCCCGATGGGCATTTCACTTTTTAAAAATGTGCATGAGATTTCTGTTTTCTATTGACAAAGAATTTTCAAAGGATTTCAATGAAAACAACAGGATTTCGAGGGGTTGTGTAAAAGATTTCCAGGAATTGAATTGCCCCTCTGTAAGCCCAGCGTCAGGCTCCATTCCGACAGAGTGCGTACTGTTTCAAGTCATTACGTTTCAAAAAGTGGTATGCGGAGGTGTTGCGTTCACACCAGTCAGAACTATTTAGACTATATCATTCCATTCTAGAAATTTGAAAGCTTTTTGAAGTGACCCAAAAAATGGAACAGAACATAAATGTTCCATTTCATTCCCAGAGTATTCTAACTTAATGAGGATGGCTACCCCCTTGCCCCTCAAAAAATATCCAAATTCTTTTTCTTTTCCAATTTCTAACCTCAGACAGAGACATTTGTCATATAGCTTCCATGGTTTGACTATACATAACATTATTCTTGAAACCTCCCTACTTCCCACTCTTTTCTTTGTTGGAAGATTTCCTGAATTGTCAGATAACAATGTTTTCTTGAATTGTCTTCAGCTATCAATTATGTTTTTCAAATCAAATTTTTGTGCATTCAACCACAAAAAAGAAACATTCTCATTTTGAAACTTATCATTGCATTAGAAAATTTTTTTTTGACTTTTTCTCGATGTTGAAGACAAAATATTTTCACTGATGCATTCTGTATGCTATTTTTCCCATGAAAATGCCTTTTGATTAAGTTTTGCAGATGTTGCATTAGCTTACACCTACTGTTAAGTTTGCTTGAAAGCTGTTTCAGAACAGCTGTTTCTTGAGCCATCACCACACACAAAATGCATGTATTTTCATTGCAAGGACTCTTAAAGGTGTAATTCCTGATCACAGTATGGATGCAGGATGGTTTACAATTGTTTTAGGAACAGTCTTTGAGCAGTGCAAAAATTTCAAAATTGTGATAAATAGGGGAAACATTTTTGGACATTCTTAAAAGCCTTTTTCAGCAATCCAGCAATCCTGCATTACGATCCGGACTTGGGCATAAATTCTGCCTTGCAGTAAAACCCTGTTATAACGAACTTAACTCAATGGGCCATAGTATTCAGTATGTTATGAGCAAAGTACATTATCAAAAGGGTATTTGGGTCTATGATTCTATGGAGAGTTTTAGGGGAACGCTACATCCAAAATTATTAGGGACCGTGTCCATTGAGTGTCTAAAAAGTCTAATAATTTAGACGGCTTTCCTCGTCTAATTAGACGATCGCAGAGTCTAATTAGACGCATGTCAAAAATCGAGCAACGTCTAAAATAATTAGACGCATTTTAGACATTTCAGAGTTAGACGAAATTAGACGTAATTAGACACTTTTAGACGTTATTAGACGAAGGCGGTGAATATCTCCACTTGTCAAAGAAGCAAAGTTGTTAAGCTCAATTCCCTATGGGGCTCTTCCTTGTTCTAATACAAAATCTATTGTGCTTGCCGCCTGTCATCATTACAAAACGAGACCAAATTGAGTTTCTAAAAGTGTGAAAGAAATTCTCCCAAAGGAGTTCCTTTATGCTTGTGCAGTCTTCGTCTAATTCGGATGAAATGCGGCTAATTTCCCCTAGTCTAATTTCGTCTAATGTGCGTCTAATAACCGTCTAAATTTTATGTCTAATCGTCTAATTAGACGAAGGACTAAAATGATTAAACAAACGTCTAATTTTGGTGGTGTCTAATCTACGTCTAAAATTTAGACATTCAATGGACACGGTCCCTTATATGGTGTTCGAAAATATGGCTGTTTGGACCGGCAGCAGCACAATCTGATTGGTTCCTCACCGGTCGGTGAAAGCCGTATTGACCGGTGTTGATATAACCACATGATAGAGCCACATAATTTCTTATTGATCAAATGAGAGGGATTGAGATGGGAAAATGAAATACTGAAAAAGGATGTTTTTTGAGTGAACATTCTCCAGCAAAGTTCCAAAATATTCAATGCTGTTTTTAAGACCATATAATAAAGCCTTTGCCAAAAAAGGCTTATAAGCATGTCCACAAATGTTGTTACTGTTTCTCCCAATTATATGATGAGGCCCCTTTCACCATATACCCCTTGGGGTAAATGTCATAAATTCAGTCATCATAGTAACATTCATTTTCTAGAACTGGATTTTTGTCACAAGATTCTGCTATAGAGATTCAATTGGTACTGTTGATTTTCGTTTTGAATACCCAGAGGTAAGCTCACTTATATTTAGGATTTTTTGCTTTTGTGGAGTGTTTTTTTGCTCTTAGTTTAGGGGTGCCAGAAGCACGGGGCAGCAGGGGTGATTGACCCCCTTGCCCTCAGTGAAATTCTCTAATTTCCCTATTGTTTTGCTCTGAATTTTTTGCTTTGCCATCGCTACTAATTATGAGTCTGAAGCATCTTAAGTTGCAAAAGACTGAATAAAACTCTGTCCTTGTAGAGCTTTCATCTCTAATAAACCCCCTGACCCTCTGTAATGAGGTTACCATAAACTCTCCAAGGTTGAATAAGCTCCCACCCCTCACCCCCCCCCCCCCCACTCCCGCAAAGAGACTAGAGCTCTTATATTGATTATACCTTTTATGTCCTTCACTATATCTAAGCTTGTTTTTAATTATTTTCCAGAGTTTGTGCTGTTTGAAAGCTGTCCTTTACTATGATTCACAATGGGAAGGTGTGTACCCACAGCCAACCAAGGTAATCCTTTTCTATTCTTTTACTGTACATGTTTGTTGTAAGATACTTAAAATTGGCTTAAAAGATTCTTAGAACGTTTTTGAAAATTGCGTGAATATACCAACTGTTGTCAGCCAGAATTTCAACTTATGTCTGAGATGCTATAGAACAAAGTAAACTATGGAATAATTTGAGTACTTTTTTGTTTCAAGCCAAAATGATTATTGCTAAAGGAACTTTGGAAATCACTTAAACATTTTTATGTATAAGAGCTTCTTGAGAAAGATATTTTCAAGCTCTGGTGTTTTTTAATTTTTTGGCATCTGAGAGTTTGACTTTCTTATAAAGAGTTTCTTTCAAGAAAAAATGCAAGTACAATATGATACTAATAACTTAAGCCCCCATTAACTAGAAATTTCATTAACTAGAATTTTTTGCATTCCCTTGAACCTTCCACTTATCTACATGTGAATTATTATCTATGAATCATATTTTTATCCCCCTTTGGCTATTTTCTTCCGATAATTCAAAATTTTCTTGTTGAAGTGCAAATTACAACAAATTCTGAATACACACATATTTTCCTTTATTTGAATAAAATTATTGTTTTAATGCTGGAACGAATTCAGAGAAAATTATGTGTAGACTGCAAGGAACTTGTAATCAACACAGTCATGAATTTTTCATGCAGATCTTTCTGAATCAGCGAGCTATTACTTTGCATTCAAGAAAGGTAATGAATCAAATCCCAGCTCTTCACATCACTATGTCTTTGAATGAATAAAACCACCAGTTTATTTTCCCTCAAAAAGAAATTCAAGCAATAAAAAGTGACGAGTTTATTTTCTCTTGTCCTGTTTGTTTTGTGAATTTTAGAAGAAAAACTCGTTGGCTATTACAGGTGTTAATACAGCATCCATTGACCAAGTAGCTACAACAATTTTCATAAGAAAACACTTTTCTCAAGTGCGGTTTAATATTGTTAGACAAATGGTTATCGTCATTATCCATTTTTTTATTATTGTAATTCCTTAAAGTATTTTTGAAGCTCCTCAGTTGGTTTACTTCAGTTGGAACGAGTGTGTCTCTTCTTGCAAATCTACCTAACTGAATAACAACATATTTCCCATCATACTTTACTTCCCCAAAAGACTCCATTTATATCTGAGGTTAGAACACGAAGCAAATTTAGAAGAATCTGCTGTGACAATTAGTATTCAGACTGTATTTCACAATAAGGAACAGTACAAGTATTTTTTTATAAGAGACTAAAAAATTGATCCAGTACAAAATTTTCAGATTTTGAGTACTGAAAGTTTCTTACGAGTTTCTTGAATATCCATATTGGCAACATAGTTATTCTATCTGAATAATGTTCCAAACCCGTTTATGGATCATATTTGAATGCCTATGGGTTTCCTGTTTGCCTGCTTGGCAAAGAAATGCTTTATCGCAGACGAAACATGGGAAATAAAAGAAAATTTTTCGCTGTCTGAGGTGAAAAGTTTCCAACGCAAATATATTCAAGTCCTGGAGTTTCTTAGTTTTCGCCATTCGAGAGTCTGGGTTTCTTATAAAGAGTTTCTTATAAAAGGAAATTTCAGTCGCATACTCTCATTTTGTTGAAAATTATGGAACTCCAGCCTCAACTCAGGCCAAAGGTTCCCCGTAAAAAACGTTTAGTAACATTTTATTTTTTTCAGTCTTGCGAAGCAAAGTTGAATGCCACGACTCCAGGAAATAATCAAATTTTGGTGTTGAACCCTCCTCACAGTTGCAAAACAGAGACAATTAATGGCGTCAAGAAACTGGTTTGCACTGGAATGAGACAGTTCTTGTCATCTAGAGCAAGATGGTGGTATCTTGTATTTTCGAAATGTGATGCAACAAAGGTGAGCTGTTTGTTTCTACCATAGGAGATATTTGCATTTCATTAACAGCTTGTTCGTTGACATTGCTCGTAGACAACAGCCAATCGCATCACCGAATTCTATCACATGTCTTGAATGCAGAACAGTGGTTGGCTATTATTGAATGGGACAAACGAGCTGAATGAATGAGATTCCCAACTTTACCTTTGTTTGTCTTCATCTTACTTCCAAACCAGAGTTCTTTTTAAAATGGCCACAGCATTTTCATTTCACAGTCTATTGTATACTTGCTAGTTTTTCCACCTGAGCAAACGATGATACCTTAGCTGGCTGAGTTGATTCAGTTCCCATGATCAATTTTGGTTAAGCATTATAGATGGGATTAATTCATGACAAATATTTATAAACACATATGGTGCTGAAGAAAGCTCAACATAGCCTATACTAAAAAAGTGAAATAGGAGGAGAGTCTGGGACTTAGAGAGTTACTCAGCTATTTCATTCAATTCAATTTCAATTCAAGTGTTTCGTAAAATACAAGTTTACAAAAGAAAAAGTTACTCATTGAGTTACTCGTTAACAAAAGTTTTTCATTGAGCTTTTTAGCTCAGTGAAACGTCGTTGGCTCTCTGGTCATGCAGTCCAGGTACGATTCCTACCTATTGTGATATGCCACTTGTGGAAAAATCGATCCTAATGGTCACCATTCATGAATAATGACAAAAACCCATTTAAGCATTACATAGTTAGGATCACGTGTTTTAATATATTAACATAATCATCATAACATTACACTTGCATGTTGTTTTTCAGGGATTTGAGATTAAATATAGAATGCTCATGACTAATGGTGAATCGTTCTGGGTCAAGCATTTTTCTGCAGACGAACAGAGTAAGTCTTGACACTGTGTTATTCTTACAAAAAATTAGAATGTTGGAAGAATAGCTTAGATTTTTTCTTGACGTTTGATACTTCTTCTTAAATATGCTGATTTGATCTTGGAATACAAAAGCTTTCCTCTAGAATACCCTTATTTGTTCCTTGAAAATGATAATTTATTTTGAAACTTGCACATTAATTTCCAAAATATGCTAAATATGCTAATTTCATTCTGTAATGGCATACCAAAATATATAGGTTTCGAACCTGGACTGCATAGCCACAGAGCCAACTGGGCTATAGAGCTCATTGAAGTCGCTGAGTAGCTCTCCAAGTCATGAAGCCCAAGTGTATGCCACTTGTGGAAAAATCTATCCTTATCCTACTATTCGCCATTCATGACAAACATGACTGTTTGGTGTGATTGAGGTTTAACGTAGCCGAAAAACAAAAACTCAAACGGTAGGAGAGCCTGGCGTCCTGGTGTAATCCAGCTGACTCGTGGTGTCAGAAGCTCAGTGTGGTCAGGGTTCGAGCCCAGCCACAGTAGCGTCACGGCCAGGGTCGAGGTCTCGATTAGTTAATCTACTACCGAGATCCTAGCGACTGGCGCTAAAACACCATTTCACCTTCACCCTTCACCTTCACCCTTCGCCTTGAGCTGTGGGACTTGAAAAGTTACTCGGCGATTTCAATGAGCTCTATAGCTCAGTGGAAACATCGTTGGCTCTCTGGTCATGTAGTCCAGGTTTGAAGCACCCTGTTGTATGCCTGATGGTCCATGGAAAAATCTAATTCCTAATGTTTATTTACTTTTTTTTTAGGAATCCTTGAACCAAATATAGCTTTTCTTGTTGCATTATTTTTGATGATGTTTACTGGCATAATATTAGCAGGTAAATGAATATTCTTCGTTTTTTTATAATTTCAAATGCCGTCTATTGTGGTATGCCACTTTGGCGAAAAATATTTGCATATGTATATATATTTTCATGAATAGGATAGATTTTCTATTAGTGGAAAACCACAATTTATGGGATTCGAACCTTCAGAATGCATGATCAGAGAGCCAGCGACGATTCCACTGAGTTGAAATTGTCGTAAAGCCCAAGGCTCTTATCTGATTTGGCTTTGGGAGAAGAGTCTTTCCCGAGGGGTGACTCACTCCTTTGAGATCACGTACAACATTGCTCAAAAAACGATTGTTTTCAAGGAAATCTCTCGGAAGTCCCTTAGTTTTAATGAAAATCTCCTTCGCCATTTTGAAGAATGAAATGCCCCTCGGCTTTTCCTATGGAAGTAGAGTCTTGGGTTGTAATGACCTGGAGTGTAACTCAACAGTTTTTTGCTGAGTGGAATTTTGGCTCTTTGATCATGCAACCCAGGTTCGATTTTTATCAGTTCTGGAATGCATATGTGCATATGGATGAAGTAAAACAAGGAAGTGTGCTTCCAAGTAACTTAACATATCCTCCCGACGAGAGTGACGAGTTGGAAATCAGGTGAAATCATGAAATTACCAAATAACAAAAGCGGCCATTTAGTGATCATTATTATAAAACTTAATGTTGTCACGTCAAATATCTGATTCAACTTGATCATATTCAATACAGTAAACACTGTTTATTCTATTGACTGGGTTACGATATACTCATGGCAGTCCTCTGCAATACTTGGATTCTACCTCGGAGCAGCATTTGCTTAACGATGTTAACGGCTAGTCATATTGTTGTATTCGTTTACTTCGTTGTTGACCTATCATGTTTTCTTTTTATATTTTAGCTGTTTTGAAATCAAGGCAGCTCTTTCACTATACATACAAAATTTTCCTTTGGTCTCTTAGTTTTGAAGGTATGTTCCTTTATATACAATTAAGTCTTGTCAAAGTTCCATCTTAAAGCCCGGTTCTCATATGTCGCAAACCTGATCGCAGACAGTCGGTGACCGTCTGCGATCGTCGCCGACGAAGTGTTTACATATGCTGCTTGTCTGTGATGATGAATGATCCTCCGTCTCCTGTGCTGCCACGTGTGCCCCAGAAAACAAGGAACTTCGTTTTGATATGACAAAGAAATTATCGCCGATGGTCGCCGATGATGTTCTCATCTGGATTCTCCGTCGCTGATGATCGCAAAAACTTTTTTGGCTCATTGGCGACGGTCGGCGATCATTGAAAATTCTTGTTCTCATAAATCGCAAACATCGCAAGGTCTTGATCGCCGATGGTCTGCGGTATATAAGAACCAGGCTTAACAAGTGATGTTTTGTGACCTGACCAAACGGTCAAACATTGCTAGCAAATCTCAATCGTTTGACCAATAATGTTTGATTGTTTGGCTTAGGCCTAAAGCATGCTTTCGTTACTAATACTATATTCTTGTTCTTTACATTTCAGTTCTTTCTCTTATCTTTGACGTCACGTATTATACTGATTATGGCAAAACTGGGCAACCGAAAAGGGCATTGAAGATAATAGGTTAGAGTGAGCTAGATAGATTTAATTGTTCTTGTCAATCTTGGTGTTATTATATTTTCCCACTTTTCATGTTTCTGAGCCGTACAAAATTCAAAACTTCAAAATTAGGATTGGTCCACTCTTAGATTAGATAAGGGATCGGTCATTATATATTATCTGGGTGGCGCTGAATAGAAAATGGTGGTGTAACTGACAAATGCAAGTAGCTTTTCATGAGTTTACCGATATTGTTTGCCACCGGGTAGGCTGTCTCTGCCTGTGAAACAATTATTTGATGCTTGTTTTACCAATTACTGTATGTGTGAAGGTTGGGTGAATATTTTCCTGCGCTTCAATGGTGGAGTAAGGAAAATTTCATTTCTAAAGGTATTTGGGTTCAAATTTTTTGAGGGTTTCGAAATAGTTGCCCCCAGCCCCAAGTCGGCCACAAATAAAGGCCGGTCCCTTGACAGTCAAAGCTTAGACATCTCTTTTGTCATCAGAAAAAGCCAAAAGCTTATCTGTCTGTGGCAGTTAATGTCATCTTTTGTTGGAATCTCTAGTACCAGTAACACTGTTGTGAACTAAAGATGTTTGATTTGATTTACAGAAAGGGGCTGTCATTCTGCTGGAGACATGATATTTCTTCTTCTTATGATCTTATTAGCCAAAGGATGGACGGTAACAAGGTAGAATATCTTTAACCATTATGCTAAGCTGGCTTCTAGTAGACGATTACTCTTCGGTGCCAAATAAATTAGGGTGAACGCTTATTAATTATGATTATTCCTTGCAGAGGTCGTATAAGTTCTAATGGCCAAGTGAAATTGGGTGTTTTCTTCACACTCTACGTCATCTGTTACATTGCCATGTATATTTACGAAGCAAAAGTGAGTTTGTGTTCCCTTTTATCTCAATTCCTTGTTATTTCTATTCTGATTGTGATTTTTGTTTGTCTTTAAGTTTCTGTTTTCATTATCATTTGTTTTTGCTTTTGTTTTCGATTTTGCTTTTACTTTGGTCTTTTGTTTTCTCGTTTGTTTTTCTGTTTTCGATTTTTTAGTTTTTTTGAATTGATTATCGATGTTGCATTTGTTATCCGTTTCTTTTTTGTTGTTATGCCTTCTTGCTTTGTTTTTGTATTTGTTTCCGTTGTTGTTATTTCTTTTTGTTGCTTTTGTTTTTCCAATGTTTGTTTTGTTTTTGTTTTTTGTTTTAGCTTTTGTTTTCGGTTTGGTTTTCCTTTTTTTCGTTTTCCTTTTTTTCTGTTTTGTTTGTGTTTTTTTGTTTTCGTTTCTATTTTTTATTTTGTTTTGATTTTTCTTTTTCTTTCGTTTTCTTAAAACCTTTATATTAAAATGTTTATTTTGTTATTCTTTGATAAATGTTTTAATTTTTCAATTCTAAACAGGCATTTGATCCTGGCAAAGTTTTATATTTGTATGAAAGTCCTGCTGGCTATGGGCTTTGTGTCATGCGGATCATTGTAAGTCACTTTGGATACTGATTTTAAACAGCTGTTTCCTTCTTTCCATTAATCAACATTACTTTTCCTAACATAGTTTTTCTCAGCAAAACCTCTTTCCAAAGGCTGAATGACTCCTTTCATCGTTACCCTGTGATGTGAACTTGGGGCTTGAGCTCACCAAGAAAATATGGCCCAGAGTAATATTTTAAGCATATATATATTCAGCAATTAACAAAACACAAACAACTATTTACAAGAATTCCCCAAGTGATACTTTCCATTTTGGTATACGTTTACCTTGCGTGTTCTATCTTACTGTTACGCCTACCAACTGTCTACGAACTCTGCTCAAAACGGGCGAATGTCAAAAACGTCACCATGGGACAAAACGTGACCAGCACGTGGGAACGGGGAGGACTGAGAACAAGGAACATCCAAAGACGGTGACACTTCTTAACACCCTGTGCATAAGCCTACAAGGTCCTTATCAAACGATCAAACAATGTTGGTCAAACATTTTATATATAGTTTGAACGGATTTGATAGAAACAGTATAACCAATGTTTGTCCGTTGCAAAACATAAGAAGATGTACCTTAGCAATGTTCTTAAAACACTTTAGAAGCATTTTATGCTTGTCACAAGTAAGCATAATATTTTATGTTTTTTTTGTTTCCCAAGAAAATTTCAGATGTTTGACCAATAATGTTTGATCGTTTTGCCAAGGCCTAGCTAGACCCTTGAAGGCATTCGGTTTGACTTGTTTTGCCAAAAGAAGCATTTATTTACAGACCAGCTGATTGGTGTTTAAAACACAATGCCAATTCAGCTTTTCGTTCTTTCTGATTGATGCATTTCGAGCCGCATCTGGGTATAAATTCCGCCTTAGTCTATTGTTTCGGTCTGTTTCTGACGCTCATTCTCTGTCTGAGGAGTGTCAGACGAAAAAAGCTTTCAAGTATGCCCGAAAATGATTCCGCTGTTCATCGCAATTTTCATTTATTTACAATTCAGAAAGACAGTGGATAAGATTATCTGCATCCACGATGGTGTTAACATTATTAATGATGTTTACGAAGTTGGTCAAGACATACCTCCCTTTTAACGAGGTTGTAACCTTGGAATCAAAAACCGGCAAACTAATTCTGATTTTTCTCTTTAATTTCGTTTCAGGCATGGATGTGGTTCAACTATGGAACATTTTTCACTTTAAAACATTATCCTACAAAATATTTATTCTATTATCCTTTCTGGTTTTTCTACACAATGTGGTAAGTTTTCAAAACTTTCTTTAAAACACTTGAACCGTTAATGTTGATATTTTATATTATGTTATATTAGAACTGCCAGTGGCAAGGCTTAGAACTAAAGAGAATGATTCTTTTCCAGGTTTTTGAGTGGACCAATTTTTGTTCTGATAGCGACGTTTATTCTTGACCCCTGGGTCAGGTATAACATATATTTCTCTATTTTTTAAACTCATTTGATTTCGAGTTCTTTCTTGTAAACTTTCATACTATCGACCCTCGATTACGTGCCCCCTAGATTAAATGCTAGCTGTGAATAAGCACCCTATTGGTAGTTTGTCTTGGTTGGTTTAGGCCATGAAATTTATTGTTATTTTAGCAAAACGTATTCTTTAAATCAAATATGCTCCTGTTAGGAAGATTGACTTTTGAATAAGCGCAGCATCATCCACCTTCTCACTCGGATCAGAGAACGCTGCTCTTTCGGTCGAGAAATGAATAAGCATGTGCTTGATCAAATTTTCAAGGTATTCATGTTTTCCTCTATTCACAGGGCGCAGGTCATGAACGGCATTGACAGGACTGTTGCATTCTGTGCTTATGCATTCTTCATGGTGAGTAAATATTAATGTTTTTCTTCACATATTCTTAGGGCATTGTCGAACGATCAAACATTGTTTGTCAAACACTTAGCAAGCACAATGTTCAACCGTTTAGCCACATCACAAAACAGTGTTCGTCAAGTATTTTTGCTTGAGACAATCATAAAATGTTGCTGAAATTTTCCAAAATTTTGAATGAATTCTTATTAAGCAATGCTTTTTGACGTGAGCAAACAATCAAACGTTTCTTCTTAAGAAAAACAAATATCAAATGTTTGACCAACAATGTTTGAAAGTATAGCCTGGACCTTATTTGCGTTATTACATTTAGTTTCTATCAGATGTTACAGTGTTCAATGCTCAATTAATCTGTTTTACTCTCTCTTCTATAGTTCTTGACAAGACCATCATCTGCAAACAAAAACTTCCCTTACCATGTCAGGACAACACAAGTACGTGGCAACGTTTCAAACGTTTTTTTCTTACTAGCTTATTTACTAGCTTATTAAAGTACCTTAAAAGCAATATCAAACTCTGTTAAGGTCTTTCTCCGTTAGCCCCATCTCCATTAAGCCCTTACTCTATTAAGCCCCCTTTCTATCACTTTCCTTATCTATAAAGTCCCACTATCTATCGAGCCTCATTCTCTATTATAGTCCAAATGTCTATTAAGTCTCATTCTCTATTTAGCCCAACTATCTTTAAAGCCCAACTCTCTATAAAGTCAAATTTCTATTTCGTCTTACTCCCTAGTAAGCCTGATCTCTATTAGTCAAACTCTATTAAGTCCCACTCTCTATTAAGTCCCACTCTCTATTAAGTCCCACTCTCTATTAAGTCCCACTCTCTATTAAGTCCCACTCTCTATTAAGTCCCACTCTCTAGTAAGTTCCACTCTCTATTGAGTCCCACTCTCTATTGAGTCCCACTCTCTATTAAGTCCCACTCTCTATTAAGTCCCACTGTCTATTAAGTCCCACTCTCTATTAAGTCCCACTCTCTATTAAGTCCCACTCTCTTTTAAGTCCAACTCTCTATTAAGTCCCACTCTCTATTAAGTCCCACTCTCTATTAAGTCCCACTCTCTATTAAGTCCCACTCTCTATTAAGTCCCACTCTCTATTAAGTTCCACTCTCTATTAAGTCCCACTCTCTAGTAAGTTCCACTCTCTATTGAGTCCCACTCTATTGAGTCCCACTCTCTATTAAGTCCCACTCTCTATTAAGTCCCACTCTCTTTTAAGTCCAACTCTCTATTAAGTCCCACTCTCTATTAAGTCCCACTCTCTATTAAGTCCCACTCTCTATTAAGTCCCACTCTCTATTAAGTCCCACTCTCTATTAAGTCCCACTCTCTATTAAGTCCCCACTCTCTAGTAAGTTCCACTCTCTATTGAGTCCCACTCTCTATTGAGTCCCACTCTCTATTAAGTCCCACTCTCTATTAAGTCCCACTCTCTATTAAGTCCCACTCTCTATTAAGTCCCACTCTCTATTATGTCCCACTCTCTTTTAAGTCCAACTCTTTATTAAGGCTCACCATCTAGTCCCACTGAAGTCTCACTCTTCTGAGCGCCACTCTGCTCTAAGCCCTAATCGCTATTAAGTCCCACTCTCTGTTAGGTCCTTTTCTCTATTTAACCTTCACCACTTTCTATTAATTGAGCTTGCTTAATTGAACTCTATTAATTGATATTAAGAAATTTCCGTTTTATAAAGGCCTAGTTTCGTTGCTAGAGCATAATCATATCTCCCATCCAAATGCAAAGCAACCTATTAAGGCTAGTCGGCAACTGCAACCTTTTCTTAAATATCTTCATCTTTCGTGTAGGTTGGTATTGCAAACAGTGACAGCACGGATAACTTTACACAACATCCCTACGCACCAGATGGAGGTTCTTTCGATATGGCATCAAAACAGTTCTCCAACATTACTGCAATGTTCAGTGCAAATCCTAATCAAACGGTAATTATTTAACTTTTAAAATCATGGAGAAAATTTCAGATACTTCTTAAATGCTAAGTTTATTGAGACTACAATTGCTGTCATTACTGTATGGTTTTAGGCCTAGCTCTGACGTGTAGCAGGAGACACGCCGCGTCAGCATTCTGGCACGAGACAAGCTCGGCACTTTGAACGACGACTGATTCAGTTGTCGCGTCGTGCCAATTGTAGCAGTATTCTCTTGGTCTCGGTTGCGAATTCTATTCATTGTGCTTGCAAACGAGACGTTGGACTTGGGCCTATCAGTCATGTTCACACCTGACAAGTTCTGGCGGGGCAGTTGCTCGACATCTGGAGCAATTCCGTGCTGGTTTCAAGCAATCTCATGCGGTCGTGTCAAGATCAAGCTCAAGCTAAAGTCACTGATTGATTCAGTTAGACAAGGCCCTTAGTTGAAAATATGAATACTTTTCAGACTTCTTGCTGTAAAGAGTCCGTAAATTATCCGATTCTTGCCGATTCTTATTATATCCTTTATCTTATAGGTAACTTTGAACACAGGCAGAGGATTTGCCAACGGCACACAACCCGCTGTTACCGGAGCATTACTTACAAATGGTACACCTAGAAGCACTCCATCATCGACCCCCTCGGGCACCCCACCAGAATATGCACAATCGAATGCACCAAATTTGAGCATCTTTCAAGTAAGTGAAGTTTTATTCCAGCTTTTTTTGTATTTTGCACAAAGCAAATCGCAGGCATATCGTGTTTGCAAACTTCTCAGAAAAACTGCTATCATTTTGGTTAGAGGGGCCGAAGCAGGGAGGCAGTAGATGCCCCCTTGCATTTTAATGGCAGCTGCAGATGGGGGCAACAGTGCCCTATTTTGATAGATTGGCAGCACAGTGTTTTGCTCGCTTTATGATATCATGTACAACAAATGATTCGCTTCATGCTGCGAGAAGAGATTCAGAAAAATCCAATTCCATGCCCCTATTTTTTGGTTCTTTAACATGCCTTGTGCCTTGCTTCACTATTTTGCTTTAATAAGCTAATCTAGCAAAGTCCTACTCTGGTGCAAAACCAATCCTTGCAACAACTCTTGCACCACAGTGATGTCCTTGTCCCAACTTGTGCCCCCTCACCCCTAGGTCGTTCTGGCACCCCTGTTTCTGCAATATGAACATTTGACTGCAATGGCATCAGAAAGCAGCAAGTTCAAGAGCAGTCAGGTTGCCTACAAAAAAAACCAGGGATAATCCTAAAGCCTTCCATTTCCCAAAACAGGAAGTTCTAACTTTCTTTGGGCGGCTCTAATTGTTTGAAAAAATTGGGCAGTTCGTATTCTTTTGCTATTCCTGTCTACTTCAGCTTTTGATTGGTGATGTAGCTCACAGACCAGCCATTCTACCCCTGTAACCACCGGGGGGGGTGGGGGGGGGGGTAAAATGGATCAAACAACGGCACATTGTAAGGGGTATATCTTACGGGAGAAAAATGTTGAAATGGCCGCCAGAGCGATTATGGGAACCTTGATTCCCCAATCATTGTTGCCTATGGACCTTTGGGCTACAATGAGTGACCTGAGAAATAGGCAGCTCGTCTGACTGTTTGTCTATCTAAAAATCCTGATGCAAATAATGCTTTTAATTTCTCTTTTTTGAGATTGATTTTTTTCTCCATTTGCAGGCTTCGAATGCCTAGAGCAGCTGAAAGGCGAGTACAACCAGGGACCAGAGCTCTGTTACACGCAAGAATTTTTTGTAGAACATTGGGAAATGCAGCACATGATATCAAGCCTGCATCGAAGACTTTAATCAAAAGAGAAAATCTGTATTCATGAACCAAAAGCGGTAACGATTTTCTCAGTGCATCCCAGCCCCTCTGAAAGCATAACTTGTTCATTCATGGAGTATTGTAACAAAAAGAATACAGGGGGCACATCTGATGCTCACTTTTTGTATAGACATTTGACTGCATTATTGATTTCTTGTACAGGCAACTCTAATTAAAGTTTGTCCGCCATGTTTGTTCTGTGAGGTATAATATGAAGTAAAGAGACCCTTTTGCAGTTTTATCACGTCGTATCACCGACGCTAAGTATTTACCAGTAAAATTTTTCACAGTGTATTGTTTTAGGAATTAAAAGCTGTATAAAATTTTGATAGCACTTAGTTATATGTTGTGGCAGTAATGATGTAGATTTTCTCGAACTTGCAATTTTCATTCGTGTGTTAAAATTTAAAATAAAAGTTCTATTAAGCCCCCTCCCTCTCTTTAGCCCCCTCTCTATTAAGCCCCCCTTTTCAATTGAAAATTTGAAATAAGCCCATCCTCTCTATTTAGCTCTCCTTTTACTTTGGCCACTTGAAAGTTCAGAAGTTAATGTACGAAACAAAATGAAATTAAGTTGTACCGTGTTTGATATCCAAAACTTGTGTCTTACAACAATCAATAACTACTTAGATACTACGAACTTCATGTGATCTAAGGTTAAAAATTTCTTTTACTGTTCATTTTTAATGCAAGCCCCCACTCTCTTATAAGCCCCCACTCTCTAATAAGCCCCCACTCTCTAACAAGCCTCCCTCTCTAATAAGCCCCCACTCTCTAATAAGCCTCCCTCTCTAATGAGCCTTCCTCTCTGATAAGCCCCCACTCTCTAATAAGCCTCCCTCTCTAATACGCCCCCACTCTCTAATAAGCCCCACTCTCTAATAAGCCCCACTCTAATAAGCCCCACTCTCTAATAAGCCTCCCTCTCTAATAAGCCCTCACTCTCTAATAAGCCTCCCTCTCTAATAAGCCCCCACTCTCTAATAAGCCTCCCTCTCTAATAAGCCCCACTCTCTAATAAGCCTCCCTCTCTAATACGCCCCCACTCTCTAATAAGCCCCCACTCTCTAATAAGCCCCCACTCTCTAACAAGCCTCCCTCTCTAATAAGCCTCCCTCTCTAATAAGCCCCCACTCTCTAATAAGCCCCCACTCTCTAATAAGCCTCCCTCTCTAATAAGCCTCCCTCTCTAATAAGCCCCCACTCTCTAATAAGCCTCCCTCTCTAATAAGCCTCCCTCTCTAATAAGTTCCCCCTCAAAAACTTGTAGAATGAATAAGCTCCCGGGGGCTAAATAGAGGTTTTACGGTATGTGCATACTCAATTTCCTAAAACCATCCATGTCTTTCTAGAAAAGTAAGGAAATTTAGAAAATTCTAATCTAACAACACGAGATCCACCAAAGTTTTAGCTAAGAAATGATTTTTGCTAATTGGAAATCTTAGTTCCTAAACTACGGCACCTTACTTGAGATATATGATCATCCAAATAGAACGCCCCTGGCGGGTGTAAAGGCCTGGCTAAACTAGGAGACATGTCGCGCGCGACATTGATGCCCCCTCGGTGTCTCCCAGTTTACAAAATGTGCAGCAAGATACACGTTAATGTTTCTGGGAGACAACAGAGGAATTTATTGTCTCCGCGACGTGCAAATGACTCGTGTGCTATGTCGGGCCATGTTGCTCGCTTGTCACTCGCATGTTTAGCCACGCTGGGAGACACGCCGAATGCATTGTCGCCGACGTCTCTTAGTTTAGCCATGGCTAAGAGTCCCCATTATTTTCTTAAAGTTACCCCGTAGCAATGTGTTTGTGAATTAATTGATTAAATACAAAAATCTGGTATTTATGTCATTTAGGCTGGGTTAATGTGGGAACATTTCTGTTACTTGAGGAAAGTACAAAATATTATGTCACAGTTGGTATTTTGAGATAATCTACATATATGATGATAAAGGATAAAGCTAATAAATTTCGTGTCCCTTCCTTCAAATTAACTTCAACGCGAAACTGTCGCAGAAGAAAATTTTCCCGCTTTCCGCAATTTTTATTCTGAGAGGTGTTATATGAAGTAAAAGACCAACTTTGCAGTTTTGGCGCGTTTTTTTCGTTTCTTTAATGGCGGCGTAGGAGGAAGCTGTGTACGATTGAAGTTTGAAGAGATTACATCATGGCAACAAATCAAATTTGGTACTCCGAGAAATATTACGATGAAACGCATGAATATAGGTATATTTTTCATGCTAGATTGTTTTATTTTTTTTTTCATTCCTGCAGTCGCTTAGGGCAATAATTGCAACTTACAAGGGGAAGCCTAGGCCACAAGCCATTAGGTACACGACCGCGTCTCCCAAAATAAAAACAATAACGGTCCCTTCCTTATGTGAAAAGGAAAAACATTGTTCAATGCTGGAGATGAATGCTCCCCACTTGCATCCACAATGCCGAGACAATGTGGCTGAGGCGTCGCATCTTACGGTGGTTCCCGTTACAGGAAATCGCTATTCTCCCGTGAATCTTCGGCCAGCCAAGGGGGTGGGACTATCCGGCCCCCAGACCATATGCTTACGCTTGGATATCCCGCCAGCTTCCGACTCACACACTGAACAGTTATGTGATGACCCTTCTTCATACTCGTAGAATTTCTTCCGAAAATACAGATGACGATGGTGAAAACTTAAGGCGCATGCGTATGTAAGCGCGAGGTCCTTAAAGAAACTCGAGAACTTTAAAAATTTTTTGAATGATTTTTTCAAGGCATGTGATTTTACCGAAACAGCTAAGAAGGCTGGTCCCAACAGAACATTTAATGACAGAAACTGAATGGAGGAACATTGGTGTTCAACAATCAACGGGGTGGATTCATTATCTCATACATGACCCAGGTACTGTAGACTTACTGTTTTATTTTCTGTATTCAAATGAATGAAATGAAACAAATATGAATGAAATTAAGATAGTTCATGATTTTTCCACAGGTGTAATAGTCACATGATTTTTTTTCTTTCAGAGCCACATGTTCTTCTGTTCAAAAGGAAAAGGACTGACGTCACAGCAATTTCTAGTGCCCAAGCTTCTGAAAATGTTACCATGAAGTCGATTGCTGTTGAAAACTAAAGCTATGTATGAATTTGCAAAAGCTAAACAAAATTAAAACTAGCAATTTCGAGCGATTCACCCCTGACGGGAGCAAACTGCAGATTGAAAAGCAATGCAAACTGCACATTTTCAAGGGGGTTGCATGGGTCGTTCTTGATAGTCAAACAGGAACCGGATTTAAAGTGTTAGCTACTTTCTGTTGACTTTATAGAAACATTGTGGCTCTGTCATTGTCAAGTATTGCGATTTCCGTATTTTAGATTTTGATCAAAGATTTTTTCTTGAAAATATTTTCCATTGATTCATATACTTATTGTTATCTTGTTTAGAATTGAACTTCCCAGTGCCTTTGGGCGTTCAATAGGCGTTTTTGAGCAGAAAGAAGCAGGATGAGGAGAAAAGGAGCAACGACCATTCTAAGTCCCCAGCAGTGGCGTAGCGGAGGTATGTGGGGCCCTTAGTGAAGAAAGGGGACTGGGGCCCCTTGTACACCTGTCTTATTAAAGGGACTAGGGAACTGAAAATATATATAGAAGGACAGACAGTTTCAAAAGCATATTGATATAACTTTTAGGTCTTACAAGCAGTTTCTTACAAGAAAATACATTTACTTCATCTTAAAAATGATGACTTCATTATGACTTTATTTATTCATTTATAGGTTGGGGGCCCCCTTTTCATCCCTAATCAGCGGGGGCCCTTAGTGGTACGCCCTAAAGGCAACCACCGTCGGCTACGCCACTGGTCCCCAGCTCTTTGAAGTTGCGCTATTTTAGCGACACGAAAGCTCGCTTAAACTTTGCAACGAAACCTATTCTGCGTACAGACTCAAGAGAAGAGTTGAGTCTTCTGCAGGCTAAAAGGAAACCATACTGTTTTTCCTTTCCCTCGAATTCAAGGTGTGGTATTTCAGTGGTCTGGTTTTCCATTGCTACCAGTAATCGACCTCATCTCTGTCCAAGATACCATTGATAATTCGACTTATTAAATATTAGAAGTTTCCGTAACTAACTTGTTGAGGTCAAATGAATGTGTAAACTCCAATTCGCTAGTTTTAACCCTTTTTACAGAAGATTGCAACAGTCGTACGACTAGCTCTAGCTCAGGCACGATTATAGAAGACTGTCATCCGACCTGTACAGCTTTTGCGCGCATTATCTAATTAGTCGTGCGATAGTCGCGTACGATCGTTTCCTGCGGGCTGTTTGAAACACAGGCTAAACTTTCTTAAGAGGAATCTTGCCTTGCACCAGATCGCTAGTCGCAGCTCTGAATACGGCAGACACCATGGGGCAAGCCAACCTACCGAATTGTCTTCGCGATCGCTCTCAATCATGCGATGATTGTGATTTTGTGCCAACTATGGGTGCGAGTGGGTTTGGTGCGTACTACCTCTGGGACCTTTTTTTTCTTCATTTTTCTCAAGACTTCCGTGAGATCGAAAGCCCGCTCTTTTGGAATACTCCCGGAAAATTCGGACACTTTGCAAGCTCAAAACTCTCTGACTCCAAAAATTGGAAGATTTAGCAAGTTTTGCACTTCTTAAAAATTGTTTGCAATCAACTTCTCAAACTCTTTCGTTTTCAAGAAAGTGCGTTTTTTGAAACTCGGAATTGGAAGCCTGCTATCTGCGAGTGGTAAGTCTACTTTTTCGATGCAGAGAAAGCTGAAGGCTGGCTCCATTCTTGAAAGAAAAGTTTAGAACTTCAGACTTCGGAGCGCAATGGAAAATAAATAAAAAACAAACTGTTTATTGTTTCATCATTGTCTTCGTTATTTCAAAGGGTATCTTATTGTGTTGACAAGAAGTTATTTGTCAACATATTTCAAAATGTAATTTGAGAAGGTGTGAAAAGATATTTATACACCTGTCTGCCCCATTGAGTAATTCCAAAAATGTCAATAAAGATTAACGATTTTTCACCGCCAAAAATCAGCAAATGTAACAAAAAGTTGCAAATTATATTTGTGCATTCAGGGAGAACTTTTTTCAACGGTCAAATGCTTTTTATTCTTAAAATGGTTATTTTTTCAAGATTGAAAAATATGATAACGATTTTGTGGTAGGCCGCTGGTTGGTAAGGAAATGGCGCCTTTTGAAAACAGAGCATTTTCTACGGATGAGTGACTAAGAAGTATTTTTTGCTGGAATTTCTTTTTACGTTGTGAGTAAAGCTGCTTCGTTGAATAGGGAAATTTATAGTTTATACTGAAAAGAAAAGCCTATTTTCGCAAGAAATAAATTAATCGTGAAGTTTGAAAGAAAGTTTTTGCCATCTGGTTCGAAAAAGCAACAGTACAGAAACATGATAGCTATCAATCGGTTACTTTTCCGGTGTGGCCTAAATTAGTCATCTCGTTCCCACAGTCTAGTTTTGCACAATTTGGCCTTTCAATGTCCAGTAAGGTTTGAATTTATGATAAATATGGAAACTGTAAAAGTTGGAGTTTGTATCCGGCCTTTGACTAAAGAAGAAAAAGCAAGGGATTGTAAAATTGCAACTCGAGTTGATGGGCATCAATTGAAAGTCCGTTTTGGGGATGGACGAGAGAAAACATTCACTTGGGATTTCGGGGTATGTAAATTTATTGTATTAAAAGTTTTTACATGTTTTATTCCTTAATAATTATAATGAATGAATCTTTCTTCTTTCCTTGTTGTCTTTTTGTTATTATTTGCGATTTTAGATGTTCAGACAGGACCCTCGTAAAATGAACATCGTAGGAGCAGCTGTTCAAATTTTACCTGTTTTTGTTGTACTTTGTATTGAAAGAAAATGACCAAGGTTTTATAAAAAGTCTGAAAAGCCGCTTGCAATTTATTTCTTTTAATGAACATGTTAATTAAGTGGAATTCTGTGATTTCGATTACTTTTCCTGCGTGAAAAGCGTTCCGTCTCACAACACCGACTCGTAGTTAAAGTCGAAAATAAGAACTCCGAAATCTTTTATAAATTCTTCAAACATGGTGAAGAGAACGAGCTATAACTTTGACAGATTTTTCCAAATTTTGCTGTTATTTTCACAAAAATCTGCTATTAGCTTTGAGAGCCCTCAATCATTTAAACAATTGGTTTAGCATGAAGCTCTTATTAGCTCTCGATTTCTCAAATTTATATTTGCCCACAGTTGTCTGAAAACAAGTGACCCTTTATCAAGACAGATGAAATTCAATGGAGTGCTCAAACCGGCTCAAAGGGGGGCAGGGTTGACAGAACCCTGAAAATTGCAAGGGCAATGCAAAAATGGAAAAAATAGCAATTCGATGAAAGCAAGGGGGCACCCTTTACCCCCTTTTTCCAGCATCCCTCGGGACACTTTTCTTTTGCTTTGGCCCAATTTCATTTAGGGATAAGGGCTACTTATATTAAAATTTTGCCACATGACCCCCCTAGAGTGATGTAAAATACTAGTTGGAGCATTTTGAGAAAAGTATAAATTATATATGTTCAAAAATATCTTAAGGGCATGTTTCCCCCAAGAGACAGGGTGCTTTGAACCCTGTCTCCCTCCCTAGAATCTTTCTAAATACAGCATTTCTGCCAATCCCAATCGTAGAAGCCATTAAACTTGCAAGAGTAAGAATCCCATTTTGCTCTTTTCAAAACCTTCAAATTGAGGTCCTAAATGGATGTTTTAAATGTCTTAATTTTGACATCTGTCATTTCACAGACTGTATTTAGTTCCCCTTTCGCATTTGTTTACTTAGTTTTTATTCATGTGTTTATTCCTTTCATACTATGTTTTATACTATATTTACTATTTTCCTTTCCAGCCATTTGTTTACGGAGAAGACAATGCACAGAAAAATGGTAACAATGCTAGAGAGAATGTATGTGACTTGCATTTTGCAAATTTCTTTGATTGTCAATTTCTTTCTTTAAACTTTCCCATTTTTGGGTTGGGAGCCATCTGAAGCAACAGGCTACACATTATGAATTTGCAGCCCTAAGGGATATGGCTGGGTGATTCCCCCTTGTAGCAAAGGGACTGGACATAATGATTTTTGGAGCAAAATATATCACAAGAAGCCATGATGGTGTGCAGGTGTACTAGTATAGCGCCTCTCCCTACCCAGGTGTATAAATGGTTTGTGCTAATTAAATTTTCATGATTTGTGCTAATAGACTTTAATTGCTTAATAATTAGAAGGTAACTCTATTATTTAGCCACACACACCTTGCAAAATTGCATACACACCTTACAAGTGCATGCACACATGAGGTAGTCATGCCATGGCTGTTGTTTTGCATTTTCAACCAAATTCTGCAAAGCATGATTTTGTCAATTTTTTGTTACTGTTTTTTGTCCCTGTCATTGTTAACACAATTGCTGAAAATCAAAATCAAAGGGGGGCATGGAAGGGGCACATAGTGTTACACATGCATTCCCCCCTCCATGTTACCCTCAGCCTTTAAGAGGGTACTAAAGGGGGAAGCATTTAGAGAATTTCAATTTTTGCAATCCCCTTCACAGCCTTGGCACCTTACTTCTGACCCTGCTGGACCCCCCTCCCGACGGTATTGATGGCATCCATGTGATGTGTAACATTGTTGCCAAATGGATTCCTGTATTGACTTTTCTCCGATCACAAAACGGAGCTAGCAAGTCATCAAAATTAACATTAAAGCCTAAAAATTAAAAGTTTTTCAACTGGAAAGACTCTGTCAAATGACTTTGATTGTCTCTCTATGTGTGTTCTCTATGCAAATCATCTTTTAAATAACGCCCTGTTCTAAGATTATTTTGATTGTTTTTAAAAAATTTATTTTCAACTCAAATTAAATCCTTACAACACACCACTGAGATATTTTTACTGATAATTCAGTTTTAATTCTCACTCACTACACACTACTGAAACTGTTAAACTTTAAATTCTAACTCAGTTGCGTCTTTGTTTAGCTATGTTGTTCAGCTTAAATCCTGAATTAATTCTCCCATAAACTTAACTAGAGAACAATTTGACCCTACCCTGTTATAAGACCTGACCTTGCCACGCTGGGCGTGATAAATCTCTTAATTTTAATATCGCTTTCATGATAATCATTCAAACTCATTTAAAGCCAATTAAATCCATTTTCAATTAGTGGAAGATCCTTTAAGTTTCTCTCTTTGTCTGAAGTTTTCAAGAGATATGATCGCCTCATGTTTCCTCTTTCCAGTCAGATTTGTCGATTAAGATCATGTAGTACACTCGCCTTTTTATAAGAAACGAAGCTTTTCCTGAAATAAAGTCTTCTTCAATGGACTAGAAGGTCGACATAAATCTAAAAAGCCAGATCTGTTTTCTTAAAAACTTCTATCGCAGTGTCTTCTCGAATTCTAGACCGGCTAGGGAGCTATCAGTTTCTGGGGGCTCGAATATCGACCTCACTGATCCCTTGATACTCGAGCTAGCAGAGTTACAACGAGTTACAACGAGTTAGGGGCCGATTATATGTGAGTTTTCAGCCCGGGCTGGAATTTCAGCCCGGTTAAACGGGCTGCAAACTTGATTTCTCTGCAAAATTGATTTTGTGATTACATGAGATAATTTCAGCCCGGGCTGAAAACTCAGCCCGGGCTGGAATTCCAGCCCTCCTTCAGCTAGGCGGGCTAGGATTTCCAGCCCGCTTGAACGGGCTGGGATTTCTCATGTAATCGCAAATTTTTTCCAGCCCGGGCTAGGAACTCTCTTTGCGCAAGCCCAGTTTGACTGTGGTTTTAGTTTCGTGTCAAAACGTGTCAATTTTGGGGTCATTTGTCTTAGGTATTCGATTTCAGCCCGGCTGGAAACGTTCATGTAATCGCACGCCAATTCCAACCCGGCTAACCGAGCTGAAATTCTAGCCCGGGCTGAAAACTCTCATATAATCAGCCCCTTACAAGGCCACGACGCAACAGTACCTTCCAAAGACAGACGAAAAGATTAACATAGTTTATTAATGTTGCCCATTCTATTTAGACAACGAGATATGTCGTTTCTCTTGGTTAATCAAAGTAGTCAGTGCACCTTATAAGTTTCAAGAGGACGCTGCACCCCCTAAGCCTTCTTGGGGGGTTCCTAGCTCCCAAACCATTCTCTAACAAGCCTACGCTGTTTCGAATATCAAACTCTCTTTCTTCTGTCGTTCACTTTTATTTCATCAGTTTCTTTGCTTCTTTTAGATTAATCAAATGGTCGGTGATTTTGTTATCAAAAATGTTTTTGATGGCTACAACACTTCTGTTTTCTCATACGGCGCAAAAGACACTGGCAAAACATACACAATGTTTGGAGAAAATCGACAAGATGGCCTAATCCAAAATATCATTGATTCAATTTACAAAAAAGCTGCAACGTATGATGAAGCGACTTCGTTTAGAACTGAAATCAGGTAGAAAATTTAGACTTGGGTGATATTAAGAACGTAGGCTTAGAATTGGTATTGTGTTTTGAACACCAATCAGCTCACAAGATACAGCGGGGGATAATACAGTGGGACGAGCTCCAAGTGAAATAACAAACTCCTAAAATAATAATCAAACCCCAGAACAGACCCCAAAACACTTAAAATAATAATCTTCTCCCAATTGTTCGAAAACAAGCTTAGCGAGCTGATTGGTGTTCAAAAAACAATACCAATCAAGCTTCGCCTTTCTGATTGGTGCACTTCGATCCGCATCTGGGTATAAAGCTATGGCTTAACTAGGAGACTGTCGCTCAGGACATTGTATTCGGCGTGTCTCCCAGGGTGGCTAAACATGCGTGTGACAAGCGGGCAACATTTCCCCAAGTCATTTCGCGGAGACAAGAAATGTTTCTGTTGTCTCCCAGAAACATTTGTGTCTCTTTTGCTACATATTTTGTCGCGCGCTACAAAGTTTCTGAGGTGGCTAAACTTGGAGATACCAAGGGGACATCAATGTCGCTCGCAAAATGTCTCCTAGTTTAGGCAGGCCTTAACTTAGTCAATTGTTTGGTCTGTTTCTGACGTTTATACTTTGAGGAGTATCAGACGAAAAAAGCTTTTAAGTATGTCCAAAGATGTTTTCCCGCGATTTCTCGCAGACTTGTTAGGACTGTGGCTATAGGTTTGTGATTTTTCATTTTCATTTCATTTCATTTAAAAAAAAAAAGGTTTACTAATACAGTGAAGATAAATAGTATAAAAGCATATAAGAGGAAGGTAGTCCTTCAACCCGCAGGCTGATTTTCAAGGGGCCCTCCTAACTAAAAACGATTAAAATGGTAAAATATATCCTAATATTTTTTATTTGAACATTTTCCTCAATGATTTAGGCGACTACTTTTTTAAATGCTTTAAAGGAGGGTGCCGTTTTACACTCAGCTGAGAGAGAGTTCCATTGCTTTGCACCTCTAAATGAGAAACACCTCTGCCCATTTGAGGAACTCCTCTTTGGGAGTCTCAAATCGGTAGAGGTATTTCTCAGGTTGAAAGAAGTGCAAGCTGAGTTTTTTGTAATTTCAGCTCGTTTCCCAGAAAACACTGTTACATTGAGCAAGTAGAAAAACTCTCGAATTGTTTGTCAAATCTGCCAAATTTCTTTTTAGTTTTCTTGAGGTTTGTGGCAATAACTTAACAGATCTGATTTCTGAAAGAAGCTCTGTGAAATCACAAGAAGGAGCACACAAACTCAAAGGTATTTTTGCCCGTTTTTATTTATTTAAGTACATTCCTGATTTCTTGATGATTTTGTCGTTTCTTAAGGGTTCCGTTCCTTGATGAATCAGACCGTGATTTATGTTTTTTATTTTCATCGTAGTTCGTGAGCATCCAGAGCATGGTGTTTACGTCGAAAAACTGAGCAAACACATTGTTACTGACAGCACAGAAGCACGAAGTCTTCTTGAAAAGGCGATCAAAAGACGGTAAATGTGAAATTCACTTTAAACCAGTTTAAACCAGTTCTTTGTTATCTCTGTCTACTTTCTGCAAGTACTAAACTTTTACTGGTCTCCTGTGGTCTAGGCAAGGGCGTTGTGGCTAACAAAGAAAGGGCCTGGGAAACTTTGATTATAAAGGGGCTCTTTCAAATTTTATGCAAGTCCCGCTTGAAATGGTAACCTGCTGGTGTCTCGTTTCAAACTGCGAATGTAATTTCAGTCAAATTTTCGTCGCATAAGTTTTTTTAATTCATTATTAATACTATCATTTTAGACGGAGATTGGCTGCACTTGATCCAGCATCTCGTGGCAATTCTCATGCTATATTTTCAATCATTCTGACACAGGTAAGCAAGCAGCCTTGTCTGAAATTATTTGAAAATTAAAGGAGTAGCTACGCTTTCCCTTGGGTAATATGCTAGGTATCTCTGTTTAAAGGTGATTTCCATTCAGTGCATTTTGTCGCGCGGGTGACTTTTGCGAGTGACTTCTTAACCGAACATGGGTATTTCAAAAGTATTTCCTGCCTTGTCTGAGCACGCGTTCGCAGAAGGAAGTAGAGACTCTTATGTAGAGAATCTTTCTAGCCACTTTTTGCGATTGGTCGATTGGCTATCCAAACCAATCAAAACACAAGAAGTTTGATCAATTCAACACAGAACAATTAGTTTGCGATCAATAAACAGCTCATGCAAACGTGAAGTGTATTGCTTCTTCTATTTGTCAAATGTAAGTGTCAATTACCTGTTTTGGCATTTAAAAAATGTTGACCCCTAAGAAACTGTTTAGAAACTTTCAGTACCAAAATTCTCCAAAAATTAAGAAACTTTGGGTACTGAAAAAATCTTAGTTTCTTATAAAAAAAGAGTGGATCGTGTTGTTTCTTTACTACCAGTCCTTGCAATAGGTCTCAGGTGAGAATAAAGTCGTGGACTTGTCTTTGCTTAATCCTATCATCTCTTTGCTTAGTTCTTCTCGATGGCAGTCTGCATTAAGCTCTAGATACGTTTCTCGCATGTCTTTTTCATACATCGAATTAACCAAGTCAATAATTCAATCCTGTTTCTAAGGAAGCATTCGACTTTCGGATTATCTTTTCACTGTATTTGCAGATTGTGTTTATCCGGAATCCAAGCCGCAATATACGCAAATCTAATTAGTTAAATGACAATAAGCCGTCTTAATGATTTTAAGATTTGGCCGGATTGAGACAAGATGATTTTCAAGTTAATCTTGTGCTACTTCTAGCCTGTTAAAGTGTTATGGTATTAAGGTCTATTTGTTAAGATACCAACTTCATTTCGGTATCTTTGTTTCCTGCTGCAACCATTTTATACCGAGTTCGGCATACAGTGCATACTCATTTCAGCTTGTTCATTTCATACTGCATTTTTCAGCATGTTGATTTCATGCTCTATTGAAAAGGTTGTTCATTTCTTCCTGTATTCGTCAGCATGCTCATTTCGTGCAGTATTCGTCAGCATGTCCATTTCATACTGTATTCGTCAGCATGTTCATTTCATACTGTATTCGTCAGCATGTTCATTTCATACTGTATTCGTCATCATTTTCATTTCATACCCATTCAAATGCATGCTAATTTCACACTGTATTCGTCAGCATGTTCTTTTCATACTGTATTCCTCTTAATTTTCTTCTTTTTTCTTACAGGCAAGAATAGAAGATGAACTACCGCTTGAGTTGAACAGTAAAGTTACATTTATTGATCTTGCAAGCAGGGATGCAAACGTAAGATTTTAAATCGTTGCCTCTGGTAGTGATTTTTGCTTTCAGGGTTACTCGAATATCTCTCTTGAACCCATTTTCGCTTCTGTTTCGCTCACGTTGTTTTTGCCTAGAATTGTGCAGTGAAATTATTCGCCTTATTATTACTGTAAAATCTAACACTATTTGTTACAGTGTTATCTAGCGCAGCATTCTCACAATACACGTTTCTTATAAGTAACCAGTCAATGAGCAACTAGGGCTTGGATCATCGATCATACAAATGTTTAACAACTTGAGCGCTCAGCAGAGAAGCTGTACGTAACTACACGCTTTTTTTGCAAAGAACCACTTCATAATGAACCTTCCTGTAGAAGGCCCGAAAATTTAAAGAACTTATACTACTAAAGAGAAAATCATTAAGGAACTTTTGAATGTTGAATACTTTTATCACTGCAAATAATCAAGAATTAAAAAGCCGATTCCATTCATTTGCAGTCGAAAATCACATTAATTGTACTTCAAGCATGTATCCAATGTTTCTTTGAATAGTCTCGAGCTTTGTGACATGCAAATGTCTCTCTTTTATTGTTGAGACCACTGTATGTGCAGTTAAAATTAAGGAACTATTAAGGAACTTTTGGAACTACAATTGCCTCAAAAGAGGCCCAAAAAATAAGGAACTTTAAGAACTAGGCCTTGAGGTAGGTTTCTTATAAAAAAAGCGTGTACACAATTAGGGATATTTTGTTTTGGTGACTTTGTTTACTTTCAGATCGTTTTATTCATATCAATATAAATCTTGTCAACTTTTAACTAACATCCTTGAAGGAACTTGCCGAAAGTTTACCGTTTTTATAACGAACAGTACTCTCTGTAAGTGCTAAAGGAAGAAGGCAAATTGCTTAAGAGTTAAGCAACTCATAAGCAGCTGTGGGGGCTGAAATCTTAAGCAACTTTGAAGATGAAGTTGAAATGGTGTATTTAGCGCCAGTCGCTAGGATCTCAGAGGAAGGTTTACTAATCGAGACCCTGACTCTGGCTGTGACGCTACCGTAGCTGGGGTTGAACCCCGACCTTGCTGAGCTTCTAACACCAAGAGCAAGCTAGATTAGGCCCAATGCCACATCACCTTTAAGTTTGGGCCTATAAGTCAATTTGCTTATGCAAAGAAATTGTGCCCTTTTTTACAACATTCATATAATAACGTTCTTTTTTTAGATGAACGGTTACTCTGTGAACGGTGAAGTCGATAATCATGATGATAGTGAAGAGAAGAAAGGTGGACTTGAAGTCCTCAATGAAGTCATCATATCACAGGCATCCCAGAATTATGGCAGTTTTAATACTTCAATGAGTAAATGGGGAAACCCTATGGTACCTTATAGAGACTCTGTAAGTATTGAAGCGGCGGCTACACGTGCGACATTTTGTTTTGTTTCCGCGCGTTTCCCGCGTTTTTTTTTTCAGTTCAATGAAAATTTTCTAGGACCTATTTTCGCAGCGTGTAGCGACCCTCCGAATTTTTCATGACAGGACATTTTCAGTGTCGCATCGCCAGAACAGATAAAAAATCGCATACGTGTAGCCGCGGCATTTACAGTTCAAGGTTTAAGGCTCCATTTTTGAGTGGCTAAATACTCAATTTACAATTTTCCCCTTACTTTCTGATGTCGCCATCCTTTTGTGTTGTGCTTGTGAAAGAAAATTCATCTGTCAGGTCCAGGAGCAATTGTTATGTACAACAGTGATAAGCAGCTTTTATAAGCAACTTTGAGGGTGGACAAAATCAAGTTGCTAATTGGAAAAAAGTGTATTCAACTGCTTCAACCATTTTTGGAGTGGGTTGCCAAGCTTCTCACCAGTCAGTTCTCGTTAAAGCCTGGTTAAACTAAGAGACATGCCGTGCGTGACATTGATATCCCCTCGGTGTCCCCCAGTTTAGCCACCTGACAACAGAAACATTTCTTGCCTCCATGACAAGCAGTTGACTCGGAAGACATGTTGCTCGCTTGTCACTCGCATATTTAGCCACCTTGGGAGACACGCCGAGTACAAGTCTCCTAGTTTAGCCATAGCTTTAGACAGCTGAAATAAAGCTTGGTCGTGTGAGGTCAGCATCTGGATGGGTGACTTTCTAGATGGATGACTAAACAACTCACTCTGCCGTCCTTCGGAAGAGACGTTAAACTAGGGGTCCCATGCCTGGATGCGGCTTGCATAGTAGACCTAAATTAGCTGAAAAGGCTAGAAATAACAGCCTACTCAAAATTAATTAACAATAGCAACAACAACCCCAACACACAAAAAACAAAGCTGCTTGTATTCCTTATTTGAAAATTGTGTATCGATCTGTTTATCAATATTCTCTGCCTTTTAGGTATTAACCTGGCTCATGAAAGATACCCTTGGCGGCAATTGTGAAAGTCTTATGTTATGTTGCATCTCACCATCCGAAAAGCGCATTCAAGAGACCGTCAACTGTCTTAAACATGGCAGCATGGTTAGAAACATCATTAACCGACCCGTCATTAATGAGGTATAAAGTAATGATTTATTTAGAATATTCAATAACTTATTAAGTTGGTTTTTCTTTGTTGATTCGTATTGAATAGGAAACTTTTTGCTAAAAAAGGGGGCAGATCTTCGGACATACTTAAAAGCTTTTTTCGTCTCACACTCCTCAGAGTATGAACGTCAGAAACAGACCGAAACAATGAACTAAGACTGAATTTATACCTAGATGCGGATGTATGTCCAGATATGTTTCTGCTGTTTCTTGCCATTTAGAAAACTTTTTGCTTTGAATTACTTGGCCCTAACTTGCCACAAAAAATTCCGTACATGACGATCTTAGAACTGATAGCAACTGACTATTACTGCAACTGGTTAAAATTCAAGCCGTCCATTTGCAACATGTAAGTAAAAAATGCAAATAGATCCGAAACGGTTTAGTATTTCTCTTATCAAGGTGCTAAGCCACAATATAGTTTTCAGGATATTTAATTTCGCATTTAAGAATATAAGAAGTTTTCAAATTTAACGAAAAGCTCGGGTAACATGCTTTAGCAATTTGGGAGCAATTTTCAAATATTTTGCATTTTGTTGGGAAGTTGGTTTGAAAGAGATTGATAATGTCTAATACACCTTTTCAACTAAGAGCCTCGTTTCCAAAATTTACGAAAATTTGTTCGTACAAAACTTTTGACCCAAAATTCAGACGGAGCACCTTCATTTTGGTGTAGAGGGAAATTTTTACATCTCTAATCCTTGCGATGTTGATTTTGTAGCGATTAAAAGTTTCAAAATCTATAAAGGATTTGACCGTGAAAATCGCTTGGGGTGAAATTTTACACCCTCAGTCATTCTTCACGGTCAAATCCCTTACAAATTTTCAAACTTTTTATCGCTATTACATCAACATTGTAATGACGAGAGTCATGAAAATTTGCCTCAACACTAAAACGAAGGTGCTGAATATGAATCTGAAGTCGAAATGTTTCTGTGAGGCAATTTTCAAATTTTTTGAAAACGATGCCCTTAGTTGAAAAGGTGTATTGATAGTTCAATTTTTCACTGTTTTTTTTTTTAGGATTCGAATGTGAAACTTATCAAAGAATTAAAGGCAGAGATTGATGCTTTGAAACAGCAAGCAAAGGTATTAGAAACTTTATCCTTTCCAGTAATCTTTGATATCTTTTACTCTCAATTCTTGCTCACGTCTCTGGGCCACTCAAAGTCTTCATTTTATTTCATTTTCAATTTTTAAGCATGGTAAGCCCCTCAGTATTAAGTGCTGGTTTACTGTGTGGGCCTTGCAAATAATAACAAAACACTAAAATATAAATCATAAAGATCATCAATTTTACTATACTATTTATAACTTTCAGAAGGTGTGAAACAAAAAAAAATATCAAAGAAATAATGCAGGCCTTGGTGATAAAACTTCATGGAATTTTTTAAGCGTTGGAGCTTCCTTAAGCTCGTTATTTAGGTTATTCCAGTGACTAGTTCCCGTGAAAGAAAAGCATCTTTGACACGCCGATGTACGGAGATAGCATGCCTCTTATATTTTGGGGTAAAATTATGACCGATAAATACCCACGGTGTAAGAAATTTCCCTCAAGGATATTCACGAATTACTTCGATATGCATCATCTTCATTTTCTAGTTTCTTCATTTCGATCTATATCTGAGCATATATTTATACTCGGTTCTTCGAAATCCGTTTCATCCTTGCTAGAAATCCTATTGTTTTTACAGAAATCTCGTTGAAATCCCATTGTTTTCATGGAAATCTTTAACCTGTTAAATTTGTCATTAAGACATGCCACCGGTAAAACTTGGGTTGGAACTCACTTGAATTTCGCACACACATGAAATTTTAATATTTCACATTCCGACACTAAATCCACACATTCTGAAACCTTTTAATTTCAAGAATCGTCGAAAGAACTTTGCAGTTTGTTTTAATATGATTATGAATGTTTTTTTCAAATTTTTTTTAAGTATTAGCCCTGATGCAGTATAAACTATTGATTAAAGAACAAGAATAATTGAAGTAGAAATAGACATGTTTGCATGTTCCACGAATGCTGTAATGTATCTTTTAAGGGCTTCATATATCTTGTCAATTCAGTGTCTGGAACAAATTCACAAGCCAGCAACAGACTAGCTCAGCTCAAATTTTTGGCTCTTAGGCCTACTCTTCAAATTTTTACTGCACTGTTAATCCTGCCATCTTAAGAATATTTAATTCTTGTTTTACCAACCCTCCGCAGATGCAGAATGGTCCTCAGACTGAAGCGCAAAAGAAACTCCAACGAGATACAGAATTAATGCAACGGTTAACTGGAATTTGGGAGGAAAAATGGAGCAAGGCACAAAAGTTAATGGAGGTTAGATGTCTATAGGCTTTTTTGTAAAGAACCACTTTTTAAGGAACCTACATGTAGAAGGTCGAAAAACTTAAAGAACTTGTGCTAATAAAAATAAAATCGCTAAGGAACTTTTTCAATTTGAATATTCTATCACTGCAAACAATCAAGAATTAGGAAGCCGGTTCCATTCAACTGCATTCAAAACTCGTATTAATTGTATGTTGCACATGTATCAAATGTTTCCTTGAGTAGTTTTCAGTTTTGCTCACATAGGTACAAGTGTCTCTTTTTACAGTCATGGCACTAAATATGCAATTAAAATTAAGGAACTATTAAGTAACTTTTGGTACTACAATTCAATCAAAATTGGTCCAAAATAAAGAACTTTTTGAACAAGACTTTGAGCTAGGTTCCTTATAAGATAGAAAACGTGTACTTGCAATTCAAACATGCGACCAGTATTATAAACGATAGATTATATACATCATATAGGTATACCACAATTAATGTTTCACATCTTTTGATTTTAATGGTTATAGTTTTTCTATTTTTTAACAGGAAAAAGCTTTAGATGTCACAGACCTTGGTTCAGCAGTTAAACTGGAAACCAAAGAACCCCATTTTGTTAGTCTTGGAGGAGGAAGACTAAGTGTGGGTGTCAGTATAATTCCTATCAAGAAAGGTAAGCGATACTAGCACAAATTTCAGGCACCAACTTCAAAATCAGCTTTTCAAATTCATAAGATTGTGAGGAAATTTTCTCCTAAAAGAATCAGAATATTTTTCAATACCAAATAGAAGAAAGCCTTTCCAAAAAAAATTTGAGAGGCTGTTGAAATCCACAGCTATAGTCTCTTGGCTAAAGTTCTTGCTTTATTCCTTGTCTCTAGGTAGTACTTCAGTTGGCATCGCCAGTGGTGGTATGAAGCCTGATCTAGAAGTTCGTGGTAATGGCATTGTTAGGTAAAGCCTTCTATGACATCATTAGTAGGTCATTCATTATATTCAACTCGTAAGTCATGGGCATAAAATGTCATTGTGACGTCACAGCTACGTCTGAAGTAAGCACATTGTGATGTCAGTAGTACGTCATAAACTTGTAATCATTACGTTATCGTTACCTCTTCTGCTGCAGTGGACTTTGTAAAGCAAGTCTTCTTTGACATCATCATACAGTAGACTAAAACGTCTACTGTATATATTATAAAATTTCATTGTGACGTCACTGCTACGTCATAACTAATTTCATCATGATGTCAGTATTACGTCATAATTAAAAATCATTACGTTATCGCCACTTCATCTGCTGCATTGGACTTTGTTAGGCATATCCTCCTTCACGGCATTGCATTATACATGATGTACCTTAAATGTATCTTTATCATGAAATTTCACTGTGACGTCACTGTTGCGTCATAATTAATGTCATTGTGACGTCATAAACAAGTAACCACAATATCGGTTATTTTCATACACCCATAGTATGGGGGATCATACGATAAAATTTTGACGTCATCACCATGTCATAAGTAATATCAATGTGACGTCAATATTATGTCATAGATTAGTACTTTTTGCGTTCTCATTTCTTAATGTGCTGAATTGAACTTTTTTATTTGTAGCAATCACTGCTGTGTTGAATTTGATGGTGAGGCTGTTGTGTTACATCCAAACGATGGACTCGTGTCAATTGATGGTATCCCAATAACGGAGCCTACTAAATTACCACAAGGTATCGCTGCATTTGCACTGTTTTACGACCGGAGTTTGCTTCTCTGCATTGAATTTATCTCATTTATGATTGCTTCTGCTTCTGAATCCTTAAATTTAATTTTGACTTTGTTATAGGATCGATGATTTGCTTGGGAAAGAATAACTACTTTCGATTTAACCATCCAAAAGAAGCAGCACGAATAAAAGAAGAATTACCCAATGGACGATTTTCGATTGTACCAGACAATGTGTATCCTGGTAGGCATGCTATGTATACATTATGTCTTTCGTTATGACTATACACCTTTTCAACTAAGAGCCTCGTTTTCAAAATTTACGAAAATTTGTTCGTACGAAAATTTTGACCCCAGGTTCAGATTGAGCACCTTCATTTTAATGTTGTTGCAAATTTTTACGATTCTAGTCCTTACGATGTTGATTTACCCTGACGCATGCGCAAATTGTGTGATTCTGTGATCAAACACAGATGGATCCGATCCCGTGTGAACGCAAAAAGTTTTGGATCCGATCCCGTGTAAACGCTGTATAAAACTGGATCGGACCCAAAACTATCCGGATAGTTTTTGGATCCGATCTCTATCCGATCCCGTGTAAACAGGGTCTTAGCGTCCCTAATCTAAACCTCTTTATAAGCCCTTCTCAAGTATTTCAATGATTTTAAATTGACACTGTTCCCTAACTTTTAGATGTCGAATTGGCCATCGAACAACGTCGCAAGGAAATGCAAGAGAAAGAAAAACTCAAGGCTGAAAACCAAAGACTTCTCGCCTTGGAACAGCAGTACATTCAGTCTCTGGAACGACTAGGGTTTGAGAAGGACCAGCTTGAACAGGAGCGAAGAAAACTACAAGCCTTACAACAACAGCAGCAAAATGTAGCTAATCAGTTCGATAGGGAAATCGCAATACAGATCGAAGAGCTTGAACTGAAAAGACAGGAATTAAAGAGATATGAACACGAGAAAGAGAAACTGTTGGAGAAGGAAAAACAAATCGAACTGGCGGGGAAAAAATTAGTTGAGAATCGTACCAAGCAAGAGAGAATCAAAGCGGAGTTTGATGAGCTACAATCAAAACAAGCGAAAATCGAATTAGATGAGTTTGAAAAGTTAGAAGAGGTTTTGATGACTGATAAAGAAGATAGTGATGATTCTCATCTTGATGCTGTAGAAGGGAAGTTTAAATTAACCGTAGAAGGACACCTGGATGTTCAGAAGCAAAAAATGGCGTTGGAGGAATTTGATAATCTTGAAGACGATTTAAGGTATTTTTGTACAATTTTGATGATTGGTCTCTTGTCCGCAGTTTTATGGTGGTCGGAAAAGCAATACATTAATAGTATTGAAGGGGGGGGGTTGGAAAAGACCTCTCGTTTTTACTTCTCTGTAGACTTTCTCTTGAGATTTGATAGAAAGTCCTTGATATGACCAGCCCTTCTACAAGAGCTTGCTCCCTATGTTTAAACAACATTATAAGGCTTCAGTATTATCAGTTTTAATTGTCATAATATCTTTGATAAATCCTTCATTCTATTGATAATTCTCAATGTTTTAATGGAATAAAGAATATTGTTGCTTTTATAGCTGTTGCCATCTGCTTTCTATATTTCTAAACATTGAACTTATGCATCTGTTTTCCCAGGGGGTATACATGAGGGGGTATACCGTGAAGGGGTTTTCTGTTGCTTCTCAGACACCTGTACCGTATTTCCTTGATTAAGTGCCAACAGCGCTTATTTAAAAATCCGTCCCAAAGAAGAACAATTATTTGAAATTTATGAATAAACTGACGTTTTGAGGAAACCAAGTTTTGCCGTTGGCTAAATATGATGCAAGATGCCAGCTACTAAACGTACTTTTTTGGCATAGAATGTACTTGGAAATGATTCCAAATGAGAAATTTTCGGCAAGTGTCCTAGGCTCTTCAATCAAATCCGGCTTTTGATACGGACGTTAGCTGAAAAGCTGGCTACGTTTAATTACTCCTGCACAAACGGTAGCCAACATGCCAAAAGAAGTTCGGCGAAATGCTGTGTTTAATGTTGATGACGTTTGGCCATGGCTTTATATATGGAGGGTCCATCCCCCCCCCCCCCCCCGATCTCTATTGTAACCTATCAGTTGCGAATCAAATATATGATCTTTAGAACATATTGAGCTCAAATACTTATCTTGTTTTGTTTTCATAGGTTACAAGAGATGTACAGGCAACAAAAAGTGGAGATTGACCGTGAGAAACAACAGCTTGAGGACATGGAAAAACTGCACAAGAAACTAGAAATGGAGTTATCGAAACAGATTGAAAAATTACAAGAAGAAAGGGAGAAAGAACTGTTTAAAATCAATAAAGAGAAACTCAGGTAAATTATCATAGTTATCATTAAATATATTGTTTTAGCCTGAGTTGTACAGAACTTCGAAATTGCGATGAACAGCGGAAATATCATAAGGCATACTTAAGGCCTGGCTCAACTAGGAGACATGTCGCGCGCGACATTGATGTCCTTGGTATCTCGGAGATGTTTAGGCACCTCGGAGACTTTGTATTGCGCCACAAACTTTGTAGCAAGAGACACGCAAAAGTTTCTGGCAGACAACAGAAGCATTTCTTTTCTCCGCGACATGCAAGTGACTTTGGGGACATGTTGCTCGCTTGTCACTCGCATGTTTAGCCGCCCTGGGAGACACCCGAATACAGTGTCGCGCGCGACAAGCCTCCTAGTGTAGCCATAGCTTTCGAAGCCATTTTCGTGTGATACTCCTCAGAGCGTAAACGACAGAAACAGACCGAAACAATCGATTGAGGTGGAATTTATACCCAGATGCGCCAATCAGATGCGCCAATCAGAAAAGTGAAGCTGAATCGGTATTATGTTTTAAACAGTAATCAGCTTGCGGGATACAGCGGGAAGACTAATTGCATTAATTGAAGAGTTGAAGTGCAAAAGTTAGCTCTTTTTGTTTGTCTACACAGAACCGGCCTTTTGGATTTAATGTGAAACAAAGAGCTGCGGTGTCAAAGCTAAGCAAGGCCATGTTCGAACCCCAGCCACGGTAGCGTCACAACCAGGGTCGAGATCCCGTTAGTTCAGCTACCTCTGAGATCCTAGCGATTATAAATAAACACACCATTTCACCTTCAGCTATTTGCATATATTGTTTTTTCATCCCAGGTTGAAGAAAATTGAAGAAAAACAAGAACACATGTTGGAACAGATTGAGAGCGAGAAGAAACGTCTTGAGGAAGAAAAATTAGTCGAAACGAAGAAGATTCAGGAGAAAGTTGTAAAGGAGTTGGAGATTGAAGAGGAGAGAGTTACTGTGTTGAAGAAAGCCGCTGAGGAGCAGCAGAGAGAGCGGGATTTGATTAACGCTGAGAAGGAGCGATTAGTGCAGTTAGAAAAAGAGCATATGAATGCACTGTTGGAATTACAGCAGAATAAATTGTCGCAGCAAGAAAAACTGGAGCGCGAGAGACAGCTTGAGTTGGAGTATATTGAAACAGAGCAGCTTATGTTAGAAGAATTGGAGCAGAAGCAGTTTGAATCCGCGCGGCAAATGGAGTACGGTGCGCAGTTATTAAGAGAACAGCTGCGAAGAGAAAGCGAAGATGAGATGCGGAAATTAGAAGAAAACCGCAAGCAAGTTGCGGAGTTAGAGAAGCGGCATGAAGAAGCGCTGAAAGAGACAGAAGCGGAGCGGAAGAATTTACAAGAATTAAGAGAAACAGAACAAGAACAATTAAAACAAGAAAGAGAGAAACTGAATAAAATGGAAGAAGAATATAATGATTATATTCACAAATTAGAAGAAGAAAAAAAGAAATTAAAAGAAGAGTTAGAAAAACAAAAAGAGGATGAAATTAAGAAATTTAAAGAAGAATTTAAAAGAACTGCATCTTTGCCAAGATCTTTTAAGAAGTTATCAGATGTTGATCCAGCATTACTTAGAAGATGTAAAACTCCTGAAGATAAAATCAAAGAGGTGAGATCATTTGTTTATTTTTCTATCTGACAAAACAGATTTAATACAGGCTGAGAGGTTTCAAGTTTTGCATACTTTTGATATCAAACCAAGGTAGACAGCAATAGCTCGTTTTTTGAATGTTATTCTGTAGCATTGTAATTCTATTATTGTTATATAGTTATTGTTTTCTTATTCTTTTTTATTGTTTTCTCATTGTTTTCCTTTTGTTTTTATTGTGTTGTTATTGTTTTCTTATTGTTTGTTATTGTATAGTTATTGTTTTCTTATTGTTTTTTATTGTTGTCTCATTGTTTTCCTTTTGTTTTTATTGTGTTGTTATTGTTTTCTTATTGTTTGTTATTGTATAGTTATTGTTTTCTTATTCTTTTTTATTGTTTTCTCATTGTTTTCCTTTTGTTTTTATTGTGTTGTTATTGTTTTCTTATTGTTTGTTATTGTATAGTTATTGTTTTCTTATTGTTTGTTATTGTATTGTTATTGTTTTCTCATTATTTTCTTGTTGTTTTCTTATTGTTTGTTATTGTATTTTTGTTGTTTTTTATTGTTTTCTCATTGTTTTCTTTTTTATTTGTTATTGTATTGTTATTGTTTTCTTTTTTTTGTTATTTTATTGTTATTGTTTTCTTATTGTTTTTTATTGTTTGTTATTGTTTTCTTATTGTTTTCTTAGTGTCTTATTGTATTGTTTTGTCATTGTTGGTTATTTTATTGTTATTGAAGAATATTGTGATTACAATGTTATTGTATTGTATTGTTGTTGCATTGTTTTTTATGTTATTTTGTTATATATTGTATTACATTGTATGTTTTGTTTTGTATTGAAGTGTATTTGTTTTGTATTGTCGTTTGTATTGTATTATTGTATTGTATTGTATTGTATTTTATTAAATTGTGTTTACAGTGTATTGTATTGTATTGTTTGTCATTGTTTCTAGATTGAAGAGAAGAAACAGCGACTTGATGATCTGAGAAAACAAGCAGCAGAGAAAGCAGAAATTGAATGGAAAGAGAAGAAAGAAAGAATTGAAAAGCAACAAAGTGAAGAACGAGATTTGGAAGAGAAAAGACGGAAATTAGAAGAAATGAGACGAGAACAAGAAATGGCGGTGGAAAAAGAGAAGAAATTGATGATTGAAGAAGCAGAGAAGATTCGAAAACATGAAGAATCGCTAATGGTGAGTTGTAGTTTATTATTTTGTTGTTATTATTCGTTACTCATTTCTACAACTCTTATGAAAAGGATATAAAATACTAGTATGATTACGGATGGCAGACTCAAACATGTGTGGATTGGAGTGTATGTTTGTTAGTGTATGGTGAGGGCATGTAGTAATATATATAGTAATATATAGGTATATACTTGTTGCTCAAGGATGCTAGAAAGATATATGTAAATACATATAAAGGTACAGTGTATGTTTAAGTAGATGCACAGTTATATGGCACGGGTATATGTAATGGTATATCTTTATGTGTAGTGGTGTTGGTATATCTTAAAGGTGTATGAATGGTTGTATGCATTATTGCTCTAGGTGTACATGGATGTACATATATAATTGGTGTATGTATAGGCATATGTATAGTTATCATTTATATAATGATGATTATGATGATGATGATGATGATGATGATGATGTTGATGATGGTAGTGATGATCGTGGTGATGCTGGTAATGCTAGTGATTATGTTGATGATGATGATGATGTTGATAATGATGATGATGATGATGATGATGGTAGTGGTGATCGTGGTGATGCTGGTAATGCTAATGATTATGTTGACGATGATTATTATGATGATGATGATGATGATGATGATGATGATGATGATGATGATGGTAGTGATGATCGTGGTGATGCTGGTAATGCTAATGATTATGTTGATGATGATTATGATGATTGTGATGATTGTGATTGATGTTAACGATGATGATGATGATTGATGTTAGTGATGATGATGCTGCTGATGATGCTGCTAGTGATTATGATTGATAATGGTTATGATGATGTCGATGATTATGATGATCATAATAATGATGATGACGATGATGATGGTGATGATTATGATGATGATGGTGGTAGTGATGATCATGGTGATGCTGGTAATGCGGATAATTATGTTGATGGTGATGGTGATGATGATGGTGATAATAATGATGATCATGATGATGATGATGATGATGATAATTATAATGATAATGATAATGATGATGATGCTGCTACTGATGATGATGATTTGCCTTGCCTGGCTTCAGCTTCTTGTGGACTTAATACCTTTCCGTATTCCATACGTTCTATATTCTAAATCGATTCATCAGATGACAATTTGATAGCGAAGGTTTATTTTTGACAATTATGAACGCCGTAATTAGATTTCCCGGATTTAATGAGATTTATTTTTGGTATTGTGGATTGCTTTTGGAATTTGAGAATTAAGTTACGAATCCAACGCAGCTGTGAGTTTAACGGTGACCTGTAATTATTATATTTTTGTTCAGCAAATGTTATAGTATTTTTGTGTGGGATTTGGTTGTTGAGGTAGACAGGTGAATGAGAAAGTCAGAATAGCCGTGAGAAGGCTTGTGGAATGCTTAAATGCAGATTTGAAAAGGGAGGCTCAAAGATGGGTTTTCTGCTTTTGGAAAGAGGTCCGATTTCTAGTTGTCTTATATCCTCATATATCAACATGACTATGATATCATACAGTACAGTATGTAGTGACCCAAGCTAGATAAGCTATGCTTTTTCTTTTGGTCGTGTAGACAAAACTTTATTAGTATCCATTTAGATGCTTGGTTTTAAAGTTTGATAATTTTGGTTTGTCTATGGCCTTAAAAAGATAATGGCAAGTTCTAGTACCAATCATTTTAGCTAGCTGATTGTCTGGAACCGTAGTTTTGTTTCCTTAAAGAGCCAAACTAGCAGATTTTGTGCTCTTTCGTTTCTTTTCAAGCACTTCTTTTCCAGCCCTGTATAATACAGCTACTATAATGAGACTTTGCTGCTTTTTCATTGCCTTTTTCTTTCTTTGTCAGCCTAGCATAATCAACCACTAGTAATGTTGCTACTGCAAATTATGCTGCATATGTCGCATATTGCATAGTCAATTTTCACTCTGCAGCACGGAATCTAATCTGCACGTGTAAAGATCTCATTACTTCATTGCTTTTCTGGTTTTCACATTGCCTTATTCTTTCTTTATCATCCTAACATAATCAACCACTGGTCGGGGTATTATTCTATATAGTACTACATATATTGCATATTTAACTTTCACTCTGAGGCTGGAAATCTGACCTGCACTTGTAAAGATCTCAGTACTTCATTACTTTTCTAGTTTTCGCATTGCCTTATTCTTTCTTTATCAGCCTAGCATAATCAACCACTGGTCATGGTATTATTGCATATAATACTAAATACATTGTTTAACTTTCACTCTGCAGCTAGAAATCTAACCTGCACGTTTAAAGATCTCATTACTTCATTGCTTTTCTGGCTTTCATTTGCCTTATTCTTTCTTTATCAGCCTAACATAATCAACCACTGGTTATGGTATTATTGCATATAATACTAAATATATTGCACATTTAACTTTCACTCTGCAGCTAGAAATCTGACCTGCACTTGTAAAGATCTCAGTACTTCATTACTTTTCTAGTTTTCGCATTGCCTTATTCTTTCTTTATCAGCCTAGCATAATCAACCACTGGTCATGGTATTATTGCTTACATTTGCAATAAGAATCATTCTCATCTACTAGGTATGATTAACATAAGCATAATCACCGCAAAGTTGTAATTTCCCAGTACATCTATTAACTACCTGCACCCACAATTAAATGAAATATTTAACTACCATTCACCTGTAGATTCCTGTTTGCCACACAAAAAAATCGCGCCTCGTATGTTGCTTCTTTGAGTGTATAGCAACCAGCGGCTTCAAGCCGGTCCATTTGGCCTTCAGCCGTTTATAGTTCAGCCCTTTTTGTTCAGTCGAGTGCTGCAAACATAAATCGTTCGCGATAACCTAAGTATATCATTATTTTATTTGATTCTAAAGAATTCCTTTCATTGCGAGCCATCTTTCTTTAAGGAATTTTGTCATATTTTCGTACATTTCCAATCTCCAACGCACTTTGCCATTCTGCCCCTCCATGGCCTGCTGGTCGGCTTACCTTTCCAGGGCCTCCGGGCTCTATTTTCAGGGCTTCAAAAGTGGCCGTGACGTTACCCGAGAATCACAACATAAGATCCACTTTGCATTTAAGATTTCGTTAGCTATTAAAGCTGGATAGGATTGATGTGCTGTGACTTGCAAAATCTTTGGAAACTGGTTGCATTTTGTTGAATAAATCGGGGAAAGAAATTTCGTTAGATTTACAATGGAGGTTTTAGTTGAAGAGCTGATAGAAACTTATGCAGCTGGGTTGAAAGTAAGATCTTGTTAAATGTAATAATTTATTATGTATAATTGAAATTACTATGCTTTTATATAACATACCATCTACTTGCTATACGTGATTATTTTGCTGCAACTTTTCGCTTTTTTTTATATACAATACTCCTACTTCCAAATTACTATGCTTTACGTATCAAAGCAGAACATTCTTTGCTATACACTGTATCGTGCTAAACTACGCTTGCTTTCCTCTTCTATACTTTTTTATTGTTTTCTACAATAGTATTGCCACTTTGCTATATACTATACTGTACTATACTATACTATACTATACTATACTATACTATACTATACTATACTATTCTATACTATACTATACTATACTGTAATATCATACTGTAGCCTTCAAAATTGAGCAATGCTCTTCAAAAAAGAGGCTAGTCCTCTAGAGCATGTTTGATATATACATTGTAAATGCAATTTTAAAACAATAGGTCATGTGTTTGCACTGAGATTTGTTAAGATGACATGCGTGGGTTGCTACTGCCAGATCAACTAAGCATCTAAAAGCTGGATTGGATTATTTGAAAGTGGATACATCTTAAGATCATTCGGCCCTTCTAATTTTTTTCTTTATGCCAGATTATATCTGTCGTGGTATTATAGAGAATGCTGAGAGACTTGGGTCAGTTTCTGTATTAGTGGCTTTTTCATTCAAAGCAAAAAGATTTTTCGTTGGCAGTTGAGATTTTTAAGAGTTTGAGTTTTCCCGAGTTCTTGAAGTATCTACTCTTACTCTTATCATGCCTGTACCGTGACTATGTTTAGCGTTAAGCTACTCATTGATCTGCTCTTGTTATACTTCGCATCTATGACGAAGAGAGATAGTAGCAAAGCTCTAAACTTTGTTATCGATCCTTAATCAAAAGTACATGTTGCTTAACTTAAGAACATAATAATAGAAGAATAGTTCTAGGCTTAAAATCGAAACATTTTTAGAATATTGAGTTTAAGCAAAAATTAAGGTATTCTTATGGAAAAATAGTGTGTGTATCTGAGAGCAAACACGGGGAAAATTAAGGTCGGTTTTGTCCTAGTTAATCAACACAATATAAGGAGGGCCCTTGATTGTAACATCCAATGTTTCTTATCGAGTAATCCTCTGTGACAATTCTATTAATACAGTCTGTTTCTATAAAGCATCTGCATGGATTTTAACTAAGCTTAGCGGCAAAAACAGTGATAGGGCAGGCACGAATTGTCTAAAATGTCAATTGATTAAAACGTTTCATGAGTTTGTTTTCAAGCGATTTAACAGTTCGCTTTATACAGTACACCTGCCTCTTGGTATCAGGGTGTTGTGTTGGAAAAACCTGAACCCCCTGCTCGTTTTGCTTTTGCAATGTCAAATCGATATAAGTTGCGATGGGTGACGGGGGATTCATAAGAAAACATGTGCACTGGGAGGATGGATTACGCCGTTATGAAACATAGTACCCCCGGCAATGAATGTTTTATTTTTTGTTTTCACTGGGTTATGTGGAAACAGTAGGGGTGTGGTAATGAATCGAGATACTAAAAAACTGTCGAGTGGTGATCCAAGTCATCATAGTAAACAACGTTACTAGAGCGATTATAGCAATCAACGAGATCATGGTGATGAAAGCAGTTGTGGTGATTATTGTGATCATAGGTTTCACAGATGTAGTGATTATATTGATTCTAGCAACCATGGGAATCATAGCTGTCGTAGTTGTCAAAGTGATCATAGGGCTTATTGTGGTAATAGTGATGGTGGTGATCATTGGGGCGATCGTTGTTGTTTTAGTGATCGTAGTGATTAAAATGATTTCAGTGATCCTAGTTATAATGGTCATCATGGCGATCATAGTGATTGTAGTGATCACAGTAATCAAAATGATCATAACTGTCATATTAATCACGGTGATCATAATGATTATATCAATCGTAGCTATCGTTGTCATCGTGTTGATCATAGTTATTATAATGATAATAGTTAAACTCTGCAATATGTAGTGCAGGATTCGGGGTTTATTGTCAAGCTGTTTGGTTGTATTTTCTTGGCACTCCTACTATCACCTATCCTCTTCGTAAAAACTTCTCTAACTCTACCACTGCGAGCTGCAATCTAATTTTCTTGTTTTGCTGTCACTTACTGCGGTGAATTAAACCATCTTTCATTGGTTTTGGTTGAACCACTGAACCACTACGTAATCCCCCGTGCAAAGACATTGAACGTCAAATCATCTCTGATAGCTAGTATCTCACCGTAAGCTGCTGAACTCAGTAGCATTTTTCCAACTGCCTCCTATAACAATATCACAATGTTTGGGTTTGCCAATACGAAGTCTTCTTGTGCAGTGAATTCCCGTTGTTGTCGTCCGCTCGAAATAGCAGATTTCAGGCACAGCATCGACCTTCCTTTGCCGCTAACTCGAAGTCTTTCTAATGATGGTGCCAGAACTATATGTCATGTCTATATCCTATTGGTAAGAACAATATAGTTTTCTGCTTGTATGCTCAATGTATACACCTTTTTCATAAGCAACTACTCATTAAGCAACTAGAGATGGGTTGCCCTTAAAATTAAGAAACTTGAGGGCTCGCCTGGATTGTTGTATGCTCTTGTTTTGCGCGATGAAAGCCTTTAGGTAACGTGTTTCTTCCGAGGGGCAATTCAGTCCTTGAAAATCTCGTACACCTTTGCTGGAAGTCCTATTGTTTTCTCTGAAATCCCTTGGAAGTCCTTTTGTTTTAATGGAAATCTCGTACGCTTTTGTAAAGAGTGAAATGCCCCTCGGTTTCTTCACTTGCTGTATCCCAAAAATCTTGTGTTGCAGGCCTAACAGTTGATGATTTTGACCTGCGAAGTCAGAAGTTGTTGTTAGGTACAAAAAAAGTTAAGCCACTTTGAGGGCTTTAATGTCCAGAAGTCCAGTTGCTTATTTAAAAAAAGTGTACTTAATCATTATGCATCTAATCCTACTCGGTAACAGTCATTTTTTTTTAGAAACCTGCAATACGAAACTGTTATACTTTCTTACGAAACTCATATACTTTGCTACCCCCCCCCCCCAGGTCAAGGTCAAGGTTTCGGGAGAGATCCGTCTCCTATCATTAGGCAATGAGAAACGAGGTCCTCATTCTCCTACCTCAACCTGCTAGAAAGCTCGGCAATGAGCTCCAGAAATCCGAGCTTTCTTACTGTGTGTTTCTGAATTTCTGCAACTTTTCAATCAAACCAACGCATAGTAGAAGAACGACGTTTCTCATTGCTTGAGGATGGGAGAGAGAGCTCTCTCGAAAGGTTACCCCGATAAACATCAATGTCCTGTTGAGGAAACTTGTAATATTAAGACAGAACATAGGGGAGCTAATCTTTAGCTACCTTTATAGGGGGACAAAATATAGGAGCTAAGCAACTTGCAATTTGTGAGCCAGATGTGTTGTATCAAGTTATCTGCTAGAAATCTTATCGGATAATGTTTTAGCATTTGTGGTAATACATTCAATGTACGCGGTTTCATTTTATGTCTCCTAGATTAACTGTTGTTGTTTTGATATTCAATGGCAACATCTGGGTCACAGAGCGATTAACTTTTTCTCGATAACGAGAAATCTTTTATGTATCCCCCTTTTCTCCTAATTACTATGATCGCAACTTTTACGCTGTTCCGTGTTTTTAAGGATTGGCTTTGTTTAGAAATCTCTGAGTATCTCAAGCTCGAGAAATCTTTGAGTATCTCAAGAATTAACCATAGCCAAAGTAACTGCTAATTAGGGGCATGTCTCCCTTCTCCCTCCCAAGTTTAATCTGCTTTCGTCTTTGAAAACTTTATTGTATTATGTATAGTATAGTATAGTATAGTATAGTATAGTATAGTATAGTATAATATTGTACAGCATAGCATTGTATAGCATGGTATATTATAGTAGAGTGTAGTATATTATAGAAAAGCATAGTATAGCATAGTGCAGTATAGTATAGTAAAAGACCAAAAAAAACAATTTTCTTAAGACTTCAATTTTTCTTATTTCTGTTGTAGTCCGTAAAATCTAATGCTTTTTCCATTGTGTGCTGCAGGTGCTTCGCAGCTATTTCTCATAACAAGGTCTTGTTTAAACGAATATAAGAATTAAATTTTATCAGTCAACCTCGATATTTACATTAAATTTTGTCTATTGAATGAAATTAATTTCTTTGCATGCCCAGCTCTCAGATTGCTTGCAGTCAATCTAAGATTTTATGAGAAAATTTTAATTGAACTTCTCAAAATGCTAAGGATATAAAAACAATCGTATTTTGAAATATTGTGTAGCAAAGTATAGTTAGTATAGTAAAGTGAAGTATAGTATAGTATAGTATAGTATAGTATAGTATAGTATAGTATAGTATAGTGTAATATAGCACAAAGAAGGATAGTATGGTATAGTATAGTATGGTATAGTAAAGTAAAGAATAATACAGTATAGTGCAATAAACGATAGAAGATAAAAGTACATATCAGAATAGAAATTACCGTTGCTTCAAACGAGCCTGCGCATTAGATGTATTCGTTCATCTTGCTGTCACTATTTGCCTGATAATCTGTGATTTTTATTTGCAGCAAAAAGAAAAAGAACTCGAAGATTTGAAGAGAGAAAGAGAAAAAAGACTTTTATTAGAACAACAACTAGAGAACGAAAAAGTCAACGAAGAAGTTTTGGAAAAATCTCTTTCTGATGAGAAAGAAAAACTGAGAAATCTTGAAAAAACTCTGAGTGAAGAAAGATTAAAAAGAATAGAAATTGAAAAAAGACTGGAAGAGAAACAAAGAAATGAAGAAAATCGAATGAAAATTGAAGAAAAGAAACAACAACTTGAATTGAGGAGTTCAACTTCATCATCTAATGTGAAGCATCGAATTCCATCTTATGTAAGTGAACTTTATTCTATTTTTGCTATACTATAAAGCTATCTATATACCTATTTTTATCAATCTATACCTTATTGCCTATCTATAACTATCTATACTTAACTGTTACCCTCAATACCTATTCATACCTACCTGTATGCCTATCTATACCCATCTATACCTAACTTTATCCCTCAGTACCTAACTGTACCTATCTGTGCCAAAACTACATCCCTCAATACCTATCTATACCTATCTATACCTATCTATACCTATACCTATCTATACCTATTTACACCTAAGATTATCCTTCAGTATCTATCTATACCTTCCTGTACCTATCTCTATATCTAACCTTGTCCCTCAATACCTATCTACATCTTTCAGTGCCTAGCGTTTTCTATTTTTACCAAAGTATACCCCTTTATATCTATCATTACTATCCTTTGTATACCTTTCTATACCTATAAATACCTAACTTGTCCTTCGATACTACTACTACCTACCTCTACCTTTCTATACTTAACTTTGCCCCCCATTATCTACTTTTACCTATTTATACATATGTTTACCCAATTGTATCCCTTAATACCTAACAATACCTTTATACCTATCTATACCAATCTTTACCTAACTTTCTTTTGTCAATATCTATCTACATACCTATATATACTTATCTGCACCTAGCCATATCCCTTAATACTTTTTTATACTGATCCTTACTTATCCCTATCTGTATCTAAGTTATTCCTCAATACCTAGTTCCTATTTATACCTCTGTATCCCTTAATATTTACCCATACTTACTTCTACCTATCTATGCCTATCTTTACCTACTCATATCTAACTTTATCCCTCAATAACTATCAATACCGATCTTTACCTGTATATACCTAAGTTATCCCTTAATACCTATTACACCTACCGATACGTATCTACTTCCTATGTACACCTATTTATACCTAACTGTATCCCTTAATACCTATCTATATCTATCTATACCTATCTAACTACTTTTCGTTTTATAATTGCAAACAATAATTTCAGTTTTTCCTTTCTTTTCCAGACTCCTTCGATTCGTTCGTTCCCAGGCTCGTCATTAACGGATGACATACATTTACTACACCACATCATAGCTGCGGGCCACATCATAGAGAACTGTCCTACAGTCAAAATCAATAAATACTCATGTCGAGGCTACTTATCAAAGATGAGTCGGTCTCGTTTTCACACAACGTGGCCGAAACGCTGGTTTATATTTGATCGTAAGCTACGAGCATTATGCTATTACCATGACGAAAGAAAAACAAAGGCAAAAGGAGTTATCTATTTCCAAGCTATTCAAGAAGTTTATGTCGACAGCAGTCTTAAAAAAAGCCCAAGCCCAAAGACTACATTTTGTGTTAAGACTCCGCAGAGGAACTATTTACTTGCGGCTCCTAGTGCAATCGCTATGAGCATATGGATTGATGTGATTTGTACTGGTAAAGAAGGGGCTTTATGTTAATAATGTATTCCAGTAGTTTTAATAATTAATAGTAGAAGACACACTTTTTATAAGAACTTTATAAGAAACTAAATACGGATCCCCCATGAAGGGGTCAAAATACCCCACATCTTCAGCATTTTCTAAGCATAACCCTGATCAATTTTTCTTAACGCTCCCCCTTATTCGAGAATTCTACAACAATCACATTCCCCCTTCCTTTTTTCTGGAATTATTCCACACCCCTTTTATATTCTATGGAAGTAACCCATAATCTATGGAAATAACCCATATGTCGATTACCCTAATGGATCCCCAGTACTGGGGTGAGGTTAAGAAACTCTTATATTCGTCTCTGAACTTTTTAGGAACTATTGACAATAATAGTCGTTCTTTTCCTGCAATAATCAGATGATCTTATATTTTCATTACACGTCAATGCCTGCAACTTTAAGGCTGTTTTTATGCAGCAAATATGAAGGGAAATTCAATCCTTGGAATCTCGTACACCCTTTGCAGTGATATCTTTTGTTTTCATATAAATCCCTTTGAAATCTTAGACCTAATTTTCTGCAACCCTGAAAATTAAGGGCATTTTTCAAACTCTGAGAAATCAGTAATATCAACAAAACACTCTGCAATGAGAACTGTGTAAGTTTCTTATAAAGAAAGTGTGTTCGACATTCGAGTATGACTCAGTGCTTTAATAAAATAGTTAATTTGTTGCTTATTATTTAGTTCGTTTTGTTTCAATAATATGTATTCTATATTCCTTATCGTTATTGTATTATATATCTGCTGAATAAAATCTTTGACAGTGACGAGAATAAGTACTTCCTATTTAATTAACTGAATAAAACTTAGACATTCTCATCCCATTTTGAATTTGCTTAACGTATGTCCTCGATGAAGCGCCCGGAGCTCTAATTTAAGAATAAGTCACAAAGAGGAACTATTATTTGAAAATTTACGAGTAAATGAAGTATTCTAGTGAGAAGTAAGTTTTTCTGCAATTCGCAAAGGTATCTCTTGATTTCTACCATCAGCAGGTTACAGGTTACACATACACTCTTTTTTATAAGAAACCCGTTTATAAGAAACTCAGTACTGAGATCAATATTGGTGAAGAAACTTTCACTGCTCGACGCAACATGATAAGAAACTCGCAGGTCTCAACAATCTTTAGAATAAGAAATATAGCACCAAAAAACGAACTTCTGTTACATCATGAGTGTCTATTTTTACAAAAAAAACAGCTGATGTATAGGTGAATTGTATTGCTTCTTCTATTTGTCAAATTTTAGTGTCAATTACCTGTTCTGGCACTAAAAAATTTTGATCCCCAAGAAACTGCTAAGAAACTTTTAGTACCAAAATTGTCCAAAAACTAAGAAACTTAGTTTCTTATTAAAAAAAAGGGTGTACACTATCAGAGGGGTGTCAGGAACCAATGCGATTGGCAGCTCAATCCAGGGGGGCGCTTATTCGGGGAAATATGCTACTCGAAATCAAACCAACCCCCGTGATTATTCTTGAATTTTTTCTACATATTCTCAGAACTTGGATTTCATGCAAATTATTCCTCTTCTATTTCCCATGTTACTGCATTTTAACAGTCATGATGCTGATGATAATGATGACACTTACAACTATGATGACCGTGATCAATTTTTATTCTTATAATCATTAGTATTATTATAATTGTTACTATTATTTTTATTATTACAATCTTATTTTGGTTGTTGTTGTTGTTATTGTTGTTGTTGTTGTTATTTTTGTTGTTTTTATTATTCTTGTTAATAGTATCAAAATCATTGTTATTTTTATTAATCTTATTATAATTGATGTTGTTGTTATCTTTATTCTTATTACCCTCGTGGACTCGTGATCATCATTGCGTCCTCATTATCATCATCATCATCATCATGATCATTAATCATGATCACTATTTCAAACTTATTTATAGTTATTATGAACACTAGACTCGGTCAACTTGATGAAATTTCTATATTCTGTCTCCAAAATATTAAATTTCAATAGACTGGTTTTTTCAAACATTCAGTTCTATTTTGTATTTACAATATTTGAGGTAGAGGTATGAAGCAGCATAAATATAATTATTCCTGGACATCTTCTATAATTCAGAGAAAGAAAACTGAGCTCTCTTTCTTTTTGTTATTCCTTTTTTTAATTTTCCGGAATGCGCTGCGATGAGTCCATTTGGAAACCCTCGATTTTGGCCGATTTTTGGCCATTTTGCCTTAGTATAGCCTTGCCTTTTTGCCCAAAAATGGGCTACTTTCAGGGTTTTTATTTTGTCGATTTTATGGACTAAATACCTTTATTATAGCCTGGTAAAGGCATTCAGATGGGCATTCCTACCATCTGGAAGCTATTTTATAAGATTTGAGTCGATTTGGAAACCCTTGCTTTTCGGCGATTTTTGGCCATTTTGCCTTAGTATAGCCTTGCCTTTTTCCCCAAAAATGGGCGATTTTTAAGGTTTTTACTTTGTCGATTTTGTGGACAAAATACCTCAATTATAGCAGGATAAAGACATTAGAATGGGTAATCCTACTATCTGAAGGCTATTTTTGAAGATTTGAGTTGATTTGGAAACCCTCGACTTTGGCCGATTATTGGTCATTTTGCCTTAGTATATATAGCCTTGCCTTTTTGCCCAAAAATGGGCGATTTTTATGGCTTTTATTTTGTCGATTTTATGGACTAAAAATCTTTATTATAGCCTGGTTAAGGCATTCGGTTGGGTATTCCTACTATCTGAAAGCTATTTTTGAAGATTTGAGTCGATTTGGAAACCCTTGATTTTGGCAAAATTTTGGCCATTTGGCCTTAGTATAGCCTTGCCTTTTTGCCCAAAAATAGGCAATTTTCAGGGTTTTTATTTTGTCGATTTTATGGACTAAATGCCTTTAATATAGCCTGGTAAAGGCATTCGGATGGGTATTCCTACTATCTCAAAGCTATTCTTCAAAATTTGAGTCGATTTGGAAACCCTTGACTTTTTCGGCGATTTTGTCATTTTTGGACTAAATACCAATTTTGCCTTAGTATAGCCATTTTGCCTTAGTATTTCTTTTCGCCCAAAAATGGGCGATTTTTAGGGTTTTTATTTTGTCGATTTTATGGACTAAATACCTTTATTATAGCCTGGTAAAGGCATTCGGTTGGGTATTCCTACTATCTGAAAGCTATTTTTGAAGATTTGAGTCGATTTGGAAACCCTTGATTTTCGGCGATTTTTGGTCATTTTGCCTTAGTATAGCCTTGCCTTTTTGCCCAAAAATGGGCGATTTTAGGGTTTTATTTTGTCGATTTTATGGACTAAATACCTTTATTATAGCCTGGTAAAGGCATTCGGATGGGTATTCCTACTATCTGAAAGCTATTTTTGAAGATTTGAGTCGATTTGGAAACCCTTGATTTTCGGCGATTTTTGGTCATTTTGCCTTAGTATAGCCTTGCCTTTTTGCCCAAAAATGGGCGATTTTTAGGGTTTTTATTTTGTCGATTTTATGGACTAAATACCTTTATTATAGCCTGGTAAAGGCATTCGATTGGGTATTCCTACTATCTAAAAGCTATTTTTGAAGATTTGAGTCGATTTGGAAACCCTTGATTTTCGGCGATTTTTGGTCATTTTGCCTTAGTATAGCCTTGCCTTTTTGCCCAAAAATGGGCGATTTTTAGGGTTTTTATTTTGTCGATTTTATGGACTAAATACCTTTATTATAGCCCGGTAAAGGCATTCGGTTGGGTATTTCTACTATCTAAAAGCTATTTTTGAAGATTTGAGTCGATTTGGAAACCCTTGATTTTCGGGGATTTTTGGTCATTTTGCCTTAGTATAGCCTTGCCTTTTTGCCCAAAAATGGGCGATTTTTAGGGTTTTTGTTTTGTCGACTTTATGGACTAAATACCTTTACTATAGCCCGGTAAAGGCATTCGGATGAGTATTCCTACTATCTAAAAGCTATTTTTGAAGATTTGAGTCGATTTGGAAACCCTTGATTTTCGGCGATTTTTGGTCATTTTGCCTTAGTATAGCCTTGCCTTTTTGCCCAAAAATGGGCGATTTTTAGGGTTTTTATTTTGTCGATTTTATGGACTAAATGCCTTTATTATAGCCCGGTAAAGGCATTCGGATGGGCATTTCTACTATCTAAAAGCTATTTTTGAAGATTTGAGTCGATTTGGAAACCCTTGATTTTCGGCGATTTTTGGTCATTTTGCCTTAGTAGCTATAGCTTTGCCTTTTTGCCCAAAAATGGGCGATTTTTAGGGTTTTTATTTTGTCGATTTTATGGACTAAATACCTTTATTATAGCCCGGTAAAGGCATTCGGTTGGGTATTTCTACTATCTAAAAGCTATTTTTGAAGATTTGAGTCGATTTGGAAACCCTTGATTTTCGGCGATTTTTGGTCATTTTGCCTTAGTATAGCCTTGCCTTTTTGCCCAAAGATGGGCTATTTTTAGGGTTTTTATTTTGTCGATTTTATGGACTAAATGCCTTTATTATAGCCCGGTAAAAGCATTCGGATGGGTATTCCTACTATCTGAAAGCTATTTTTGAAGATTTGAGTCGATTTGGAAACCCTTGATTCTCGGGGATTTTTGGTCATTTTGCCTTAGTATAGCCTTGCCTTTTTGCCCAAAAATGGGCGATTTTTAGGGTTTTTATTTTGTCGATTTTATGAGCTAAATACCTTTATTATAGCCTGGTAAAGGCATTCGATTGGGTATTCCTACTATCTAAAAGCTATTTTTGAAGATTTGAGTCGATTTGGAAACCCTTGATTTTCGGCGATTTTTGGTCATTTTGCCTTAGTATAGCCTTGCCTTTTTGCCCAAAAATGGGCGATTTTTAGGGTTTTTATTTCGTCGATTTTATGGACTAAATACCTTTATTATAGCCCGGTAAAGGCATTCGGATGAGTATTCCTACTATCTAAAAGCTATTTTTGAAGATTTGAGTCGATTTGGAAACCCTTGATTTTCGGGGATTTTTGGTCATTTTGCCTTATTATAGCCTTGCCTTTTTGCCCAAAAATGGGCGATTTTTAGGGTTTTTGTTTTGTCGACTTTATGGACTAAATACCTTTATTATAGCCCGGTAAAGGCATTCGGATGAGTATTCCTACTATCTAAAAGCTATTTTTGAAGATTTGAGTCGATTTGGAAACCCTTGATTTTCGGCGATTTTTGGTCATTTTGCCTTAGTATAGCCTTGCCTTTTTGCCCAAAAATGGGCGATTTTTAGGGTTTTTATTTTGTCGATTTTATGGACTAAATACCTTTATTATAGCCTGGTAAAGGCATTCGAATTGGTATTTCTACTATCTAAAAGCTATTTTTGAAGATTTGAGTCGATTTGGAAACCCTTGATTCTCGGGGATTTTTGGTCATTTTGCCTTAGTATAGCCTTGCCTTTTTGCCCAAAAATGGGCGATTTTTAGGGTTTTTATTTTGTCGTTTTTATGAGCTAAATACCTTTATTATAGCCCGGTAAAGGCATTCGGATGGGTATTTCTACTATCTAAAAGCTATTTTTGAAGATTTGAGTCGATTTGGAAATCCTTGATTTTCGGCGATTTTTGGTCATTTTGCCTTAGTATAGCCTTGCCTTTTTGCCCAAAAATGGGCGATTTTTAGGGTTTTTATTTTGTCGATTTTATGGACTAAATACCTTTATTATAGCCCGGTAAAGGCATTCGGATGGGTATTTCTACTATCTAAAAGCTATTTTTGAAGATTTGAGTCGATTTGGAAACCCTTGATTTTCGGCGATTTTTGGTCATTTTGCCTTAGTATAGCCTTGCCTTTTTGCCCAAAAATGGGCGATTTTTAGGGTTTTTATTTTGTCGATTTTATGGACTAAATACCTTTATTATAGCCTGGTAAAGGCATTCGATTGGGTATTCCTACTATCTAAAAGCTATTTTTGAAGATTTGAGTCGATTTGAAACCCTTGATTTTCGGCAATTTTGGTCATTTTGCCTTAGTATAGCCTTGCCTTTTTGCCCAAAAATGGGCGATTTTTAGGGTTTTATTTTGTCGATTTTATGGACTAAATGCCTTTATTATAGCCCGGTAAAGGCATTCGGATGGGTATTCTACTATCTAAAAGCTATTTTTGAAGATTTGAGTCGATTTGGAAACCCTTGATTTTCGGCGATTTTTGGTCATTTTGCCTTAGTATAGCCTTGCCTTTTTGCCCAAAGATGGGCTATTTTTAGGGTTTTTATTTTGTCGATTTTATGGACTAAATGCCTTTATTATAGCCCGGTAAAAGCATTCGGATGGGTATTCCTACTATCTGAAAGCTATTTTTGAAGATTTGAGTCGATTTGGAAACCCTTGATTTTCGGCGATTTTTGGCCATTTTGCCTTAGTATAGCCTTGCCTTTTTGCCCAAAAATGGGCGATTTTTAGGGTTTTTATTTTGTCGATTTTATGGACTAAATACCTTTATTATAGCCTGGTAAAGGCATTCGAATTGGTATTTCTACTATCTAAAAGCTATTTTTGAAGATTTGAGTCGATTTGGAAACCCTTGATTCTCGGGGATTTTTGGTCATTTTGCCTTAGTATAGCCTTGCCTTTTTGCCCAAAAATGGGCGATTTTTAGGGTTTTTATTTTGTCGTTTTTATGAGCTAAATACCTTTATTATAGCCCGGTAAAGGCATTCGGATGGGTATTTCTACTATCTAAAAGCTATTTTTGAAGATTTGAGTCGATTTGGAAATCCTTGATTTTCGGCGATTTTTGGTCATTTTGCCTTAGTATAGCCTTGCCTTTTTGCCCAAAAATGGGCGATTTTTAGGGTTTTTATTTTGTCGATTTTATGGACTAAATACCTTTATTATAGCCCGGTAAAGGCATTCGGATGGGTATTTCTACTATCTAAAAGCTATTTTTGAAGATTTGAGTCGATTTGGAAACCCTTGATTTTCGGCGATTTTTGGTCATTTTGCCTTAGTATAGCCTTGCCTTTTTGCCCAAAAATGGGCGATTTTAGGGTTTTATTTTGTCGATTTTATGGACTAAATACCTTTATTATAGCCTGGTAAAGGCATTCGATTGGGTATTCCTACTATCTAAAAGCTATTTTTGAAGATTTGAGTCGATTTGAAACCCTTGATTTTCGGCAATTTTGGTCATTTTGCCTTAGTATAGCCTTGCCTTTTTGCCCAAAAATGGGCGATTTTAGGTTTTTATTTTGTCGATTTTATGGACTAAATGCCTTTATTATAGCCCGGTAAAGGCATTCGGATGGGCATTCTACTATCTAAAAGCTATTTTTGAAGATTTGAGTCGATTTGGAAACCCTTGATTTTCGGCGATTTTTGGTCATTTTGCCTTAGTATAGCCTTGCCTTTTGCCCAAAAATGGGCGATTTTAGGGTTTTTATTTTGTCGATTTTATGGACTAAATACCTTTATTATAACCTGGTAAAGGCATTCGATTGGGTATTCCTACTATCTAAAAGCTATTTTTGAAGATTTGAGTCGATTTGGAAACCCTTGATTTTCGGCGATTTTTGGTCATTTTGCCTTAGTATAGCCTTGCCTTTTTGCCCAAAAATGGGCGATTTTTAGGGTTTTTATTTTGTCGATTTTATGGACTAAATGCCTTTAATATAGCCTGGTAAAGGCATTCGGATCGGTATTCCTACTACCTGAAAGCTATTTTTGAAGATTTGAGTCTACTTGGAAACCCTTGATTTTGGCAAAATTTTGGTCATTTTGCCTTAGTATAGCCTTGCCTTTTTGCCCAAAAATGGGCGATTTTTAGGGTTTTTATTTTGTCGATTTTATGGACTAAATACCTTTATTATAGCCTGGTAAAGGCATTAGATTGGGTATTCCTACTATCTAAAAGCTATTTTTGAAGATTTGAGTCGATTTGGAAACCCTTGATTTTCGGCGATTTTTGGTCATTTTGCCTTAGTATAGCCTTGCCTTTTTGCCCAAAAATGGGCGATTTTTAGGGTTTTTATTTTGTCGATTTTATGGACTAAATACCTTTATTATAGCCCGGTAAAGGCATTCGGTTGGGTATTTCTACTATCTAAAAGCTATTTTTGAAGATTTGAGTCGATTTGGAAACCCTTGATTTTCGGGGATTTTTGGTCATTTTGCCTTAGTATAGCCTTGCCTTTTTGCCCAAAAATAGGCAATTTTTAGGGTTTTTATTTTGTCGATTTTATGAGCTAAATACCTTTATTATAGCCCGGTAAAGGCATTCGGATGGGTATTTCTACTATCTAAAAGCTATTTTTGAAGATTTGAGTCGATTTGGAAACCCTTGATTTTCGGCGATTTTTGGTCATTTTGCCTTAGTATAGCCTTGCCTTTTTGCCCAAAAATGGGCGATTTTTAGGGTTTTTATTTTGTCGATTTTATGGACTAAATACCTTTATTATAGCCCGGTAAAGGCATTCGGATGGGTATTTCTACTATCTAAAAGCTATTTTTGAAGATTTGAGTCGATTTGGAAACCCTTGATTTTCGGCGATTTTTGGTCATTTTGCCTTAGTATAGCCTTGCCTTTTTGCCCAAAAATGGGCGATTTTTAGGGTTTTTATTTTGTCGATTTTATGGACTAAATACCTTTATTATAGCCTGGTAAAGGCATTCGATTGGGTATTCCTACTATCTAAAAGCTATTTTTGAAGATTTGAGTCGATTTGGAAACCCTTGATTTTCGGCAATTTTTGGTCATTTTGCCTTAGTATAGCCTTGCCTTTTTGCCCAAAAATGGGCGATTTTTAGGGTTTTTATTTTGTCGATTTTATGGACTAAATACCTTTATTATAGCCTGGTAAAGGCATTCGATTGGGTATTCCTACTATCTAAAACTATTTTTGAAGATTTGAGTCGATTTTGAAACCCTTGATTTTCGGCAATTTTTGGTCATTTTGCCTTAGTATAGCCTTGCCTTTTTGCCCAAAAATGGGCGATTTTTAGGGTTTTTATTTTGTCGATTTTATGGACTAAATGCCTTTATTATAGCCCGGTAAAGGCATTCGGATGGGCATTTCTACTATCTAAAAGCTATTTTTGAAGATTTGAGTCGATTTGGAAACCCTTGATTTTCGGCGATTTTTGGTCATTTTGCCTTAGTATAGCCTTGCCTTTCTGCCCAAAAATGGGCGATTTTTAGGGTTTTTATTTTGTCGATTTTATGGACTAAATACCTTTATTATAGCCTGGTAAAGGCATTCGATTGGGTATTCCTACTATCTAAAAGCTATTTTTGAAGATTTGAGTCGATTTGGAAACCCTTGATTTTCGGCGATTTTTGGTCATTTTGCCTTAGTATAGCCTTGCCTTTTTGCCCAAAAATGGGCGATTTTTAGGGTTTTTATTTTGTCGATTTTATGGACTAAATGCCTTTAATATAGCCTGGTAAAGGCATTCGGATCGGTATTCCTACTACCTGAAAGCTATTTTTGAAGATTTGAGTCGATTTGGAAACCCTTGATTTTCGGCGATTTTTGGTCATTTTGCCTTAGTATAGCCTTGCCTTTTTGCCCAAAAATGGGCGATTTTTAGGGTTTTTATTTTGTCGATTTTATGGACTAAATACCTTTATTATAGCCTGGTAAAGGCATTCGATTGGGTATTCCTACTATCTAAAAGCTATTTTTGAAGATTTGAGTCGATTTGGAAACCCTTGATTTTCGGCGATTTTTGGTCATTTTGCCTTAGTATAGCCTTGCCTTTTTGCCCAAAAATGGGCGATTTTTAGGGTTTTTATTTTGTCGATTTTATGGACTAAATGCCTTTAATATAGCCTGGTAAAGGCATTCGGATCGGTATTCCTACTACCTGAAAGCTATTTTTGAAGATTTGAGTCTACTTGGAAACCCTTGATTTTGGCAAAATTTTGGCCATTTGGCCTTAGTATAGCTTTCCCTTTTTGCCCAAAAATAGGCAATTTTCAGGGTTTTTATTTTGTCGATTTTATGGACTAAATGCCTTTAATATAGCCTGGTAAAGGCATTCGGATGGGTATTCCTACTATCTCAAAGCTATTCTTCAAAATTTGAGTCGATTTGGAAACCCTTGACTTTCGGCGATTTTTTGCAATTTTGCCTTAGTATAGCCTTGCCTTTTTGCCCAAAAATGGGCGATTTTTAGGGTTTTTATTTTGTCGATTTTATGGACTAAATGCCTTTATTATAGCCCGGTAAAGGCATTCGGATGGGCATTTCTACTATCTAAAAGCTATTTTTGAAGATTTGAGTCGATTTGGAAACCCTTGATTTTCGGCGATTTTTGGTCATTTTGCCTTAGTATAGCCTTGCCTTTTTGCCCAAAAATGGGCGATTTTTAGGGTTTTTATTTTGTCGATTTTATGGACTAAATGCCTTTATTATAGCCCGGTAAAGGCATTCGGATGGGCATTTCTACTATCTAAAAGCTATTTTTGAAGATTTGAGTCGATTTGGAAACCCTTGATTTTCGGCGATTTTTGGTCATTTTGCCTTAGTATAGCCTTGCCTTTTTGCCCAAAAATGGGCGATTTTTAGGATTTTTATTTTGTCGATTTTATGGACTAAATGCCTTTAATATAGCCTGGTAAAGGCATTCGGATCGGTATTCCTACTACCTGAAAGCTATTTTTGAAGATTTGAGTCGATTTGGAAACCCTTGATTTTCGGCGATTTTTGGTCATTTTGCCTTAGTATAGCCTTGCCTTTTTGCCCAAAAATGGGCGATTTTTAGGGTTTTTATTTTGTCGATTTTATGGACTAAATACCTTTATTATAGCCTGGTAAAGGCATTCGATTGGGTATTCCTACTATCTAAAAGCTATTTTTGAAGATTTGAGTCGATTTGGAAACCCTTGATTTTCGGCGATTTTGGTCATTTTGCCTTAGTATAGCCTTGCCTTTTTGCCCAAAAATGGGCGATTTTAGGGTTTTATTTTGTCGATTTTATGGACTAAATACCTTTATTATAGCCTGGTAAAGGCATTCGATTGGGTATTCCTACTATCTAAAAGCTATTTTTGAAGATTTGAGTCGATTTGGAAACCCTTGATTTTCGGCGATTTTTGGTCATTTTGCCTTAGTATAGCCTTGCCTTTTTGCCCAAAAATGGGCGATTTTTAGGGTTTTTATTTTGTCGATTTTATGGACTAAATACCTTTATTATAGCCTGGTAAAGGCATTCGATTGGGTATTCCTACTATCTAAAAGCTATTTTTGAAGATTTGAGTCGATTTGGAAACCCTTGATTTTCGGCGATT
>JACTAT010000022.1:3104368-3130404 GCA_014526335.1 Chrysaora quinquecirrha
TTCCAAAAGAGAACAGAAAATTGTTTTGCTTCTGTTGAGAAAAGCGAAGTAGCTTCGATTGTGCAATGCAAAGAAGCGTACAATGTCGAATCAAACTTACTTTTGCTTGACTCCAAAGGAACGCACCCTAAGAATTTCTATTGTTCTTCTTTTAGATCAGTGACGACTAAAGCAAGCTCCACAATACAAAAGCCAGATAACACTAAACAAAAAGAATCAGATCAGGCAAAGACTCTTGGGGAACCTCACAATGAAGCAAACACTATTGTCGACGATTTGACAAGTAAAGTAAATTCAGCTTGTAGGAGTAGTGACACTATAATAATGCTTTGTACAGAGGAATTCCAAACTCAGAATACCTAAAATGTAATGCGAAGCTTGATAACAAATACACCCCCTCCCAAAAAAGACAATATTTATAACTTGTATATTATTTCAATACCCTTGAATATAATAATGACATTTTTCTTAACTTTGTAAATTTTAAAAAGAGCAATTTTTTTCCATTGGAAATTCATTATTGGATACTGGAAGAATCGCCTTTTTGATTTGTAATCCATCCTAATCCCTTTTCCAGGCTGCTATAAAGGTATATAGTCTAGTCAATAATATCGAAAAAATTAAAACCCTTAAAATCGGCCATTTTTGGCAGAAAAGGCAAGACTATACTATGGAAAAATGGCTAAAAATCGGGCAAAATAGAGGGTTTCCAAATAGACCCAAATCATCAAAAATAGCCTTCTAGGACTAGAAATACCCATTCCTATGCCTTTTCCAAGTGAAAATAAAGATATTTAGTCCATAAAATCAACAAAATAAAAACCCTAAAAACAGGCCTTTTTTGGGCAAAAAGGCAAGGCTATGCTATGGGAAAATGGCCAAAAATCGGGCAAAATAGAGGGTTTCCACACAGACCCAAATCATCAAAATTAGCCTTCGAGGACTAGAAATACCCATTCCTATGCCTTTTCCAAGTGATAATTAAGATATTTAGTCCATAAAATCGATAAAATAAAAACCCTCAAAACAGGCCATTTTTGGGCGAAAAGGCAAGGCTATACTATGGAAAAATGGCCAAAAATCGGGCAAAATAGAGGGTTTCCAAATAGACCAAAATCATCAAAATTAGCCTTCGAGGACTAGAAATACCCATTCCTATGCCTTTTCCAAGTGATAATAAAGATATTTAGTCCATAAAATCAACAAAATAAAAACCCTCAAAACAGGCAATTTTTGGGCAAAAAGGCAAGGCTATACAATGGAAAAATGGCCAAAAATCAGGCAAAATAGAGGGTTTCCAAATAGACCAAAATTATCAAAATTAGCCTTCTAGGAATAGAAGTACCCATTCCTATGCCTTTTCCAAGTGATAATAAAGATATTTAGTCCATAAAATCAACAAAATAAAAACCCTCAAAACAGGCCATTTTTGGGCAAAAAGGCAAGGCTATACTATGGAAAAATGGCCAAAAATCAGGCAAAATAGAGGGTTTCCAAATAGACCAAAATTATCAAAATTAGCCTTCTAGGAATAGAAGTACCCATTCCTATGCCTTTTCCAAGTGATAATAAAGATATTTAGTCCATAAAATCGACAAAATAAAAACCCTTAAAATCGTTCATTTTTGAGCAAAAAGGCAAGGCTATACTATGGAAAAATGGCCAAAAATCGGGCAAAATAGAGGGTTTCCAAATAGACCAAAATCATCAAAATTAGCCTTCGAGGACTAGAAATACCCATTCCTATGCCTTTTCCAAGTGATAATAAAGATATTTAGTCCATAAAATCAACAAAATAAAAACCCTAAAAACAGGCCATTTTTGGGCAAAAAGGCAAGGCTATACTATGGAAAAATGGCAAAAATTGGGCAAAATAGAGGGTTTCCAAATAGACCAAAATCATCAAAATTAGCCTTCGAGGACTAGAAATACCCATTCATATGCCTTTTCCAAGTGATAATAAAGATATTTAGTCCATAAAATCGATGAAATAAAATCCCTCAAAGCAGGCCATTTTTGGGCAAAAAGGCAAGGCTATACTATGGAAAAATGGCCAAAAATCGGGCAAAATAGGGGGTTTCCAAATAGACCAAAATCATCAAAATTAGCCTTCGAGGACTAGAAATACCCATTCCTATGCCTTTTCCAAGTGATAATAAAGATATTTAGTCCATAAAATCAACAAAATAAAAACCCTCAAAACAGGCCATTTTTGGGCAAAAAGGCAAGGCTATACTATGGAAAAATGGCCAAAAATCGGGCAAATAGAGGGTTTCCAAATAGACCAAAATCATCAAAAATAGCCTTCTAGGAATCGAAGTACCCATTCCTATGCCTTTTCCAAGTGATAATAAAGATATTTAGTCCATAAAATCGATAAAATAAAATCCCTCAAAACAGGCCATTTTTGGGCAAAAAGGCAAGGCTATACTATGGAAAAATGGCCAAAAATCGGGCAAAATAGAGGGTTTCCAAATAGACCAAAATCATCAAAATTAGCCTTCGAGGACTAGAAATACCCATTCCTATGCCTTTTCCAAGTGATAATAAAGGTATTTAGTCCATAAAATCGATAAAATAAAATCCCTCGAAACAGGCTTTTTTTCGGCAAAAAGGCAAGGCTATACTATGGAAAAATGGCCAAAAATCGGGCAAAATAGAGGGTTTCCAAATAGACCAAAATCATCAAAATAGCCTTCGAGGACTAGAAATACCCATTCCTATGCCTTTTCCAAGTGATAATAAAGATATTTAGTCCATAAAATCGATAAAATAAAATCCCTCAAAACAGGCTTTTTTGGGCAAAAGGCAAGGCTATACTATGGAAAAATGGCCAAAAATCGGGCAAAATAAAGGGTTTCCAAATAGACCAAAATCATCAAAATAGCCTTCGAGGACTAGAAATACCCATTCCTATGCCTTTTCCAAGTGATAATAAAGATATTTAGTCCATAAAATCGATAAAATAAAATCCTCGAAACAGGCCATTTTTGGGCAAAAGGCAAGGCTATACTATGGAAAAATGGCCAAAAATCGGGCAAAATAGAGGGTTTCCAAATAGACCAAAATCATCAAAATAGCCTTCGAGGACTAGAAATACCCATTCCTATGCCTTTTCCAAGTGATAATAAAGATATTTAGTCCATAAAATCGATAAAATAAAATCCCTCGCAACAGGCCATTTTTGGGCAAAAAGGGAAGGCTATACTATGGAAAAATGGCCAAAAATCGGGCAAAATAGAGGGTTTCCAAATAGACCAAAATCATCAAAAATAGCCTTCGAGGACTAGAAATACCCATTCCTATGCCTTTTCCAAGTGAAAATAAAGATATTTAGTCCATAAAATCGATAAAATAAAATCCCTCGCAACAGGCCATTTTCGGGCAAAAAGGCAAGGCTATACTATGGAAAAATGGCCAAAATCGGGCAAAATAGAGGGTTTCCACATAGACCAAAACTATCAAAAATAGCCTTCGAGGACTAGGAATACCCATTCCTATGCCTTTTCCAAGTGATAATAAAGATATTTAGTCCATAAAATCGATAAAATAAAATCCCTCGAAACAGGCCATTTTTGGGCAAAAGGCAAGGCTATACTATGGAAAAATGGCCAAAAATCGGGCAAAATAGAGGGTTTCCAAATAGACCAAAATCATCAAAATAGCCTTCGAGGACTAGAAATACCCATTCCTATGCCTTTTCCAAGTGATAATAAAGATATTTAGTCCATAAAATCGATAAAATAAAATCCTCAAGCAGGCCATTTTCGGGCAAAAAGGCAAGGCTATACTATGGAAAAATGGCCAAAAATCGGGCAAAATAAAGGGTTTCCAAATAGACCAAAATCATCAAAAATAGCCTTCGAGGACTAGAAATACCCATTCCTATGCCTTTTCCAAATGATAATAAAGATATTTAGTCCATAAAATCGATAAAATAAAATCCCTCGAAGCAGGCCATTTTCGGGCAAAAAGGCAAGGCTATACTATGGAAAAATGGCCAAAATCGGGCAAAATAGAGGGTTTCCACATAGACCAAAACTATCAAAAATAGCCTTCAAAGACTAGGAATACCCATTCCTATGCCTTTTCCAAGTGATAATAAAGATATTTAGTCCATAAAATCGATAAAATAAAATCCCTCGCAACAGGCCATTTTTGGGCAAAAAGGCAAGGCTATACTATGGAAAAATGGCCAAAAATCGGGCAAAATAGAGGGTTTCCAAATAGACCAAAATCATCAAAAATAGCCTTCGAGGACTAGAAATACCCATTCCTATGCCTTTTCCAAGTGAAAATAAAGATATTTAGTCCATAAAATCGATAAAATAAAATCCCTCGAAGCAGGCCATTTTCGGGCAAAAAGGCAAGGCTATACTATGGAAAAATGGCCAAAAATCGGGCAAAATAAAGGGTTTCCAAATAGACCAAAATCATCAAAAATAGCCTTCGAGGACTAGAAATACCCATTCCTATGCCTTTTCCAAATGATAATAAAGATATTTAGTGCATAAAATCGATAAAATAAAATCCCTCGAAGCAGGCCATTTTCGGGCAAAAAGGCAAGGCTATACTATGGAAAAATGGCCAAAAATCGGGCAAAATAGAGGGTTTCCAAATAGACCAAAATCATCAAAAATAGCCTTCGAGGACTAGAAATACCCATTCCTATGCCTTTTCCAAGTGATAATAAAGATATTTAGTCCATAAAATCGATAAAATAAAATTCCTCGAAACAGGCCATTTTCGGGCAAAAAGGCAAGGCTATACTATGGAAAAATGGCCAAAAATCGGGCACAATAGAGGGTCTCCAAATAGACCAAAATCATCAAAAATAGCCTTCGAGGACTAGAAATACCCATTCCTATGCCTTTTCCAAGTGAAAATAAAGATATTTAGTCTATAAAATCGATAAAATAAAATCCCTCGAAACAGGCCATTTTTGGGCAAAAAGGCAAGGCTATACTATGGAAAAATGGCCAAAAATCGGGCAAAATAAAGGGTTTCCAAATAGACCAAAATCATCAAAAATAGCCTTCGAGGACTAGAAATACCCATTCCTATGCCTTTTCCAAGTGATAATAAAGATTTTTAGTCCATAAAATCGATAAAATAAAATCCCTCGAAACAGGCCATTTTTGGGCAAAAAGGCAAGCCTATACTATGGAAAAATGGCCAAAAATCGGGCAAAATAGAGGGTTTCCAAATAGACCCAAATCATCAAAACTAGCCTTCGAGGACTAGAAATACCCATTCCTATGCCTTTTCCAAGTGATAATAAAGATATTTAGTCCATAAAATCGATGAAATAAAATCCCTCAAAGCAGGCCATTTTTGGGCAAAAAGGCAAGGCTATACTATGAAAAAATGGCCAAAAATCGGGCAAATAGAGGGTTTCCAAATAGACCAAAATCATCAAAAATAGCCTTCTAGGAATAGAAGTACCCATTCCTATGCCTTTTCCAAGTGATAATAAAGATTTTAGTCCATAAAATCGATAAAATAAAATCACTCCAAGCAGGCCATTTTTGGGCAAAAAGGCAAGGCTATACTATGGAAAAATGGCCGAAAATCGGGCAAAATAGAGGGTTTCCAAATAGACCAAAATCATCAAAAATCGCCTTCGAGGACTAGAAATACCCATTCCTATGCCTTTTCCAAGTGATAATAAAGATATTTAGTCCATAAAATCCAAAATAAAAACCCTAAAACAGGCCATTTTGGGCAAAAGGCAAGGCTATACTATGGAAAAATGGCTTCGGGCAAAATAGAGGTTTCAAATAGACCCAAATCATCAAAATAGCCTTAGGACTAGAATACCCATTCCTATGCCTTTTCCAAGTGATAATAAAGATATTTAGTCCATAAAATCGATAAAAAATAAAATGGCCGAAAATCGGGCAAAATAGAGGGTTTCCAAATAGACCAAAATCATCAAAAAAGCCTTCGAGGACTAGAAATACCCATTCCTATGCCTTTTCCAAGTGATAATAAAGATATTTAGTCCATAAAATCAACAAAATAAAAACCCTAAAAACAGGCCATTTTTGGGCAAAAAGGCAAGGCTATACTATGGAAAAATGGCTAAAACTCGGGCAAAATAGAGGTTTCCAAATAGACCCAAATCATCAAAAATAGCCTTCGAGGACTAGAAATACCCATTCCTATGCCTTTTCCAAGTGATAATAAAGATATTTAGTCCATAAAATCGATAAGTCAAATCCCTCGAAACAAGCCATTTTTGGGCAAAAAGGCAAGGCTATACTATGGAAAAATGGCCAAAAATCGGGCAAAATAGAGGGTTTCCAAATAGACCAAAATCATCAAAAATAGCCTTCTAGGAATAGAAGTACCCATTCCTATGCCTTTTCCAAGTGATAATAAAGATATTTAGTCCATAAAATCGATAAAATAAAATCCCTCGAAACAGGCTCTTTTACGGCAAAAAGGCAAGGCTATACTATGGAAAAATGGCCAAAAATCGGGCAAAATAGAGGGTTTCCAAATAGACCAAAATCATCAAAAATAGCCTTCGAGGACTAGAAATACCCATTTCTATGCCTTTTCCAAGTGATAATAAAGATATTTAGTCCATAAAGCGATAAAATAAAATCCCTCGAAACAGGCCATTTTTGGGCAAAAAGGCAAGGCTATACTATTGAAAAATTGCCAAAAATCGGGCAAAATAGAGGGTTTCCAAATAGACCAAAATCATCAAAAATAGCCTTCTAGGAAGGGAAGTACCCATTCCTATGCCTTTTCCAAGTGATAATAAAGATATTTAGTCCATAAAATCGATAAAATAAAATCCCTCGAAACAGGCTTTTTTTAGGCAAAAAGGCAAGGCTATACTATGGAAAAATGGCCAAAAATCGGGCAAAATAGAAGGTTTCCAAATAGACCAAAATCATAAAAAATAGCCTTCGAGGACTAGAAATGCCCATTTCTATGCCTTTTCCAAGTGATAATAAAGATATTTAGTCCATAAAGCGATAAAATAAAATCCCTCGAAGCAGGCCATTTTTGGGCAAAAAGGCAAGGCTATACTATGGAATAATGGCTAAAACTCGAGCAAAATAGAGGGTTTCCAAATAGACCCAAGTCATCAAAAATAGCCTTCTAGGACTAGAAATACCCATTCCTATGCCTTTTCCAAGTGATAATAAAGATATTTAGTCCATAAAATCAACAAAATAAAAACCCTCAAAACAGGCCATTTTTGGGCAAAAAGGCAAGGCTATACTATTGAAAAATGGCCAAAAATCAGGCAAAATAGAGGGTTTCCAAATAGACCCAAATCATCAAAAATAGCCTTTGAGGACTAGGAATACCCATTCCTATGCCTTTTCCAAGTAATAATAAAGATATTTAGTCCATAAAATCAACAAAATAAAAACCCTAAAAACAGGCCATTTTTGGGCAAAAAGGCAAGGCTATACTATGGAAAAATGGCTAAAACTCGGGCAAAATAGAGGTTTCCAAATAGACCCAAATCATCAAAAATAGCCTTCGAGGACTAGAAATACCCATTCCTATGCCTTTTCCAAGTGATAATAAAGATATTTAGTCCATAAAATCGATAAAGCCATTTTTGGGCAAAAAAAATACTATGGAAAAATGGCCTCAAAATAGAGGGTTTCCAAATAGACCAAAATCATCAAAAATAGCCTTCTAGGAATAGAAGTACCCATTCCTATGCCTTTTCCAAGTGATAATAAAGATATTTAGTCCATAAAATCGATAAAATAAAATCCCTCGAAACAGGCTCTTTTACGGCAAAAAGGCAAGGCTATACTATGGAAAAATGGCCAAAAATCGGGCAAAATAGAGGACTAGGTTTCCAAATAAAGACCAAAATCATCAAAAATAGCCTTCTAGGCCTTCTAGGACTAGAAATACCCATTCCTATGCCTTTTCCAAGTGATAATAAAGATATTTAGTCCATAAAATCGATAAAATAAAATCCCTCGAAACAGGCTTTTTTTCGGCAAAAAGGCAAGGCTATACTATGGAAGAATGGCCAAAAATCGGGCAAAATAGAGGGTTTCCAAATAGACCAAAATCATAAAAAATAGCCTTCGAGGACTAGAAATACCCATTTCTATGCCTTTTCCAAGTGATAATAAAGATATTTAGTCCATAAAGCGATAAAATAAAATCCCTCGAAACAGGCCATTTTTGGGCAAAAAGGCAAGGCTATACTATGGAATAATGGCTAAAACTCGAGCAAAATAGAGGGTTTCCAAATAGACCCAAATCATCAAAAATAGCCTTCTAGGACTAGAAATACCCATTCCTATGCCTTTTCCAAGTGATAATAAAGATATTTAGTCCATAAAATCAACAAAATAAAAACCCTCAAAACAGGCCATTTTTGGGCAAAAAGGCAAGGCTATACTATTGAAAAATGGCCAAAAATCGGGCAAAATAGAGGGTTTCCAAATAGACCCAAATCATCAAAAATAGCCTTTGAGGACTAGGAATACCCATTCCTATGCCTTTTCCAAGTGTTAATAAAGATATTTAGTCCATAAAATCGATAAAATAAAATCCCTCGAAACGGCCCATTTTTGGGCAAGAAGGCAAGGCTATACTATGGAAAAATGGCCAAAAATCGGGCAAAATAGAGGGTTTCCAAATATACCAAAATCATGAAAATTAGCCTTGGAGGACTAGAAATACCCATTCTTATACCTTTTCCAAGTGATAATAAAGATATTTAGTCCATAAAATCGATAAAATAAAATCCCTCGAAACAGGCTTTTTTTCGGCAAAAAGGCAAGGCTATACTATGGAAAAATGGCCAAAAATCGGGCAAAATAGAGGGTTTCCAAATAGACCAAAATCATCAAAAATAGCCTTCGAGGACTAGAAATACCCATTCCTATGCCTTTTCTAAGTGATAATAAAGATATTTAGTCCATAAAATCGATAAAATAAAATCCCTCGAAACAGGCCATTTTTGGGCAAAAAGGCAAGGCTATACAATGGAAAAATGGCCAAAAATCGGGCAAAATAGAGGGTTTCCAAATAGACCCAAATCATCAAAAATAGCCTTCGAGGACTAGAAATACCCATTCCTATGCCTTTTCCAAGTGATAATAAAGATATTTAGTCCATAAAATCGATAAAATAAAATCCCTCGAAGCAGGCCATTTTTGGGCAAAAAGGCAAGGCTATACTATGGAAAAATGGCCAAAAATCGGGCAAAATAGAGGGTTTCCAAATAGACCAAAATCATCAAAAATAGCCTTCGAGGACTAAAAATACCCATTCCTATGCCTTTTCCAAGTGATAATAAAGATTTTTAGTCCATAAAATCGATAAAATAAAATCCCTCGAAACAGGCCATTTTTGGGCAAAAAGGCAAGGCTATACTATTGAAAAATGGCCAAAAATCGGGCAAAATAGAGGGTTTCCAAAAAGACCCAAATTATCAAAAATAGCCTTCAAGGACTAGAAATACCCATTCCTATGCCTTTTCCAAGTGATAATAAAGATATTTAGTCCATAAAATCGATAAAATCAAATCCCTCGAAACAGGCCATTTTTGGGCAAAAAGGCAAGGCTATACTATGGAAAAATGGCCAAAAATCGGGCAAAATAGAGGGTTTCCAAATAGACCAAAATTATCAAAAATAGCCTTCGAGGACTAGAAATACCCATTCCTATGCCTTTTCCAAGTGATAATAAAGATATTTAGTCCATAAAATCGATAAAATAAAATCCCTCGAAACAGGCCATTTTCGGGCAAAAAGGCAAGGCTATACTATGGAAAAATGGCCAATAATCGGGCAAAATAGAGGGTTTCCAAATAGACCAAAATTATCAAAAATAGCCTTGTAGGACTAGAAATACCCATTCCTATGCCTTTTCCAAGTGATTATAAAGATATTTAGTCCATAAAATCGATAAAATAAAATCCCTCGAAACAGGCCATTTCTGGGCAAAAAGGCAAGGCTATACTATGGAAAAATGGCTAAAACTCGGGCAAAACAGAGGTTTCCATATAGACCCAAATCATCAAAAATAGCCTTCGAGGACTAGAAATACCCATTCCTATGCCTTTTCCAAGTTATAATAAAGATATTTAGTCCATAAAATCAACAAAATAAAAACCCTAAAAACAGGCCATTTTTGGGCAAAAAGGCAAGGCTATACTATTGAAAAATGGCCAAAAATCGGGCAAAATAGAGGGTTTCCAAATAGACCCAAATCATCAAAAATAGCCTTTGAGGACTAGGAATACCCATTCCTATGCCTTTTCCAAGTGTTAATAAAGATATTTAGTCCATAAAATCGATAAAATAAAATCCCTCGAAACAGGCCATTTTCGGGCAAAAAGGCAAGGCTATACTATGGAAAAATGGCCAATAATCGGGCAAAATAGAGGGTTTCCAAATAGACCAAAATTATCAAAAATAGCCTTTTAGGACTAGAAATACCCATTCCTATGCCTTTTCCAAGTGATTATAAAGATATTTAGTCCATAAAATCGATAAAATAAAATCCCTCGAAACAGGCCATTTCTGGGCAAAAAGGCAAGGCTATACTATGGAAAAATGGCTAAAACTCGGGCAAAACAGAGGTTTCCATATAGACCCAAATCATCAAAAATAGCCTTCGAGGACTAGAAATACCCATTCCTATGCCTTTTCCAAGTTATAATAAAGATATTTAGTCCATAAAATCGATAAAATAAAATCCCTCGAAACAGGCCATTTTCGGGCAAAAAGGCAAGGCTATACTATGGAAAAATGGCCAATAATCGGGCAAAATAGAGGGTTTCCAAATAGACCAAAATTATCAAAAATAGCCTTGTAGGACTAGAAATACCCATTCCTATGCCTTTTCCAAGTGATTATAAAGATATTTAGTCCATAAAATCGATAAAATAAAATCCCTCGAAACAGGCCATTTCTGGGCAAAAAGGCAAGGCTATACTATGGAAAAATGGCTAAAACTCGGGCAAAACAGAGGTTTCCATATAGACCCAAATCATCAAAAACAGCCTTCGAGGACTAGGAATACCCATTCCTATGCCTTTTCCAAGTGATAATAAAGATATTTAGTCCATGAAATCGATAAGTCAAATCCCTCGAAACAAGCCATTTTTGGGCAAAAAGGCAAGGCTATACTATGGAAAAATGGCTAAAAATCGGGCAAAATAGAGGGTTTCCAGATAGACCAAAATCATCAAAAATAGCCTTCTAGGAATAGAAGTACCCATTCCTATGCCTTTTCCAAGTGATAATAAAGATATTTAGTACATAAAATCAATAAAATAAAATCCCTCGAAACAGGCCATTTTCGGGCAAAAAGGCAAGGCGATACTATGGAAAAATGGCCAAAAATCGGGCAAAATAGAGGGTTTCCAAATAGACCAAAATTATCAAAAATAGCCTTCGAGGACTAGGAATACCCATTCCTATTCCTTTTTCAAGTGATAATAAAGATATTTAGTCCATAAAATCGATAAAATAAAATCCCTCGAAACAGGCCATTTTTGGGCAAAAAGGCAAGGCTATACTATGGAAAAATGGCCAAAAATCGGGCAAAATAGAGGGTTTCCAAATAGACCAAAATCATCAAAAATAGCCTTCGAGGACTAAAAATACCCATTCCTATGCCTTTTCCAAGTGATAATAAAGATATTTAGTCCATAAAATCGATAAAATAAAATCCTCGAAACAGGCCATTTTCGGGCAAAAAGGCAAGGCTATACTATGGAAAAATGACCAAAAATCGGGCAAAATAGAGGGTTTCCAAATAGACCCAAATCATCAAAAATAGCCTTCGAGGACTAGGAATACCCATTCCTATGCCTTTTCAAAGTGATAATAAAGATATTTAGTCCATAAAATCGATAAAATAAAATCCCTCGAAACAGGCCATTTTCGGGCAAAAAGGCAAGGCTATACTATGGAAAAATGGCCAAAAATCGGGCAAAATAGAGGGTTTCCAAATAGACCAAAATTATCAAAAATAGCCTTCGAGGACTAGGAATACCCATTCCTATGCCTTTTTCAAGTAATAATAAAGATATTTAGTCCATAAAATCGATAAAATAAAATCCCTCGAAACAGGCCATTTTCGGGCAAAAAGGCAAGGCTATACTATGGAAAAATGACCAAAAATCGGGCAAAATAGAGGGTTTCCAAATAGACCCAAATCATCAAAAATAGCCTTCGAGGACTAGGAATACCCATTCATATGCCTTTTCCAAGTGATAATAAAGATATTTAGTCCATAAAATCGATAAAATAAAATCCCTCAAAACAGGCCATTTTCGGGCAAAAAGGCAAGGCTATACTATGGAAAAATGGCCAAAAATCGGGCAAAATAGAGGGTTTCCAAATAGACCAAAATCATCAAAAATAGCCTTCGAGGACTAGAAATACCCATTCCTATGCCTTTTCCAAGTGATAATAAAGATATTTAGTTAATAAAATCGATAAAATAAAATCCCTCGAAACAGGCCATTTTCGGGCAAAAAGGCAAGGCTATACTATGGAAAAATGGCCAAAAATCGGGCAAAATAGAGGGTCTCCAAATAGACCAAAATCATCAAAAATAGCCTTCGAGGACTAGGAATACCAATTCCTATGCCTTTTCCAAGTGATAATAAAGATATTTAGTCCATAAAATCGATAAAATAAAATCCCTCGAAATAGGCCATTTCTGGGCAAAAAGGCAAGGCTATACTATGGAAAAATGGCCAAAAATCGGGCAAAATAGAGGGTTTCCAAATAGACCCAAATCATCAAAAATAGCCTTCGAGGACTAGAAATACCCATTCCTATGCCTTTTCCAAGTGAAAATAAAGATATTTAGTCTATAAAATCGATAAAATAAAATCACTCGAAGCAGGCCATTTTTGGGCAAAAAGGCAAGGCTATACTATGGAAAAATGGCCGGAAATCAGGCAAAATAGAGGGTTTCCAAATAGACCAAAATCATCAAAAATAGCCTTCGAGGACTAGAAATACTCATTCCTATGCCTTTTCCAAGTGATAATAAAGATATTTAGTCCATAAAATCAACAAAATAAAAACCCTAAAAACAGGCCATTTTTGGGCAAAAAGGCAAGGCTATACTATGGAAAAATGGCCAAAAATTGGGCAAAATAGAGGGTTTCCAAATAGACCAAAATTATCAAAACTAGCCTTCGAGGACTAGAAATACCCATTCCGATGCCTTTTCCAAGTGATAATAAAGATATTTAGTCCATAAAATCGATGAAATAAAATCCCTCAAAGCAGGCCATTTTTGGGCAAAAAGGCAAGGCTATACTATGGAAAAATGGCCAAAAATCGGGCAAATAGAGGGTTTCCAAATAGACCAAAATCATCAAAAATAGCCTTCTAGGAATAGAAGTACCCATTCCCATGCCTTTTCCAAGTGATAATAAAGATTTTAGTCCAGAAAATCGATAAAATAAAATCACTCGAAGCAGGCCATTTTTGGGCAAAAAGGCAAGGCTATACTATGGAAAAATGGCCAAAAATCGGGCAAAATAGAGGGTTTCCAAATATACCAAAATCATGAAAATTAGCCTTCGAGGACTAGAAATACCCATTCCTATACCTTTTCCAAGTGATAATAAAGATATTTAGTCCATAAAATCGATAAAATAAAATCCCTCGAAACAGGCTTTTTTTTGGCAAAAAGGCAAGGCTATACTATGGAAAAATGGCCAAAAATCGGGCAAAATAGAGGGTTTCCAAATAGACCAAAATCATCAAAAATAGCCTTCGAGGACTAGAAATACCCATTCCTATGCCTTTTCCAAGTGATAATAAAGATATTTAGTCCATAAAATCGATAAAATAAAATCCCTCGAAACAGGCCATTTTTGGGCAAAAAGGCAAGGCTATACTATGGAAAAATGGCCAAAAATCGGGCAAAATAGAGGGTTTTGCAAATAGACCCAAATCATCAAAAATAGCCTTCGAGGACTAGAAATACCCATTCCTATGCCTTTTCCAAGTGATAATAAAGATATTTAGTCCATAAAATCGATAAAATAAAATCCCTCGAAGCAGGCCATTTTTGGGCAAAAAGGCAAGGCTATACTATGGAAAAATGGCCAAAAATCGGGCAAAATAGAGGGTTTCCAAATAGACCAAAATCATCAAAAATAGCCTTCGAGGACTAGAAATACCCATTCCTATGCCTTTTCCAAGTGATAATAAAGATATTTAGTCCATAAAATCAACAAAATAAAAACCCTAAAAACAGGCCATTTTTTGGCAAAAAGGCAAGGCTATACTATGTTAAAATGGCCAAAAATTGTGCAAAATAGAGGGTTTCCAAATAGACCAAAATTATCAAAATTAGCCTTCGAGGACTAGAAATACCCATTCCTATGCCTTTTCCAAGTGATAAGAAAGATATTTAGTCCATAAAATCGATGAAATAAAATCCCTCAAAGCAGGCCATTTTTGGGCGAAAAGGCAAGGCTATACTATGGAAAAATGGCCTAAAATCGGGCAAAATAGAGGGTTTCCAAATAGACCAAAATCATCAAAATTAGCCTTCGAGGACTAGAAATACCCATTCCTATGCCTTTTCCAAGTGATAATAAAGATATTTAGTCCATAAAATCAACAAAACAAAAACCCTCAAAACAGGCCATTTTGGGGCAAAAAGGCAAGGCTATACTATGGAAAAATGGCCAAAAATCGGGCAAAATAGAGGGTTTCCAAATAGACCAAAATCATCAAAAATAGCCTTCTAGGAATAGAAGTACCCATTCCTATGCCTTTTCCAAGTGATAATAAAGATATTTAGTCCATAAAATCGATAAAATAAAATCCCTCGAAACAGGCTTTTTTTCGGCAAAAAGGCAAGGCTATAATATGGAAAAATGGCCAAAAATCGGGCAAAATAAAGGGTTTCCAAATAGACCAAAATCATCAAAAATAGCCTTCGAGGACTAGAAATACCCATTCCTATGCCTTTTCCAAGTGATAATAAAGATTTTTAGTCCATAAAATCGATAAAATAAAATCCCTCGAAACAGGCCATTTTTGGGCAAAAAGGCATGGCTATACTATTGAAAAATGGCCAAAAATCGGGCAAAATAGAGGGTTTCCAAATAGACCCAAATTATCAAAAATAGCCTTCAAGGACTAGAAATACCCATTCCTATGCCTTTTCCAAGTGATAATAAAGATATTTAGTCCATAAAATCGATAAAATCAAATCCCTCGAAACAGGCCATTTTTGGGCAAAAAGGCAAGGCTATACTATGGAAAAATGGCCAAAAATCGGGCAAAATAGAGGGTTTCCAAATAGACCAAAATTATCAAAAATAGCCTTCGAGGACTAGAAATACCCATTCCTATGCCTTTTCCAAGTGATAATAAAGATATTTAGTCCATAGAATCGATAAAATAAAATCCCTCGAAACAGGCCATTTTCGGGCAAAAAGGCAAGGCTATACTATGGAAAAATGACCAAAAATCCATCAAAAATAGCCTTCGAGGACTAGGAATACCCATTCCTATGCCTTTTCCAAGTGATAATAAAGTTATTTAGTACATAAAATCGATAAAATAAAATCCCTCGAAACAGGCCATTTTCGGGCAAAAAGGCAAGGCGATACTATGGAAAAATGGCCAAAAATCGGGCAAAATAGAGGGTTTCCAAATAGACCAAAATTATCAAAAATAGCCTTCGAGGACTAGGAATACCCATTCCTATGCCTTTTTCAAGTGATAATAAAGATATTTAGTCCATAAAATCGATAAAATAAAATCCCTCGAAACAGGCCATTTTTGGGCAAAAAGGCAAGGCTATACTATGGAAAAATGGCCAAAAATCGGGCAAAATAGAGGGTTTCCAAATAGACCAAAATCATCAAAAATAGCCTTCGAGGACTAGAAATACCCATTCCTATGCCTTTTCCAAGTGATAATAAAGATATTTAGTCCATAAAATCGATAAAATAAAATCCCTCGAAACAGGCCATTTTCGGGCAAAAGGGCAAGGCTATACTATGGAAAAATGACCAAAAATCGGGCAAAATAGAGGGTTTCCAAATAGACCAAAATCATCAAAAATAGCCTTCGAGGACTAGGAATACCCATTCCTATGCCTTTTCCAAGTGATAATAAAGATATTTAGTCCATAAAATCGATAAAATAAAATCCCTCGAAACAGGCCATTTTCGGGCAAAAAGGCAAGGCTATACTATGGAAAAATGGCCAAAAATCGGGCAAAATAGAGGGTTTCCAAATATACCAAAATTATCAAAAATAGCCTTCGAGGACTAGGAATACCCATTCCTATGCCTTTTTCAAGTGATAATAAAGATATTTAGTCCATAAAATCGATAAAATAAAATCCCTCGAAACAGGCCATTTTTGGGCAAAAAGGCAAGGCTATACTATGGAAAAATGGCCAATAATCGGGCAAAATAGAGGGTTTCCAAATAGACCAAAATTATCAAAAATAGCCTTCTAGGACTAGAAATACCCATTCCTATGCCTTTTCCAAGTGATTATAAAGATATTTAGTCCATAAAATCGATAAAATAAAATCCCTCGAAACAGGGCATTTCTGGGCAAAAAGGCAAGGCTATACTATGGAAAAATGGCTAAAACTCGGGCAAAACAGAGGTTTCCATATAGACCAAAATCATCAAAAATAGCCTTCGAGGACTAGAAATACCCATTCCTATGCCTTTTCCAAGTGATAATAAAGATATTTAGTCCATGAAATCGATAAGTCAAATCCCTCGAAACAAGCCATTTTTGGGCAAAAAGGCAAGGCTATACTATGGAAAAATGGCCAAAAATCGGGCAAAATAGAGGGTTTCCAAATAGACCAAAATCATCAAAAATAGCCTTCTAGGAATAGAAGTACCCATTCCTATGCCTTTTCCAAGTGATAATAAAGATATTTAGTCCATAAAATCGATAGAATAAAATCCCTCGAAACAGGCTTTTTTTCGGCAAAAAGGCAAGGCTATACTATGGAAAAATGGCCAAAAATCGGGCAAAATAGAGGGTTTCCAAATAGACCAAAATCATCAAAAATAGCCTTCGAGGACTAGAAATACCCATTCCTATGCCTTTTCCAAGTGATAATAAAGATATTTAGTCCATAAAATCGATAAAATAAAATCCCTCGAAACAGGCCATTTTTGGGGAAAAAGGCAAGGCTATACTATGGAAAAATGGCTAAAACTCGGGCAAAACAGAGGTTTCCATATAGACCCAAATCATCAAAAATAGCCTTCGAGGACTAGAAATACCCATTCCTATGCCTTTTCCAAGTGATAATAAAGATATTTAGTCCATGAAATCGATAAGTCAAATCCCTCGAAACAAGCCATTTTTGGGCAAAAAGGCAAGGCTATACTATGGAAAAATGGCCGAAAATCGGGCAAAATAGAGGGTTTCCAAATAGACCAAAATCATCAAAAATAGCCTTCTAGGAATAGAAGTACCCATTCCTATGCCTTTTCCAAGTGATAATAAAGATATTTAGTCCATAAAATCGATAGAATAAAATCCCTCGAAACAGGCTTTTTTTCGGCAAAAAGGCAAGGCTATACTATGGAAAAATGGCCAAAAATCGGGCAAAATAGAGGGTTTCCAAATAGACCAAAATCATCAAAAATAGCTTTCGAAGACTAGAAATACCTATTCCTATGCCTTTTCCAAGTGATAATAAAGATATTTAGTCCATAAAATCGATAAAATAAAATCCCTCGAAACAGGCCATTTTTGGGCAAAAAGGCAAGGCTATACTATGGAAAAATGGCCAAAAATCGGGCAAAATAGAGGGTTTCCAAATAGACCGAAATCATCAAAAATAGCCTTTGAGGACTAGGAATACCCATTCCTATGCCTTTTCCAAGTGATAATAAAGATATTTAGTCCATAAAATCGATAAAATAAAATCCCTCGAAACAGGCCATTTCTGGGCAAAAAGGCAAGGCTATACTATGGAAAAATGGCCAATAATCGGGCAAAATAGAGGGTTTCCAAATAGACCAAAATTATCAAAAATAGCCTTCTAGGACTAGAAATACCCATTCCTATGCCTTTTCCAAGTGATAATAAAGATATTTAGTCAATAAAATCAACAAAATAAAAACACTCAACACAGGCCATTTTTGGGCAAAAAGGCAAGGCTATACTATGGAATAATGGCCAAAAATCGGGCAAAATAGAGGGTTTCCAAATAGACTCAAATCATCAAAAATAGCATTTGAGGACTAGGAATACCCATTCCTATGCCTTTTCCAAGTGATAATAAAGATATTTAGTCCATAAAATCGATAAAATAAAATCCCTCGAAACAGGCCATTTCTGGACAAAAAGGCAAGGCTATACTATGGAGAAATGGCAAATAATCGGGCAAAATAGAGGGTTTCCAAATAGACCAAAATTATCAAAAATAGCCTTCTAGAACTAGAAGTACCCATTCCTATGCCTTTTCCAAGTGATTATAAAAATATTTAGTCCATAAAATCGATAAAATAAAATCCCTCGAAACAGGCCATTTTTGGGCAAAAAGGCAAGGCTATACTATGGAAAAATGGCTAAAACTCGGGCAAAATAGAGGTTTCCAAATAGACCAAAATCATCAAAAATAGCCTTCTAGGAATAGAAGTACCCATTCCTATGCCTTTTCCAAGTGATAATAAAGATATTTAGTCCATAAAATCGATAGAATAAAATCCCTCGAAACAGGCTTTTTTTCGGCAAAAAGGCAAGGCTATACTATGGAAAAATGGCCAAAAATCGGGCAAAATAGAGGGTTTCCAAATAGACCAAAATCATCAAAAATAGCCTTCGAAGACTAGAAATACCCATTCCTATGCCTTTTCCAAGTGATAATAAAGATATTTAGTCCATAAAATCGATAAAATAAAATCCCTCGAAACAGGCCATTTTTGGGCAAAAAGGCAAGGCTATACTATGGAAAAATGGCCAAAAATCGGGCAAAATAGAGGGTTTCCAAATAGACCGAAATCATCAAAAATAGCCTTTGAGGACTAGGAATACCCATTCCTATGCCTTTTCCAAGTGATAATAAAGATATTTAGTCCATAAAATCGATAAAATAAAATCCTCGAAACAGGCCATTTCTGGGCAAAAAGGCAAGGCTATACTATGGAAAAATGGCCAATAATCGGGCAAAATAGAGGGTTTCCAAATAGACCAAAATTATCAAAAATAGCCTTCTAGGACTAGAAATACCCATTCCTATGCCTTTTCCAAGTGATAATAAAGATATTTAGTCAATAAAATCAACAAAATAAAAACACTCAACACAGGCCATTTTTGGGCAAAAAGGCAAGGCTATACTATGGAATAATGGCCAAAAATCGGGCAAAATAGAGGGTTTCCAAATAGACTCAAATCATCAAAATAGCATTTGAGGACTAGAATACCCATTCCTATGCCTTTTCCAAGTGATAATAAAGATATTTAGTCCATAAAATCGATAAAATAAAATCCCTCGAAACAGGCCATTTCTGGACAAAAAGGCAAGGCTATACTATGGAGAAATGGCAAATAATCGGGCAAAATAGAGGGTTTCCAAATAGACCAAAATTATCAAAAATAGCCTTCTAGAACTAGAAGTACCCATTCCTATGCCTTTTCCAAGTGATTATAAAAATATTTAGTCCATAAAATCGATAAAATAAAATCCCTCGAAACAGGCCATTTTTGGGCAAAAAGGCAAGGCTATACTATGGAAAAATGGCTAAAACTCGGGCAAAATAGAGGTTTCCAAATAGACCCAAATCATCAAAAATAGCCTTCGAGGACTAGAAATACCCATTCCTATGCCTTTTCCAAGTGATAATAAAGATATTTAGTCCATAAAATCGATAAAATAAAATCCCTCGAAACAGGCCATTTTTGGGCAAAAATGCAAGGCTATACTATAGAAAAATGGCCAAAAATCGGGCAAAATAGAGGGTTTCCAAATAGACCAAAATCATCAAAAATAGCCTTTGAGGACTAGGAATACCCATTCCTATGCCTTTTCCAAGTGATAATAAAGATATTTAGTCCATAAAATCGATAAAATAAAATCCCTCGAAACAGGCCATTTCTGGGCAAAAAGGCAAGGCTATACTATGGAAAAATGGCCAATAATCGGGCAAAATAGAGGGTTTCCAAATAGACCAAAATTATCAAAAATAGCCTTCTAGGACTAGAAATACCCATTCCTATGCCTTTTCCAAGTGATAATAAAGATATTTAGTCAATAAAATCAACAAAATAAAATTCCACTCAAAACAGGCCATTTTGGGCAAAAAGGCAAGGCTATACTATGGCCAAAAATCGGGCAAAATGGCCAAATAGACCAAAATCAAAAATAGCTTTCAAGGCAAAATAGAGATATTTAGGTTTCCACAGGCCATAGACCAAAATGGCCAAAAATCAAAATAAAATAGCCTTCTTAGGACTAGAAATACCCATTCCTATGCCTTTTCAAGTGATAATAAAGATATTTAGTCCATAAAATCGATAAAATAAAATCCTCAAACAGGCCATTTTGGGCAAAAAGGCAAGGCTATACTATGGAAAAATGGCCAAAAATCGGGCAAAATAGAGGGTTTCCAAATAGACCAAAATCATCAAAAATAGCCTTCTAGGAATAGAAGTACCCATTCCTATGCCTTTTCCAAGTGATAATAAAGATATTTAGTCCATAAAATCGATAGAATAAAATCCTCAAAACAGGCTTTTTTTCGGCAAAAGGCAAGGCTATACTATGGAAAAATGGCCAAAAATCGGGCAAAATAGAGGGTTTCCAAATAGACCAAAATCATCAAAAATAGCCTTCAAAGACTAGAAATACCCATTCCTATGCCTTTTCCAAGTGATAATAAAGATATTTAGTCCATAAAATCGATAAAATAAAATCCCTCGAAACAGGCCATTTTTGGGCAAAAAGGCAAGGCTATACTATGGAAAAATGGCCAAAAATCGGGCAAAATAGAGGGTTTCCAAATAGACCGAAATCATCAAAAATAGCCTTTGAGGACTAGGAATACGCATTTCTATGCCTTTTCCAAGTGATAATAAAGATATTTAGTCCATAAAATCGATAAAATAAAATCCCTCGAAACAGGCCATTTCTGGGCAAAAAGGCAAGGCTATACTATGGAAAAATGGCCAATAATCGGGCAAAATAGAGGGTTTCCAAATAGACCAAAATTATCAAAAATAGCCTTCTAGGACTAGAAATACCCATTCCTATGCCTTTTCCAAGTGATAATAAAGATATTTAGTCAATAAAATCAACAAAATAAAAACACTCAACACAGGCCATTTTTGGGCAAAAAGGCAAGGCTATACTATGGAATAATGGCCAAAAATCGGGCAAAATAGAGGGTTTCCAAATAGACTCAAATCATCAAAAATAGCTTTTGAGGACTAGGAATACCCATTCCTATGCCTTTTCCAAGTGATAATAAAGATATTTAGTCCATAAAATCGATAAAATAAAATCCCTCGAAACAGGCCATTTCTGGACAAAAAGGCAAGGCTATACTATGGAGAAATGGCAAATAATCAGGCAAAATAGAGGGTTTCCAAATAGACCAAAATTATCAAAAATAGCCTTCTAGAACTAGAAGTACCCATTCCTATGCCTTTTCCAAGTGATTATAAAAATATTTAGTCCATAAAATCGATAAAATAAAATCCCTCGAAACAGGCCATTTTTGGGCAAAAAGGCAAGGCTATACTATGGAAAAATGGCTAAAACTCGGGGCAAAATAGAGGTTTCCAAATAGACCCAAATCATCAAAAATAGCCTTCGAGGACTAGAAATACCCATTCCTATGCCTTTTCCAAGTGATAATAAAGATATTTAGTCCATAAAATCGATAAAATAAAATCCCTCGAAACAGGCCATTTTTGGGCAAAAAGGAAGGGCTATACTATGGAATAATGGCCAAAAATCGGGCAAAATAGAGGGTTTCCAAATAGACCCAAATCATCAAAAATAGCCTTCAAGGACTAGAAATACCCATTCCTATGCCTTTTCCAAGTGATAATAAAGATATTTAGTCCATAAAATCGATAAAATCAAATCCCTCGAAACAGGCCATTTTTGGGCAAAAAGGCAAGGCTATACTATGGAAAAATGGCCAAAAATCGGGCAAAATAGAGGGTTTCCAAATAGACCAAAATTATCAAAAAAAGCCTTCGAGGACTAGGAATACCCATTCCTATGCCTTTTTCAAGTGATAATAAAGATATTTAGTCCATAAAATCGATAAAATAAAATCCTCGAAACAGGCCATTTTTGGGCAAAAGGCAAGGCTATACTATGGAAAAATGGCCAAAATCGGGCAAAATAGAGGGTTTCCAAATAGACCAAAATCATCAAAAATAGCCTTCGAGGACTAGAAATACCCATTCCTATGCCTTTTCCAAGTGATAATAAAGATATTTAGTCCATAAAATCGATAAAATAAAATCCCTCGAAACAGGCCATTTTCGGGCAAAAAGGCAAGGCTATACTATGGAAAAATGACCAAAAATCGGGCAAAATAGAGGGTTTCCAAATAGACCAAAATCATCAAAAATAGCCTTCGAGGACTAGGAATACCCATTCCTATGCCTTTTCCAAGTGATAATAAAGATATTTAGTCCATAAAATCGATAAAATAAAATCCCTCAAAACAGGCCATTTTTGGGCAAAAAGGCAAGGCTATACTATGGAAAAATGGCCAAAAATCGGGCAAATAGAGGGTTTCCAAATAGACCAAAATCATCAAAAATAGCCTTCTAGGAATAGAAGTACCCATTCCTATGCCTTTTCCAAGTGATAATAAAGATATTTAGTCCATAAAATCGATAAAATAAAATCCCTCGAAACAGGCCATTTCTGGGCAAAAAGGCATGGCTATACTATGGAAAAATGGCCAATAATCGGGCAAAATAGAGGGTTTCCAAATAGACCAAAATTATCAAAAATAGCCTTCTAGGACTAGAAATACCCATTCCTATGCCTTTTCCAAGTGATTATAAAGATATTTAGTCCATAAAATCGATAAAATAAAATCCCTCGAAACAGGCCATTTTTGGGCAAAAAGGCAAGGCTATACTATGGAAAAATGGCTAAAACTCGGGCAAAATAGAGGTTTCCAAATAGACCCAAATCATCAAAAATAGCCTTCGAGGACTAGAAATACCCATTCCTATGCCTTTTCCAAGTGATAATAAAGATATTTAGTCCATAAAATCGATAAGTCAAAATCCCTCGAAACAAGCCATTTTTGGGCAAAAAGGCAAGGCTATACTATGGAAAAATGGCCAAAAATCGGGCAAAATAGAGGGTTTCCAAATAGACCAAAATCATCAAAATAGCCTTCGAGGACTAGGAATACCCATTCCTATGCCTTTTTCAAGTGATAATAAAGATATTTAGTCCATAAAATCGATAAAATAAAATCCCTCGAAACAGGCCATTTTTGGGCATAAAGGCAAGGCTATACTATGGAAAAATGGCCAAAAATCGGGCAAAATAGAGGGTTTCCAAATAGACCAAAATCATCAAAAATAGCCTTCGAGGACTAGAAATACCCATTCCTATGCCTTTTCCAAGTGATATAAAGATATTTAGTCCATAAAATCGATAAAATAAAATCCCTCGAAACAGGCCATTTCTGGGCAAAAAGGCATGGCTATACTATGGAAAAATGGCCAATAATCGGGCAAAATAGAGGGTTTCCAAATAGACCAAAATTATCAAAAATAGCCTTCTAGGACTAGAAATACCCATTCCTATGCCTTTTCCAAGTGATTATAAAGATATTTAGTCCATAAAATCGATAAAATAAAATCCCTCGAAACAGGCCATTTTTGGGCAAAAAGGCAAGGCTATACTATGGAAAAATGGCTAAAACTCGGGCAAAATAGAGGTTTCCAAATTGACCCAAATCATCAAAAATAGCCTTCGAGGACTAGAAATACCCATTCCTATGCCTTTTCCAAGTGATAATAAAGATATTTAGTCCATAAAATCGATAAGTCAAAATCCCTCGAAACAAGCCATTTTTGGGCAAAAAGGCAAGGCTATACTATGGAAAAATGGCCAAAAATCGGGCAAAATAGAGGGTTTCCAAATAGACCAAAATCATCAAAAATAGCCTTCGAGGACTAGGAATACCCATTCCTATGCCTTTTTCAAGTGATAATAAAGATATTTAGTCCATAAAATCGATAAAATAAAATCCCTCGAAACAGGCCATTTTTGGGCATAAAGGCAAGGCTATACTATGGAAAAATGGCCAAAAATCGGGCAAAATAGAGGGTTTCCAAATAGACCAAAATCATCAAAAATAGCCTTCGAGGACTAGAAATACCCATTCGTATGCCTTTTCCAAGTGATATAAAGATATTTAGTCCATAAAATCGATAAAATAAAATCCCTCGAAACAGGCCATTTTCGGGCAAAAAGGCAAGGCTATACTATGGAAAAATGACCAAAAATCGGGCAAAATAGAGGGTTTCCAAATAGACCAAAATCATCAAAAATAGCCTTCGAGGACTAGGAATACCCATTCCTATGCCTTTTCCAAGTGATAATAAAGATATTTAGTCCATAAAATCGATAAAATAAAATCCCTCAAAACAGGCCACTTTTGGGCAAAAAGGCAAGGCTATACTATGGAAAAATGGCCAAAAATCGGGCAAAATAGAGGGTTTCCAAATAGACCCAAATCATCAAAAATAGCCTTTGAGGACTAGGAATACCCATTCCTATGCCTTTTCCAAGTGATAATTAAGATATTTAGTCCATAAAATCGATAAAATAAAATCCCTCGAAACAGGCCATTTTTGGGCAAAAAGGCAAGGCTATACTATGGAAAAATGGCCGAAAATCGGGCAAAATAGAGGGTTTCCAAATAGACTTAAATCATCAAAAATAGCCTTTGAGGACTAGGAATACCCTTTCCTATGCCTTTTCCAAGTGATAATAAAGATATTTAGTCCATAAAATCGATAAAATAAAATCCCTGAAAACAGGCCATTTTTTGGCAAAAAGGCAAGGCTATACTGTGGAAAAAAGGCCAAAAATCTGGCAAAATCTAGGGTTTCCAAATCCACCTAAATCACAAAAAAAATCCTTAGAAGACCAGGAATACCCATTCCTATGCCTTTTCTAATTCATCTTTGACGATGACTTAGTATGAACCACAATTGAGTCTTATAAAATTTTCGCAGTTCACATTCGCGGACCCCAAAAATTTCACTCTTATTTTTTCACACATTGGCGAGAAATAGTTAGAACACTTAATTTCTGCAAACAAGATACTTCTATCTTATTGAAGCGGAGAGATTGTACAATCGCCCACCAGGAAATGATGAACGGTTTAATAAAAACGCTGACCAGATCACGCGCGGTTTCTCTACGGTACGCGACGAGCAAGTGGTAGATTCAAAATCGATCATGCTTACTCATGCGTGAAGGCAGCGAAATGCCTGATTTTTTCACAAAAAATAACAACTCGCAGATATAGTGAAATTACACAATGGCTTTGAGGAAATTAATAAACATGAGAAAAATGGATATAATATCGAAGTTTGTTTTTATTGCAATGTTATGTTACCGCTGCTCATCAGAGGGTTAGTTCGTTTTTCTACTTCTTTCTTAATTACATCATTTCTCTATCAATGCATAGAAATATAAGGTATATACTATATATAAACAATACGTTGTAATATCATATTATACTTCAATGTCTTTTTACATGCTTTAACATACTTTATTGATTTCCAAAATAGTTCCAATTTGGAAATACGCCACATAATTATTTTTACAAGAAAATGGAAAAACTGGCTAACTTGATCCCTTGATCATTTTGTTTTCGGAACACATTTTTTATAAGAAAACTTTGCTCCAATCTCAGTCTTCGCGTTCCTTCTTTCACAATGATTTTTGACCACTTTACCATCCCCTGCCCTTCCCAACAGCATAACATTGTGTTTCCAGGCATGGGGTTTTATGCTTGTAGAAACAACCAAGAAGGCCTAACAATT
>JACTAT010000022.1:3130904-3153722 GCA_014526335.1 Chrysaora quinquecirrha
ACTTAAACTGAGGGCTTTTTACATGATCCAGAACACAGTACGAAAATTGTTAGGCCTTCTTGGTTGTTTCTACAGGCATAAAACCCTTGCCTGGAAACACACTGTTATGCTGTTGGGAAGGGCAGGGGATGGTAAAGTGATCAAAAATCATTGTGAAAGAAGGAACGCGAAGACTGAGATTGGAGCAAAGTTTCTTATAAAAAATGTGTACCGAAAACAAAATGATCAAGGGATCAAGTTAGCCAGTTTTTTCATTTTCTTGTAAAAATAATTATGTGGCTTATTTCCAAATTGGAACTATTTTGGAAATCAATAAAGTATGTTAAAGCATGTAAAAAGACATTGAAGAATAATATGATATTACAACGCATTGTTTATATATAGTATATACCTTATATTTCTATGCATTGATAGAGAAATGATGTAATTAAGAAAGAAGTAGAAAAACGAACTAACCCTCTGATGAGCAGCGGCAGCATAACATTGCAATAAAAACAATCTTCGATAATATATCCATTTTTCTCATGTTTATTAATTTCCTCAAAGCCATTGTGTAATTTCACTATATCTGCGAGTTGTTATTTTTTGTGAAAAAATCAGGCATTTCGCTGCCTTCACGCATGAGTAAGCATGATCGATTTTGAATCTACCACTTGCTCGTCGCGTACCGTCTACAAACCGCGCGTGATCTGGTCAGCGTTTTTATTAAACCGTTCATCATTTCCTGGTGGGCGATTGTACAATCTCTCCGCTTCAATAAGATAGATGTATCTTGTTTACAGAAATTAAGTGTTCTAACTATTTCTCGCCAATGTGTGAAAAAATAAGAGTGAAATTTTTGGGGTCCGCGAATGTAAACTGCGAAAATTTTATAAGACTCAATTGTGGTTCATACTAAGTCATCATCAAAGATGACTTAGGAAAGGCATAGGAATGGGTATTCCTGGTCTTCTAAGGATTTTTTTTAATGATTTAGGTGGATTTGGAAACCCTAGATTTTGACAGATTTTTGGCCTTTTTTCCACAGTATAGCCTTGCCTTTTTGCCCAAAAATGGGCTGTTTAGAGGGATTTTATTTTATCGACTATACGGACTAAATATCTTTATTATCATTTGGAAAAGGCAAAGGAATGGGTATTCCTAGACATAAAAGGCTATTTTTGATGATTTAGGTCTATTTGGAAACCCTCTATTTTGCCCGATTTTTGGCCATATTTCCATAGTATAGCCTTGCTTTTTTGCCCAAAAATGGCCTGTTTTGAGGGTTTTTACTTTATCGATTTTATGGACTAAATATCTTTATTATCACTTGGAAAAGGCATAGGAATGGGTATTTCTAGTCCTAGAAGGCTATTTTTGATGATTTTGGTCTATTTGGAAACCCTCTATTTTGCCCAATTTTTGGCCATTTTTCCATAGTATAGCCTTGCCTTTTTGCCCAAAATGGCCTGTTTTGAGGGCTTTTATTTTATCGATTTTATGGACTAAATATCTCTATTATCACCAAGAAAAGGCATAGGAATGGGTATTTCTAGTCCTAGAAGGCTATTTTTGATGATTTTGGTCTATTTGGAAACGCTCTATTTTGCCCGATTTTTGGCCATTTTTCCATAGTATAGCCTTGCCTTTTTGCCCAAAAATGGCCTGTTTGGAGGGTTTTTATTTTATCGATTTTATGAGCTAAATATCTTTATTATCACCCAGAAAAGGCATAGGAATGGGTATTTCTAGTCCTAGAAGGCTATTTTTGATGATTTTGGTCTATTTGGAAACGCTCTATTTTGCCCGATTTTTGCCCATTTTTCTAAAGTATAGCCTTGCCTTTTTGCCCAAAAATGGCCTGTTTGGAGGGTTTTTATTTTATCGATTTTATGAGCTAAATATCTTTATTATCACCCAGAAAAGGCATAGAAATGGGTATTTCTAGTCCTAGAAGGCTATTTTTGATGATTTTGGTCTATTTGGAAACCCTCTATTTTGCCCAATTTTTGGCCATTTTTCCATAGTATAGCCTTGCCTTTTTGCCCAAAAAGGGCCTGTTTTGAGGGTTTTTATTTTATCGATTTTATGGACTAAATATCTTTATTATCACTTGCAAAAGGCATAGGAATGGATATTTCTAGTCCTAGAAGGCTATTTTTGATGATCTTGGTCTATTTGGAAACCCTCTATTTTGCCGCATTTTGGGCCATTTTTCCATAGTATAGCCTTACCTTTTTGCCCAAAAATGGCCTGTTTTGAGGGTTTTTATTTTATCGATTTTATGGACTAAATATCTTTATTATCACTTGGAAAAGGCATAGGAATGGGTATTTCTAGTCCTAGAAGGCTATTTTTGATAATTTTGGTCTATTTGGAAACGCTCTATTTTGCCCGATTTTTGGCCATTTTTCCATAGTATAGCCTTGCCTTTTTGCCCAAAAATGGCCTGTTTGGAGGGTTTTTATTTTATCGATTTTATGAGCTAAATATCTTTATTATCATCCAAAAAAGGCATAGGAATGGGTATTTTTAGTCCTAAAAGGCTATTTTTGATGATTTTGGTCTATTTGGAAACCCTCTATTTTGCCCAATTTTTGGCCATTTTTCCATAGTATAGCCTTGCCTTTTTGCCCAAAAATGGCCTGTTTTGAGGGTTTTTATTTTATCGATTTTATGGACTAAATATCTTTATTATCACTTGCAAAAGGCATAGGAATGGGTATTTCTAGTCCTAGAAGGCTATTTTGATGATTTTGGTCTATTTGGAAACCCTCTATTTTGCCGGATTTTGGGCCATTTTTCCATAGTATAGCCTTGCCTTTTTGCCCAAAAATGGCCTGTTTTGAGGGTTTTTATTTTATCGATTTTATGGACTAAATATCTTTATTATCACTTGCAAAAGGCATAGGAATGGATATTTCTAGTCCTAGAAGGCTATTTTTGATGATCTTGTTCTATTTGGAAACCCTCTATTTTGCCGGATTTTGGGCCATTTTTCCATAGTATAGCCTTGCCTTTTGCCCAAAATGGCCTGTTTGAGGGTTTTATTTTATCGATTTTATGGACTAAATATCTTTATTATCACTTGGAAAAGGCATAGGAATGGGTATTTCTAGTCCTAGAAGGCTATTTTGATGATTTTGGTCTATTTGGAAACCCTCTATTTTGCCCGATTTTTGGCCATTTTTCCATAGTATAGCCTTGCCTTTTTGCCCAAAAATGGCCTGTTTTGAGGATTTTATTTTATCGATTTTATGGACTAAATATCTTTATTATCACTTGGAAAAGGCATAGGAATGGGTATTTCTAGTCCTAGAAGGCTATTTTTGATGATTTTGGTCTATTTGGAAACCCTCTATTTTGCCCGATTTTTGGCCATTTTTCCATAGTATAGCCTTGCCTTTTTGCCCAAAAATGGCCTGTTTTGAGGGATTTTATTTTATCGATTTTATGGACTAAATATCTTTATTATCACTTGGAAAAGGCATAGGAATGAGTATTTCTAGTCCTAGAAGGCTATTTTGATGATTTTGGTCTATTTGGAAACCCTCTATTTTGCCCGATTTTTGGCCATTTTTCCATAGTATAGCCTTGCCTTTTTGCCCAAAAATGGCCTGTTTTGAGGGATTTTATTTTATCGATTTTATGGACTAAATATCTTTATTATCACTTGGTAAAGGCATAGGAATGGGTATTTCTAGTCCTAGAAGGCTATTTTTGATGATTTTGGTCTATTTGGAAACCCTCTATTTTGCCCTATTTTTGGCCATTTTTCCATAGTGTAGACTTGCCTTTTTGCCCAAAAATGGCCTGCTTTGAGGGTTTTATTTTATCGATTTTATGGACTAAATATCTTATTATCACTTGGTTAAGGCATAGGAATGAGTATTTCTAGTGCTAGAAGGCTATTTTTATGATTTTGGTCTCTTGGAAACCATTTATTTTGCCAGATTTTTGGCCATTTTTCCATAGTATAGCCTTGCCCTTTTGCCCAAAAATGGCCTGTTTTGAGGGATTTTATTTTATCGATTTTATGGACTAAATATCTTTATTATCACTTGGAAAAGGCATAGGAATGGGTATTTCTAGTCCTAGAAGGCTATTTTTGATGATTTTGGTCTATTTGGAAACCCTCTATTTTGCCCGATTTTTGGCCATTTTTCCATAGTATACCCTTGCCTTTTTGCCCAAAAATGGCCTGTTTTGAGGGTTTTTATTTTATCGATTTTATGGACTAAATATCTTATTATCACTTGGTAAAGGCATAGGAATGGGTATTTCTAGTCCTAGAAGGCTATTTTTGATGATTTTGGTCTATTTGGAAACCCTCTATTTTGCCCTATTTTTGGCCATTTTTCCATAGTGTAGACTTGCCTTTTTGCCCAAAAATGGCCTGCTTTGAGGGTTTTATTTTATCGATTTTATGGACTAAATATCTTATTATCACTTGGTTAAGGCATGGGAATGGGTATTTTTAGTCCTAGAAGGTAATTTTTGATGATTTTGGTCTATTTGGAAACCCTCTATTTTGCCCGATTTTTAGCCATTTTTCCATAGTATAGCCTTGCCTTTTTGCCCAAAAATGGCCTGTTTTTAAGGATTTTATTTTATCGATTTTATGGATTAAATATCTTTATTATCACTTGAAAAGGCATAGGAATGGGTATTTTTAGTCCTCAAATTTTATTTTTGATGATTTATTTCCGTCTATTTGGAAACCTCTATTTTGCCTGATTTTTGGCCATTTAATTATATAGTATAGCCTTGCCTTTTTGCCCAAAAATGGCCTGTTTTGAGGATTTTATTTTATCGATTTTATGGACTAAATATCTTTATTATCACTTGGAAAAGGCATAGGAATGAGTATTTCTAGTCCTAGAAGGCTATTTTTGATGATTTTGGTCTATTTGGAAACCCTCTATTTTGCCCGATTTTTGGCCATTTTTCCATAGTATAGCCTTGCCTTTTTGCCCAAAAATGGCCTGTTTTGAGGGTTTTTATTTTATCGATTTTATGGACTAAATATCTTTATTATCACTTGGAAAAGGCATAGGAATGGGTATTTCTAGTCCTAGAAGGCTATTTTTGATGATTTTGGTCTATTTGGAAACCCTCTATTTTGCCCGATTTTTGGCCATTTTTCCATAGTATAGCCTTGCCTTTTTGCCCAAAAATGGCCTGTTTTGAGGGATTTTATTTTATCGATTTTATGGACTAAATATCTTTATTATCACTTGGAAAAGGCATAGGAATGGGTATTTCTAGTCCTAGAAGGCTATTTTTGATGATTTTGGTCTATTTGGAAACCCTCTATTTTGCCCGATTTTTGGCCATTTTTCCATAGTATAGCCTTGCCTTTTTGCCCAAAAATGGCCTGTTTTGAGGATTTTATTTTATCGATTTTATGGACTAAATATCTTTATTATCACTTGGAAAAGGCATAGGAATGGGTATTTCTAGTCCTAGAAGGCTATTTTTGATGATTTTGGTCTATTTGGAAACCCTCTATTTTGCCCGATTTTTGGCCATTTTTCCATAGTATAGCCTTGCCTTTTTGCCCAAAAATGGCCTGTTTTGAGGGTTTTATTTTATCGATTTTATGGACTAAATATCTTTATTATCACTTGGAAAAGGCATAGGAATGGGTATTTCTAGTCCTAGAAGGCTATTTTGATGATTTTGGTCTATTTGGAAACCATCTATTTTGCCAGATTTTTGGCCATTTTTCCATAGTATAGCCTTGCCTTTTTGCCCAAAAATGGCCTGTTTTGAGGGATTTTATTTTATCGATTTTATGGACTAAATATCTTTATTATCACTTGGAAAAGGCATAGGAATGAGTATTTCTAGTCCTAGAAGGCTATTTTTGATGATTTTGGTCTATTTGGAAACCCTCTATTTTGCCCGATTTTTAGCCATTTTTCCATAGTATAGCCTTGCCTTTTTGCCCAAAAATGGCCTGTTTTGAGGGATTTTATTTTATCGATTTTATGGACTAAATATCTTTATTATCACTTGGAAAAGGCATAGGAATGAGTATTTCTAGTCCGAGAAGGCTATTTTTGATGATTTTGGTCTATTTGGAAACCCTCTATTTTGCCCGATTTTTGTCCATTTTTCCATAGTATACCCTTGCCTTTTTGCCCAAAAATGGCCTGTTTTGAGGATTTTATTTTATCGATTTTATGGACTAAATATCTTTATTATCACTTGGAAAAGGCATAGGAATGGGTATTTCTAGTCCTAGAAGGCTATTTTGATGATTTTGGTCTATTTGGAAACCCTCTATTTTGCCCGATTTTTGTCCATTTTTCCATAGTATACCCTTGCCTTTTTGCCCAAAAATGGCCTGTTTTGAGGGTTTTTATTTTATCGATTTTATGGACTAAATATCTTTATTATCACTTGGTAAAGGCATAGGAATGGGTATTTCTAGTCTTAGAAGGCTATTTTTGATGATTTTGGTCTATTTGGAAACCCTCTATTTTGCGCTATTTTTGGCCATTTTTCCATAGTGTAGACTTGCCTTTTTGCCCAAAAATGGCCTGCTTTGAGGGTTTTATTTTATCGATTTTATGGACTAAATATCTTATTATCACTTGGTTAAGGCATGGGAATGGGTATTTTTAGTCCCAGAAGGCTATTTTTGATGATTTTGGTCTATTTGGAAACCCTCTATTTTGCACGATTTTTAGCCATTTTTCCATAGTATAGCCTTGCCTTTTTGCCCAAAAATGGCCTGTTTTGAGGGATTTTATTTTATCGATTTTATGGACTAAATATCTTTATTATCACTTGGAAAAGGCATAGGAATGAGTATTTCTAGTCCTAGAAGGCTATTTTTGATGATTTTGGTCTATTTGGAAACCCTCTATTTTGCCCGATTTTTGGCCATTTTTCCATAGTATAGCCTTGCCTTTTTGCCCAAAAATGGCCTGTTTTGAGGATTTTATTTTATCGATTTTATGGACTAAATATCTTTATTATCACTTGGAAAAGGCATAGGAATGAGTATTTCTAGTCCTAGAAGGCTATTTTTGATGATTTTGGTCTATTTGGAAACCCTCTATTTTGCCCGATTTTTGGCCATTTTTCCATAGTATACCCTTGCCTTTTTGCCCAAAAATGGCCTGTTTTGAGGGTTTTTATTTTATCGATTTTATGGACTAAATATCTTTATTATCACTTGGTAAAGGCATAGGAATGGGTATTTCTAGTCCTAGAAGGCTATTTTTGATGATTTTGGTCTATTTGGAAACCCTCTATTTTGCCCGATTTTTGGCCATTTTTCCATAGTATAGCCTTGCCTTTTTGCCCAAAAATGGCCTGTTTTGAGGATTTTATTTTATCGATTTTATGGACTAAATATCTTTATTATCACTTGGAAAAGGCATAGGAATGGGTATTTCTAGTCCTAGAAGGCTATTTTTGATGATTTTGGTCTATTTGGAAACCCTCTATTTTGCCCGATTTTTGGCCATTTTTCCATAGTATAGCCTTGCCTTTTTGCCCAAAAATGGCCTGTTTTGAGGGTTTTATTTTATCGATTTTATGGACTAAATATCTTTATTATCACTTGGAAAAGGCATAGGAATGGGTATTTCTAGTCCTAGAAGGCTATTTTGATGATTTTGGTCTATTTGGAAACCATCTATTTTGCCAGATTTTTGGCCATTTTTCCATAGTATAGCCTTGCCTTTTTGCCCAAAAATGGCCTGTTTTGAGGATTTTATTTTATCGATTTTATGGACTAAATATCTTTATTATCACTTGGAAAAGGCATAGGAATGGGTATTTCTAGTTCTAGAAGGCTATTTTTGATGATTTTGGTCTATTTGGAAACCCTCTATTTTGCCCGATTTTTGGCCATTTTTCCATAGTATAGCCTTGCCTTTTGTCCAAAAATGGCCTGTTTTAAGGGATTTTATTTTATCGATTTTATGGACTAAATATCTTTATTATCACTTGGAAAAGGCATAGGAATGGGTATTCCTAGTCCTCAAAGGCTATTTTTGATGATTTCGGTCTATTTGGAAACCCTCTATTTTGCCCGATTTTTGGCCATTTTTCCATAGTATAGCCTTGCCTTTTTGCCCAAAAATGGCCTGTTTTGAGGATTTTATTTTATCGATTTTATGGACTAAATATCTTTATTATCACTTGGAAAAGGCATAGGAATGGGTATTTCTAGTCCTAGAAGGCTATTTTTGATGATTTTGGTCTATTTGGAAACCCTCTATTTTGCCCAATTTTTGGCCATTTTTCCATAGTATAGCCTTGCCTTTTTGCCCAAAATGGCCTGTTTTGAGGGCTTTTATTTTATCGATTTTATGGACTAAATATCTCTATTATCACCTGGAAAAGGCATAGGAATGGGTATTTCTAGTCCTAGAAGGCTATTTTTGATGATTTTGGTCTATTTGGAAACCCTCTATTTTGCCAGATTTTTGGCCATTTTTCCATAGTATAGCCTTGCCTTTTTGCCCAAAAATGGCCTGTTTTGAGGGATTTTATTTTATCGATTTTATGGACTAAATATCTTTATTATCACTTAATAAAGGCATAGGAATGAGTATTTCTAGTTCTAGAAGGCTATTTTTGATGATTTTGGTCTATTTGGAAACCCTCTATTTTGCCCGATTTTTGGCCATTTTTCCATAGTATAGCCTTGCCTTTTTGCCCAAAAATGGCCTGCTTTGAGGGTTTTTATTTTATCGATTTTATGGACTAAATATCTTTATTATCACTTGGTAAAGGCATAGGAATGGGTATTTCTAGTCCTAGAAGGCTATTTTTGATGATTTTAGTCTATTTGGAAACCCTCTATTTTGCCAGATTTTTGGCCATTTTTCCATAGTATAGCCTTGCCTTTTTGCCCAAAAATGGCCTGTTTTGAGGGATTTTATTTTATCGATTTTATGGACTAAATATCTTTATTATCACTTAATAAAGGCATAGGAATGGGAAAAGGCATAGGAATGAGTATTTCTAGTTCTAGAAGGCTATTTTTGATGATTTTGGTCTATTTGGAAACCCTCTATTTTGCCCGATTTTTGGCCATTTTTCCATAGTATAGCCTTGCCTTTTTGCCCAAAAATGGCCTGTTTTGAGGGATTTTATTTTATCGATTTTATGGACTGAATATCTTTATTATCACTTGGAAAAGGCATAGGAATGGGTATTTCTAGTCCTAGAAGGCTATTTTGATGATTTTGGTCTATTTGGAAACCCTCTATTTTGCCCGATTTTTGGCCATTTTTCCATAGTATAGCCTTGCCTTTTTGCCCAAAAATGGCCTGTTTTGAGGGTTTTATTTTATCGATTTTATGGACTAAATATCTTTATTATCACTTGGAAAGGCATAGGAATGGGTATTTCTAGTCCTAGAAGGCTATTTTGATGATTTTGGTCTATTTGGAAACCCTCTATTTTGCCCGATTTTTGGCCATTTTTCCATAGTATAGCCTTGCCTTTTTGCCCAAAAATGGCCTGTTTTGAGGGTTTTATTTTATCGATTTTATGGACTAAATATCTTTATTATCACTTGGAAAAGGCATAGGAATGGGTATTTCTAGTCCTAGAAGGCTATTTTGATGATTTTGGTCTATTTGGAAACCCTCTATTTTGCCCGATTTTTGGCCATTTTTCCATAGTATAGCCTTGCCTTTTTGCCCAAAAATGGCCTGTTTTGAGGGATTTTATTTTATCGATTTTATGGACTAAATATCTTTATTATCACTTGGAAAAGGCATAGGAATGAGTATTTCTAGTCCTAGAAGGCTATTTTTGATGATTTTGGTCTATTTGGAAACCCTCTATTTTGCCCGATTTTTAGCCATTTTTCCATAGTATAGCCTTGCCTTTTTGCCCAAAAATGGCCTGTTTTGAGGATTTTATTTTATCGATTTTATGGACTAAATATCTTTATTATCACTTGGAAAAGGCATAGGAATGGGTATTTCTAGTCCTAGAAGGCTATTTTTGATGATTTTGGTCTATTTGGAAACCCTCTACTTTGCCCGATTTTTGGCCATTTTTCCATAGTGTAGACTTGCCTTTTTGCCCAAAAATGGCCTGCTTTGAGGGTTTTATTTTATCGATTTTATGGACTAAATATCTTATTATCACTTGGAAAAGGCATAGGAATGAGTATTTCTAGTCCTAGAAGGCTATTTTTGATGATTTTGGTCTATTTGGAAACCCTCTATTTTGCCCGATTTTTGGCCATTTTTCCATAGTATAGCCTTGCCTTTTTGCCCAAAAATGGCCTGTTTTGAGGGTTTTTATTTTATCGATTTTATGGACTAAATATCTTTATTATCACTTGGTAAAGGCATAGGAATGGGTATTTCTAGTCCTAGAAGGCTATTTTTGATGATTTTGGTCTATTTGGAAACCCTCTATTTTGCCCGATTTTTAGCCATTTTTCCATAGTATAGCCTTGCCTTTTTGCCCAAAAATGGCCTGTTTTGAGGGATTTTATTTTATCGATTTTATGGACTAAATATCTTTATTATCACTTGGAAAAGGCATAGGAATGAGTATTTCTAGTCCTAGAAGGCTATTTTTGATGATTTTGGTCTATTTGGAAACCCTCTATTTTGCCCGATTTTTGGCCATTTTTCCATAGTATACCCTTGCCTTTTTGCCCAAAAATGGCCTGTTTTGAGGGTTTTTATTTTATCGATTTTATGGACTAAATATCTTTATTATCACTTGGAAAAGGCATAGGAATGGGTATTTCTAGTCCTAGAAGGCTATTTTGATGATTTTGGTCTATTTGGAAACCCTCTATTTTGCCCGATTTTTGGCCATTTTTCCATAGTATAGCCTTGCCTTTTTGCCCAAAAATGGCCTGTTTTGAGGATTTTATTTTATCGATTTTATGGACTAAATATCTTTATTATCACTTGGAAAAGGCATAGGAATGGGTATTTCTAGTCCTAGAAGGCTATTTTTGATGATTTTGGTCTATTTGGAAACCCTTTGGAAACCCTCTATTTTGCCCGATTTTTGGCCATTTTTCCATAGTATAGCCTTGCCTTTTTGCCCAAAAAAATGGCCTGTTTTGAGGATTTTATTTTATCGATTTTATGGACTAAATATCTTTATTATCACTTGGAAAAGGCATAGGAATGGGTATTTCTAGTCCTAGAAGGCTATTTTTGATGATTTTGGTCTATTTGGAAACCCTCTATTTTGCCCGATTTTTGGCCATTTTTCCATAGTATAGCCTTGCCTTTTTGCCCAAAATGGCCTGTTTTGAGGGTTTTATTTTATCGATTTTATGGACTAAATATCTTTATTATCACTTGGAAAAGGCATAGGAATGGGTATTTCTAGTCCTAGAAGGCTATTTTTGATGATTTTGGTCTATTTGGAAACCCTCTATTTTGCCCGATTTTTGGCCATTTTTCCATAGTATAGCCTTGCCTTTTTGCCCAAAAATGGCCTGTTTTGAGGATTTTATTTTATCGATTTTATGGACTAAATATCTTTATTATCACTTGGAAAAGGCATAGGAATGGGTATTTCTAGTCCTAGAAGGCTATTTTTGATGATTTTGGTCTATTTGGAAACCCTCTATTTTGCCCGATTTTTGGCCATTTTTCCATAGTATAGCCTTGCCTTTTTGCCCAAAAATGGCCTGTTTTGAGGGTTTTATTTTATCGATTTTATGGACTAAATATCTTTATTATCACTTGGAAAAGGCATAGGAATGGGTATTTCTAGTCCTAGAAGGCTATTTTTGATGATTTTGGTCTATTTGGAAACCCTCTATTTTGCCCGATTTTTGGCCATTTTTCCATAGTATAGCCTTGCCTTTTTGCCCAAAAATGGCCTGTTTTGAGGATTTTATTTTATCGATTTTATGGACTAAATATCTTATTATCACTTGGAAAAGGCATAGGAATGGGTATTTCTAGTCCTAGAAGGCTATTTTTGATGATTTTGGTCTATTTGGAAACCCTCTATTTTGCCCGATTTTTGGCCATTTTTCCATAGTATAGCCTTGCCTTTTTGCCCAAAAATGGCCTGCTTTGAGGGTTTTATTTTATCGATTTTATGGACTAAATATCTTTATTATCACTTGGAAAAGGCATAGGAATGGGTATTTCTAGTCCTAGAAGGCTATTTTGATGATTTTGGTCTATTTGGAAACCCTCTATTTTGCCAGATTTTTGGCCATTTTTCCATAGTATAGCCTTGCCTTTTTGCCCAAAAATGGCCTGTTTTGAGGATTTTATTTTATCGATTTTATGGACTAAATATCTTTATTATCACTTGGAAAAGGCATAGGAATGGGTATTTCTAGTCCTCGAAGGCTATTTTTGATGATTTTGGTCTATTTGGAAACCCTCTATTTTGCCCGATTTTTGGCCATTTTTCCATAGTATAGCCTTGCCTTTTTGCCCAAAAATGGCCTGTTTTGAGGGTTTTTATTTTATCGATTTTATGGACTAAATATCTTTATTATCACTTGGAAAAGGCATAGGAATGGGTATTTCTAGTCCTAGAAGGCTATTTTTGATGATTTTGGTCTATTTGGAAACCCTCTATTTTGCCCGATTTTTGGCCATTTTTCCATAGTATAGCCTTGCCTTTTTGCCCAAAAATGGCCTGTTTTGAGGGTTTTATTTTATCGATTTTATGGACTAAATATCTTTATTATCACTTGGAAAAGGCATAGGAATGGGTATTTCTAGTCCTAGAAGGCTATTTTGATGATTTTGGTCTATTTGGAAACCCTCTATTTTGCCCGATTTTTGGCCATTTTTCCATAGTATAGCCTTGCCTTTTTGCCCAAAAATGGCCTGTTTTGAGGGATTTTATTTTATCGATTTTATGGACTAAATATCTTTATTATCACTTGGAAAAGGCATAGGAATGGGTATTTCTAGTCCTAGAAGGCTATTTTGATGATTTTGGTCTATTTGGAAACCCTCTATTTTGCCCGATTTTTGGCCATTTTTCCATAGTATAGCCTTGCCTTTTTGCCCAAAAATGGCCTGTTTTGAGGGATTTTATTTTATCGATTTTATGGACTAAATATCTTTATTATCACTTGGAAAAGGCATAGGAATGGGTATTTCTAGTCCTAGAAGGCTATTTTTGATGATTTTGGTCTATTTGGAAACCCTCTATTTTGCCCGATTTTTGGCCATTTTTCCATAGTATAGCCTTGCCTTTTTGCCCAAAAATGGCCTGTTTTGAGGATTTTATTTTATCGATTTTATGGACTAAATATCTTTATTATCACTTGGAAAAGGCATAGGAATGGGTATTTCTAGTCCTAGAAGGCTATTTTGATGATTTTGGTCTATTTGGAAACCCTCTATTTTGCCCGATTTTTGGCCATTTTTCCATAGTATAGCCTTGCCTTTTTGCCCAAAAATGGCCTGCTTTGAGGGTTTTTATTTTATCGATTTTATGGACTAAATATCTTTATTATCACTTGGAAAAGGCATAGGAATGAGTATTTCTAGTCCTAGAAGGCTATTTTTGATGATTTTGGTCTTTTGGAAACCATTTATTTTGCCAGATTTTTGGCCATTTTTCCATAGTATAGCCTTGCCTTTTTGCCCAAAAATGGCCTGTTTTGAGGATTTTATTTTATCGATTTTATGGACTAAATATCTTTATTATCACTTGGAAAAGGCATAGGAATGGGTATTTCTAGTCCTAGAAGGCTATTTTGATGATTTTGGTCTATTTGGAAACCCTCTATTTTGCCCGATTTTTGGCCATTTTTCCATAGTATAGCCTTGCCTTTTTGCCCAAAAATGGCCTGCTTTGAGGGTTTTATTTTATCGATTTTATGGACTAAATATCTTTATTATCACTTGGAAAAGGCATAGGAATGGGTATTTCTAGTCCTAGAAGGCTATTTTGATGATTTTGGTCTATTTGGAAACCCTCTATTTTGCCCGATTTTTGGCCATTTTTCCATAGTATAGCCTTGCCTTTTTGCCCAAAAATGGCCTGTTTTGAGGGATTTATTTTATCGATTTTATGGACTAAATATCTTTATTATCACTTGGAAAAGGCATAGGAATGGGTATTTCTAGTCCTCGAAGGCTATTTTGATGATTTTGGTCTATTTGGAAACCCTCTATTTTGCCCGATTTTTGGCCATTTTTCCATAGTATAGCCTTGCCTTTTTGCCCAAAAATGGCCTGTTTTGAGGATTTTATTTTATCGATTTTATGGACTAAATATCTTTATTATCACTTGGAAAAGGCATAGGAATGGGTATTTCTAGTCCTAGAAGGCTATTTTGATGATTTTGGTCTATTTGGAAACCCTCTATTTTGCCCGATTTTTGGCCATTTTTCCATAGTATAGCCTTGCCTTTTTGCCCAAAAATGGCCTGTTTTGAGGGTTTTATTTTATCGATTTTATGGACTAAATATCTTTATTATCACTTGGAAAAGGCATAGGAATGGGTATTTCTAGTCCTAGAAGGCTATTTTGATGATTTTGGTCTATTTGGAAACCCTCTATTTTGCCCGATTTTTGGCCATTTTTCCATAGTATAGCCTTGCCTTTTGCCCAAAAATGGCCTGTTTTGAGGATTTTATTTTATCGATTTTATGGACTAAATATCTTTATTATCACTTGGAAAAGGCATAGGAATGGGTATTTCTAGTCCTAGAAGGCTATTTTGATGATTTTGGTCTATTTGGAAACCCTCTATTTTGCCCGATTTTTGGCCATTTTTCCATAGTATAGCCTTGCCTTTTTGCCCAAAAATGGCCTGTTTGAGGGTTTTATTTTATCGATTTTATGGACTAAATATCTTTATTATCACTTGGAAAAGGCATAGGAATGGGTATTTCTAGTCCTAGAAGGCTATTTTGATGATTTTGGTCTATTTGGAAACCCTCTATTTTGCCCGATTTTGGCCATTTTTCCATAGTATAGCCTTGCCTTTTTGCCCAAAAATGGCCTGTTTTGAGGGTTTTTATTTTATCGATTTTATGGACTAAATATCTTTATTATCACTTGGTAAAGGCATAGGAATGGGTATTTCTAGTCCTAGAAGGCTATTTTTGATGATTTTGGTCTATTTGGAAACCCTCTATTTTGCCCGATTTTTAGCCATTTTTCCATAGTATAGCCTTGCCTTTTTGCCCAAAAATGGCCTGTTTTGAGGGATTTTATTTTATCGATTTTATGGACTAAATATCTTTATTATCACTTGGAAAAGGCATAGGAATGAGTATTTCTAGTCCTAGAAGGCTATTTTTGATGATTTTGGTCTATTTGGAAACCCTCTACTTTGCCCGATTTTTGGCCATTTTTCCATAGTATAGCCTTGCCTTTTTGCCCAAAAATGGCCTGCTTTGAGGGTTTTTATTTTATCGATTTTATGGACTAAATATCTTTATAATCACTTGGTAAAGGCATAGGAATGGGTATTTCTAGTCCTAGAAGGCTATTTTTGATGATTTTAGTTTATTTGGAAACCCTCTATTTTGCCCGATTTTTAGCCATTTTTCCATAGTATAGCCTTGCCTTTTTGCCCAAAAATGGCCTGCTTTGAGGGATTTTATTTTATCAATTTTATGGACTAAATATCTTTATTATCACTTGGTAAAGGCATAGGAATGGGTATTTCTAGTCTAGAAGGCTATTTTTGATGATTTTGGTCCATTTGGAAACCCTCTATTTTTGCCCTATTTTTGGCCATTTTTCCATAGTGTAGACTTGCCTTTTTGCCCAAAAATGGCCTGCTTTGAGGTTTTTATTTTATCGATTTTATGGACTAAATATCTTTATAATCACTTGGTAAAGGCATAGGAATGGGTATTTCTAGTCCTAGAAGGCTATTTTTGATGATTTTAGTCTATTTGGAAACCCTCTATTTTGCCCGATTTTTAGCCATTTTTCCATAGTATAGCCTTGCCTTTTTGCCCAAAAATGGCCTGTTTTGAGGGATTTTATTTTATCGATTTTATGGTCTAAATATCTCTATTATCACTTAATAAAGGCATAGGAATGAGTATTTCTAGTCCTAGAAGGCTATTTTTGATGATTTTGGTCTATTTGGAAACCCTCTATTTTGCCCGATTTTTGGCCATTTTTCCATAGTATAGCCTTGCCTTTTTGCCCAAAAATGGCCTGCTTTGAGGGGTTTTATTTTATCGATTTTATGGACTAAATATCTTTATTATCACTTGGAAAAAACATAGGAATGAGTATTTCTAGTCCTAGAAGGCTATTTTTGATGATTTTGGTCTTTGGAAACCATTTATTTTGCCAGATTTTTGGCCATTTTTCCATAGTATAGCCTTGCCCTTTTGCCCAAAAATGGCCTGTTTTGAGGGATTTTATTTTATCGATTTTATGGACTAAATATCTTTATTATCACTTGGAAAAGGCATAGGAATTGGTATTTCTAGTCCTAGAAGACTATTTTTGATGATTTTGGTCTATTTGGAAACCCTCTATTTTGCCCGATTTTTGGCCATTTTTCCATAGTATAGCCTTGCCTTTTTGCCCAAAAATGGCCTGTTTTGAGGGTTTTTATTTTATCGATTTTATGGACTAAATATCTTTATTATCACTTGGTAAAGGCATAGGAATGGGTATTTCTAGTCCTAGAAGGCTATTTTTGATGATTTTGGTCTATTTGGAAACCCTCTATTTTGCCCTATTTTTGGCCATTTTTCCACAGTATAGCCTTGCCCTTTTGCCCAAAAATGGCCTGTTTTGAGGGATTTTATTTTATCGATTTTATGGACTAAATATCTTTATTATCACTTGGAAAAGGCATAGGAATGGGTATTTCTAGTCCTAGAAGACTATTTTTGATGATTTTGGTCTTTTTGGAAACCCTCTATTTTGCCCGATTTTTGGCCATTTTTCCATAGTATAGCCTTGCCTTTTTGCCCAAAAATGGCCTGTTTTGAGGGTTTTTATTTTATCGATTTTATGGACTAAATATCTTTATTATCACTTGGTAAAGGCATAGGAATGGGTATTTCTAGTCCTAGAAGGCTATTTTCGATGATTTTTGTCTATTTGGAAACCCTCTATTTTGCCCTATTTTTGGCCATTTTTCCATAGTGTAGACTTGCCTTTTTGCCCAAAAATGGCCTGCTTTGAGGGTTTTATTTTATCGATTTTATGGACTAAATATCTTATTATCACTTGGTTAAGGCATGGGAATGGGTATTTCTAGTCCTAGAAGGCTATTTTTGATGATTTTGGTCTATTTGGAAACCCTCTATTTTGCCCGATTTTTGGCCATTTTTCCATAGTATAGCCTTGCCTTTTTGCCCAAAAATGGCCTGCTTTGAGGGTTTTTATTTTATCGATTTTATGGACTAAACATCTTTATTATCACTTGGTAAAGGCATAGGAATGGGTATTTCTAGTCCTAGAAGGCTATTTTTGATGATTTTAGTCTATTTGGAAACCCTCTATTTTGCCCGATTTTTAGCCATTTTTCCATAGTATAGCCTTGCCTTTTTGCCCAAAAATGGCCTGTTTTGAGGGATTTTATTTTATCGATTTTATGGACTAAATATCTTTAATATCACTTAATAAAGGCATAGGAATGAGTATTTCTAGTCCTAGAAGGCTATTTTTGATGATTTTGGTCTATTTGGAAACCCTCTATTTTGCCCCATTTTTGGCTATTTTTCCATAGTATAGCCTTGCCTTTTTGCCCAAAAATGGCCTGCTTTGAGGGTTTTTATTTTATCGATTTTATGGACTAAATATCTTTATTATCACTTGGAAAAGGCATAGGAATGAGTATTTCTAGTCCTAGAAGGCTATTTTTGATGATTTTGGTCTTTTGGAAACCATTTATTTTGCCAGATTTTTGGCCATTTTTCCATAGTATAGCCTTGCCTTTTTGCCCAAAAATGGCCTGTTTTGAGGGATTTTATTTTATCGATTTTATGGACTAAATATCTTTATTATCACTTGGTAAAGGCATAGGAATGAGTATTTCTAGTCCTAGAAGGCTATTTTTGATGATTTTGGTCTATTTGGAAACCCTCTACTTTGCCCGATTTTTGGCCATTTTTCCATAGTATAGCCTTGCCTTTTTGCCCAAAAATGGCCTGCTTTGAGGGTTTTCATTTTATCGATTTTATGGACTAAATATCTTTATTATCACTTGGAAAAGGCATAGGAATGAGTATTTCTAGTGCTAGAAGGCTATTTTTGATGATTTTGGTCTTTTGGAAACCATTTATTTTGCCAGATTTTCGGCCATTTTTCCATAGTATAGCCTCGCCTTTTTGCCCAAAAATGGCCTGTATTGAGGGTTTTTATTTAAATATCTTTATTATCACTTGGAAAAGGCATAGGAATGGGTATTCCTAGTCTTAGAAGGCTATTTTTGATGATTTTGGGCTCTTTGGAAACCCTCTATTTTGCCCGATTTTTGGCCATTTTTCCATAGTATAGCCTTGCCTTTTGAAACCCTCTATTTTGCCCGATTTTTGGCCATTTTTCCATAGTATAGCCTTGCCTTTTTCCCCAAAAATGGCCTGTTTCGAGGGATATTATTTTATCGATTTTATCGACTAAATATGTTTATTATCACTTGGAAAAGGCATAGAAATGGGTAGTTCTAGTCCTAGAAGGCTATTTTTGATGATTTTGGTCTATTTGGAAACCCTCTATTTTTTACGATTTTTGGCCATTTTTCCATAGTATAGCCTTGCCTTGTCTGCCAAAAATGGCCGATTTTAAGGGTTTTAATTTTTTCGATATTATTGACTATATACCTTTATAGCAGCCTGGAAAAGGGATTAGGATGGATAATCCTGCGCTTAGCAAGCTATTAAGGTTCTGTGATGGGCTGGACATGTTCAATCGATTGAATTTTCATGGCAAGACAAAAAATTACAAATCAAAAAGGCGATTCTTCTAGTATTCAATAATGAATTTCCAATGGAAAAAATTGCTCTTTTTAAAATTTACAAAGTTAAGAAAAATGTCATTATTATATTCAAGGGTATTAAAATAATATACAAGTGATAAATATTGTCTTTTCTGGGAGGGGGATGTGTAGTTGTTATCAAGCCTTGCATTAAATTTTAGGTACTCTGAGGTTGGAATTCCTCTGTACAAAGCATTATTATAGTGTCACTACTCCTACAAGCTGAATTTACTTTACTTGTCAAATCGTCGACAATAGTGTTTGCTTCATTGTGAGGTTCCCCAAGAGTCTTTGCCTGATCTGATTCTTTTTGTTTAGTGTTATCTGGCTTTTGTATTGCGGAGCTTGCTTTAGTCGTCACTGATCTAAAAGAAGAACAATAGAAATTCTTAGGGTGCGTTCCTTTGGAGTGAAGCAAAAGTAAGTTTGATTCGACATTGTAAGCTTCTTTGCATTGCACAATCGAAGCTACTTCGCTTTTCTCAACCGAAGCAAAACAATTTTCTGTTCTCTTTTTGGAACTGATTTTGTTTTTCGTTGACGTTTCTGTTTCTTAATGCCTTTTAAGGTCAGGTGATAATTTAGGACTGGGTCGAGTCAGATTTCGCGCCAAAATATCGAAAGGTTTATTTTATAGCGAGAACGATTTTCCTTGCGATGTCTGCGAAACCTTCCAGTTTCAAGGACAGAAGGTTTTGGAGTTCTGCGAAGAAACCTGCCGTTTTCAGAAGTCTGTACCAAAAAATGCGTCTGCCCAAAAGAGAAGGCGTCTGCTGAAAACAGAATGTGACCAAAAAAATACGCCCATTGTTTGTTTGTCAAACATTTAAAATTTGCTAATGGAGCATTTTTTGACAAGTAAAACTAAGTCCAATTTGTTGAGCAATGATTTTAAGTTCAGAAACATTCTGTGTTTGACACAAGCAAAACATTTTTGATGAGGAAAGTTTTGTGGCGTGGCCAAACAGTAAAACATTACGTTTGACAAGCAAATTCCAAACATTTGACTAACAATGTTTGGTCGATTGATGATTATTTTGTACTCGAATATGAATTTAATACATACCTTAAATGTTCGACATTGAGAACAATTTCATCTAAAGACTTTTTAAATGTCTAGCATGTTTGGTTATTTTATCCATTTTACTTCTTTCAGCTACAAAATACGATTCAAGTTCATGACGACCCTGTCTTTCCTTGTACACCTGTGCTTGAAGATACTCGACAAATGCATGGGCCTAACAACGGAAAAGAAATGAACAGAGTTTAAACTAAGTATACTAAAGTAATACAGATTTTCAGTCATCACAAACAGACTTATAGCAACTGAGAATGCGAATCAGACCTGAATTAATGAAGATAATGGGTTGCTAATACCAGACGCCTTCGTCTTCTGAAAATGGCAAGTTTGGGAACTCTCCAAACCCTTCTGAACCCGAAGCTTGAAGATCTCGCAGACATTAAGGAACATCATTCGTTTATTTCATTACGTTTCAGCCTACCGTGCGTTTCGGCAACTGACTATACTTGTTACTGCTTAGTCCACCGTTATCAAAATTGAAGGGTCTGCTAAAACCTGAAGGTTACCAAAAATACGCCCTAAGCTTAGAACTTTGATAAAGAGCTTAAAAGATCAGTTAACATTCAGTATAAATCCTAAAAGGCAGCCCACTTCTTGTAGAGCACTATCTGCATCTTGGTTTCCAAAATAATCATCTCCCTAAAAAAAAAAAAAAATAAAAAAGATAATGATATCTAAAGAAATTAGGAGAATTGTAAAGAAAAGATCAATATTGACTCGAAGTTCTTCTTACCTTAGCTTGTGTGCTTTTGCTAATGTAGCTTAGAATCTTCTTTCGTGGACCAAGTTTGCTAGGAGAGAACAATATATTTTTGAAATAAACATAGAGGATGTGCTGGCTCTGTGACGTAATATTTTCTGATGGAGAAGCTATTAGGGACAAAACAGAACATCATGAGAAAAAGTACAATAGACCTTTCACAGAGGCCTGGGTCATGCGCGACATTTTCTGGAAATGGTAGATATTTCCAGTAAGGGAATCCTCTCCGCGTGCAACAACAGAGTACAAATCGAGATTTCAAGGGTACAACAATTAGGTTGTTGTAGTTGTTAGCGTTTGAGTAGTGGGATGAAATATACCAAGTATAAATCCGATGACGTCACAACCATTGATTTGCCAGAATGTTCCTAAGTCTTAAAATGACCACACACCACCAATGAGTCAAGAATTGCTTTAAAAATTTCGGACACCCCGTTTTTAGAATGTTGCAAAAAATTCCCTTTCTAAGTTAAGCAGCAACAAGTGCCGGATCTCCAGCAAGTGAAATTTTCGGCGCGAAGGGAAACATTTAGTAGGGATTTCGTCGCAACGAATGCGCAAAATTGCATTTTCCGTTCTTCCGTTCGTCACAGCGAATGATGATTGGTAGAAATGACTTCTACTTTTCGTCGCGAAAGCTCTTCGCGCGAAAGATTTCGCCTAAAGGGGAGATATAGCTCATCCCAATCCATCTAATACTCCAATCACAGGAAGCCCAAACTGGAAGGTGTCGTAAAAAAGCATTTAATCGAATTGTATTGGAGTCACACTACGAGCATTGAAGTGAATTGCTACAGTGTTGACTAATTGTATTCTATATATATTATACAGAATACAATTAGTCAACACTGTAGCAATTCACTTCAATGCTCGTAATGTGACGCCAATACAATTCAATTAAATGCTTTTTTACGACACCTTCCAGTTGGGGCTTCCTGTGACTCCAATGAATAATAAATACAAAGGAAGCCATAAAAATAGGCCCTTACTCGATACCGATTTGTTTTAGATCATCATCAGTCAGAGAAAAGAACGTATCCAAGTCGACGCACTCAGATTCAAAACACGAATGATATTTTGTTAGTTTCAGTTCTTCAAGAATATCAGCCAATGAGTCGACAACCGAGCTACTTTGATCTTGTACTTGCAGGGATTGTTTTGGAGGCTCTGTGCAAATTCTGCTGACTTTTTTTCTGGTTGGAATTATGATCCTAGATTGGCAAAAACTAAGATTTAATAAAATAAATCTAGCGCAATTAAAAAAGATGACTTTGACACCCCAAATAGACCTTTTCAAAGAGGTCTGGATCGAACACGACATTTTTCTGGAAAATGGTAGTTATATCGAGTAAGGGAATTCTCTCCACGCGAAAAGACCAGAAATGCAGTTTATTTAGGAGGAATATTGCAGCAAATTTTCGTTCAAATTTACGTTAAATGAGAGTTTAAGAGAAAGAAAGGACTCAAATCCCAGGTTAACGGCCCTTTCATCTTGTTTCCTGAGTTTTCACAGATATTTTAAACATTTACTGTCACTGATTCCTTTTCTCTCTTATTCTTTATTCAAGAATTAGAAGTAAAATCTGCTGTACCACCTCTCCTTAAGCGACTGTAATCAAGGTCGTTGCACGCGGAGAGGATTCCCTTAGACAAGATTTCTACCATTTTCCAGAAAAATGTCGCGTCCGACCCAAACCTCTTTGAAAAGGTCTATAGTGGCTGCTACATACATTATTCAGCATATATTGAAGTTGCTGCAAGACCTTGCAGTGAAAGTTTAAAAAGATTTATTTCACTACGGGCCACCAGAGGGTCCGGGCCCCGGGGTAAGTTCCGGCTGCACCCCCCTCTCGGCGCCACTGGCTCACTTAGCTATGCCAACTAGTTTTAAGAAAAACCTGCCGGACTTTCTAACTACTAATATAAGTCTTTAAGGACACATGCTGGGGTACACATTTCATATTGAGAAAACTGGCATAGGTGACGTTGCTGAGATTTTTACTAAGATAAACTCAATGTTAATCTTACTTACGTTTGACTTATATCCCCTTTCAGCGCTAAGAAGACAATATAAGTTTTAGAAGAAAA
>JACTAT010000022.1:3154222-3207414 GCA_014526335.1 Chrysaora quinquecirrha
TGTAGCCAAAGAACATACCAAGCACGCATAGGCTCAATAGCTGCCAAATAGAGGGAAATGCTCCCATACAGAGCCATTCTATCTGCCAAAGAAAATTTTGAACGGTACCAAGGGCTATAGTCCTATAGGGTTGGGTTATGGATGTACGAGATTAAAACGTTGCCCAGCATTCATGGTTAGAAGACTATAGTTCTGGCATCGGTCCAGAGAGTCAGAAATTACTGTGCTACACATGTACAAGAGGAATGAAATACTGTAGCTAAGTTTTCATGGTAAATAGGTAACGTTTGGTATGTGGATAGAGCGAAAAATGAATTATGTTATGTACTGTGCTAAGCATTGCATATCTGCAAAAGAGAATTCATTACAGTAGTGCCAACATATAGATGGGCTACAATCTATACAAAGTAGGAACCAATGGTTAAATGACTACAGAGTACCGATAGAGGATCAGCGAGACACATTACTAGGCCTATGTTTCACGTCTTTCTCAAAGAATGAAAAAAGCTTCTTTCCCAAAGTATGACTGAGTTGCAGAGCTTAACTCGCTGTTAAAAATGAATTATGTTCTGGAAAAAACATCGCTCATTCAGAGCTATGACTACCATACAAAGAAGAGGCGCAAAATGTACTTCGGCAAACAAAGACTCATCCCCAACCTTAGCTTATTGTCAATAAAACGGTGGGTGATACATGAGTAGCAGTAGATAGGGCTCCAAGTATAGCATATCAGAAGCAAACTGGCCAAACTACCAATATAAATATAAAAAATACGGCTTTATCCCACAAACCAGGTAGAACAATGATAAGATACAAGCAAAATAGATCTTATTGTATCTCAATGTAACCGAAGATCAGAGATTTCAAACCGACAAAGCACCTGGTTTTTACGAGGATAAAGACTGTAACAATTTGTTATTGAATTAATCAATTTTTTGCATACATTATGATTTCTATATCTCTATCCATCTGACCTGGTAGCAAACGACCTCCAGCTCGACCAAAGAAACGGCGGCCTATCAACGTGCTGTCCTCACTTGTACGGAAGGCAAATTTACAGCGCCACAGTTATAATGGGGCAGAAGCACAGAACTTCTACGAAAACTATAGAATTAATGGGAACTTTAAGATGGTGTTGCAAGAATGGGGTTCAATGGAGTGATGTTTACGACCCTTAGAGCGAGCAGACTGTAGACTTGTGGATGTGCAAAGTGATCCAGACAAGGTTCGAACCAAAAACCTAGACTCGCTACAACAGTCTCTATCTTATGCTCCTTAGAACTGATCTGAGGTCGCTAATAACAGACCAATTCCTGGGCTGCACTGAGCAACAACAACAGCAACTACAGCGAGGGGGAGGGACTGGTGTAGCCAGTTTATCCTCAGCCTTAAGATCGTGATCCGAACGCCTTGAGATTCTGCTGCACCACCTCTAGCAAGAACGTTAAAGCAAGTTGCCGAAGTAAGCAAACAGCTTTACCAGTAACTGGAGGTCTGGTCTAATGCAGCTAACAGCCTTTACTTTAAATATAAATGAAGTCTTTACGATGGGAAATATGTTGTTACATATTCTGTTTCGGTTATTAAGTTGTAGAAACCGTCTTGTTCTTGAAAAGTATATTCTTAGTTTTTCCATTCGAGCATCCGAGTATTTTGGAAATTTTCAGCCTCAAGTTCCTTATAAAGGTGTTCCTTATAAAAAAACATTTAATTCTCATTCATACCTTCTATACCGAGATTATCATAAAGTGCCACACCCACTGTTTATACGCAGAGCTTCTGCTGCTCCAATAAATCACGCCACGATTTCTTATTCGAGGTGCAGTTGAAAACCAAGTGTAAAGAGGCATTAATGTATTCTCAAGAAACTGGCCGGTCAGCGTACCAGCCTCTGTTGCATGAGCAAGGAACCCAATTTACGGTCGGTGATTCCGATTTGCAAAGCAAATTTCGGCCGGCACACCTGGCAATGACGACCGGAGTGGTCGACTGCGAAATAAAATAATCAAAAACTCATAGAATCAAAAAACAATAACTAGAGGGATAGGGAGGGAGGGAGAAATTTTGTGAATCAAGACCAGTTATCTTATCGGTGGTTGAATTCGAATGAACCTCACTCCGAGAAAACACTGCTAAATACGTAGAAGGATTTCCTGGAGATCAGCCAGATTCCATAGGGACTTCTAGACAGACAGGCTTTTGTACAGGAAACCTCACAGATACTTACGGCGAGTGGCACGTTAACGGTTATAAATATAGCCTTAATCATCCCCTGACCTCCTTTGACCTGGAAGGCATCCAGCATCATACTTATACCGACAACAACGGGATTAGAGAAGAAAAAGACATTGCAAGGCCCTCTGTTCATTCAAACTTAAGTTGAGCCTACTTTCTTAGCATAATTATAACAGTTTCTTTCGCCATTAACGGTGCTTAAATTAGAAATTTAACCATCATTTAATGTATTCTCAAGAAACTGGCCGGTCAGCGTACCAGCCTCTGTTGCATGAGCAAGGAACCCAATTTACGGTCGGTGATTCCGATTTGCAAAGCAAATTTCGGCCACAGAACACGCAGTGTGACCCCAACGAATCACCACCGTATACATAACAATAGGACCCCTGGCAATTTCTCCCAGCCCTAAAAAACCTAAAAAATGGCAGATCAGGAACATAATGCAAAATTCATAAATGCAAACTCATATAACCAATATATCAAGGGACCACAGCTGACTTCACCGGGGAGCCAGCGGCCACCCTGTAAAGAAACCAAAAGCCAAAGTGGCAGTGGGTAAAAGACCACGCCTGCCAGAAAGACGGCATTAACTCGGTGATAACCATTTGTGCTTATACCGAAGCACTAACACTTGCCTCGCAGAGGCAATAAACTTTTTGTGCTTATACCGAAGCACTAACACTTGCCTCGCAGAGGCAATAAACTTTGTGCTTATACCGAAGCACTACCACTTGCCTCGCAGAGGCAAAAACTTTGTGCTTATACCGAAGCACTAACACTTGCCTCGCAGAGGCAATAAACTTTTTGTGCTTATACCGAAGCACTACCACTTGCCTCGCAGAGGCAAAAACTTTTTGTGCTTATACCGAAGCACTAACACTTGCCTCGCTGAGGCAATAAACTTCTTGTGCTTATACCGAGGCACTAACACTTGCCTCGCTGAGGCAATAAACTTTTTGTGTTTATACCGAAGCACTATCACTTGCCTCGATGAGGCAATAAACTTTTTGTGCTTATACCGAAGCACTAACACTTGCCTCGCTGAGGCAATAAACTTTTTTTGCTTATACCGAAGCACTACACTTGCCTCGCTGAGGCCATAAACTGTATTTGCTTTTACCGAAGCACTACACTTGCCTCGCTGAGGCTATAAACTTTATTTGCTTTTACCGAAGCACTACCACTTGCCTATGCCGAAGCAATAAATGTTGTTCTTATCCTGAAGCACGGCACTGACCTATACCGAAGTAATAACTTGTGCTTGTACCGAAGCACTAAGATAATAGATTTGGTACTCATACCTAAGCACGTCCACTTGCCTAACCGAGGCAATCAAAGTTGTGCCTAAACCGAAGCAATAAACGTGTGCTTATTTCTCATGTCTACCATTTCTCTGTACTGAGGCAATAAATGAGGTTTTATCCGAGGGTACCATGCTTATACCGAGTCAACACATTTTTGTGGTTATATTTAAAAACTACCGTTTGCCTATTTTATCGATGCAAAATTGCGTTAATACCGAAGAAATAATACTTGCCTATACCGAGCACTACTTCTTGCCTATATCGAGCCTATATAAATTTGGCGGTTTTGCCGAAGCACTATGACTTGCCTATACAGATGCAATAAATTTTGGGATTTTTCCGACGCACTACGTGCCTTTATCTATGAAAAAAGAAATTTTTTTGTGGTTTTTCGGAAGCACTACTACTTTCCTCTACAGAGGCAATCTGCTTTGTGCTTATACCGAAGCACTACCACTTGCCTTGACCTATGCAATAAACTGTGGTTTTTCGGAAGTACTACTCCTTTTCAATACCACTGCAGTAAATTTTGTCCGCATACCGAAGCACTACGACTTGTCTATACCGAAGCAATAAGTTTGCGTTTTTACCGCAGCACTAGCATCGGCCTTTACAGATGCAATAGATGTTGTGCTTTCCCGAAGCACTATTACTGACTAATACCGACGCAATAAATTGTGTGCTTCTACTGAAGCAGTACCACTTGCCTTTACCGATAGACAAAAAAAATAAATCTTTTTGCGCTTATACTGAAGCACTACGACTTGCCTATACCGAAGCAATAAGTTTGTCTTTATCGAAGCACTATAGCATTTGCCTATACCGAAGCAATAATCTTTATGCTTATCCCAAAGCAGTACGACTTGCCTGCACCGAGGCAATGAGCTATGTGTTAATACCGAATCACTACTACTTGCCTATAGCCAGGCTAAAGATTCGCATTGGTAGGGACTTAAAGACTACCACTTGCCTATACCGAGGCAATAAGGTTTGTGCTTATCCCGATGCACTACGACTTGCTTGTACCAAGGCAATCCGTTTTGCGTTAATAACAAGGCACTAATGCTAGCCTATACCAGGGCAGTAAGTTTTGTGCTTATCCCGAAGCCTTATGACTTGCTTATGCCAAGACAATGAGTTTCGTGTCAATAACAAAACACTTATACTTGCTTATACCGTAGCAAAAGTGTGTGGCTTTACCAAAGCACAATAATTTCCAATACCGAGACAGTAAATTCTGTGCTTATACCGAAGAACTACCATTTGTCTATACCAAGGCAACAAATTCCTGTGCTTTCACCTAAGCACTACTACTTGCCTAAACTGATGTAATAATGGTTCCTTTTCCAAATCTATGACTACCACTTGCCTAAGTTTATGCTTATACCGAAGCACTATAATTTGCCGATACCTAAGCAGTAAATTCTGAACTTTCCCTTAGCGCTACTCCTTACCTACACCGAAGTAATAAATGTTTACACCAAAGCAATAGTCGCTCCCGTGATACATTTGCCTAGGTTTGCGCTTATACCAAAATACTATGATTGGCCGATACCGATGCAGGAAATTCCGTTCTTATACCGAAGCACTACTTCTTGCTTATAAGCAATAGACAGTAGATTTTCGTGTTTATACTGAAGGACCACCTGCCTATACCAAGCCTTTAAGACTTGTGTATATACAAAAGCAGTACCACCAGCCTTCCCCAGGGCAATAGATTTTGTGCTACGCAGGACTTGCCAATAGTGGAAGGTATATATATTTGGGTCCTGATAAGCATGCTAAGCATTATGACAAGATCTGTCTTATGATAAGTATAGAGAACTGTCACATCCGTGAAGAGAAACTTTGCATCTCTCATTTAAAGTGTGTTCCTATAACAAAAACAACCCTCCTCCTACAATAGAGGCCAATATTGATGTCTAGAATGAGCTGTTTCCCATTTTCCAATTCTAAGGCAAGGAATTCCTGTGTTTCTACTGTTGACCATGTTTCTTCATAAGCGCTAATCATGTGTTTGGTAACCTTTACTGAGACAACTAGGTTGTCTGAAGGAGCATTAGCAACTCTCACTTTTGTGGGACAGTACTGTAGTTCCCTTAATTGACCTAGGCAATTCTTTCGCTGTGTTTGTACGTCTAAGAATTTGGTCAAGATCATGATGGAAAGTTTCTTACCAACTTCAACCTATTCCTGATTAGTATATCCTAAACGCTTAGGACCCTAACACTGCAGAGGGGTTACCATTACAGCCGACTGCGGGAATTCAAAAACACAACGAGACTGACGGTGTAAGATTAAGGAGACATGACGGTTTTCTTCTGTATTTCCTTTTTATATATATATATATATATATATATATATATATATATATATATATATATATATATATATATATATTTGTAGGTTAACAAAAACGTATACGAAAGGGAGGCTTCAAGTATATAATGATGATTTGTGATATAATTGCCTAAGCTTTTCAAATTGGGTATGTCTAGGGGATAGTCCCCAGCCAAGCCAAGGTTGGTGTATTCAAGATCCTTTAGTTTTGATAGGCCTACGAGTCCTGTCTTCGGTTTCCACTGTGTCTCAGAGCCTGACTGTAGACAATGACATTCCGCAACGTTTTTGATCACAGGACGTCGTGTACAAGAGGTCACATGGAGCACTGAAACAGTTGATTTTGGATTTTGGTGTTGATAGGTTACAGAGGTCCCAATATCAGCCATGTTTTCAGTGGTTTCTAAGAAATTTATTCTAGTTGGATTGTACGTATCTTCGAAACTTATCGTGTTGTGGAAATTTGTCGGTCTCACAAAGAGGACAAGAGAATATATGCCCGCCTGCACAACCACCTTTTCCTGTGTTTTTAGGCAGCGTGTAGAGAAGTGGTGTTCTACCACCTGAATTTGGTAACATATAAAGGGAGATCAAAAGAATTTTAATCAATGAATCACTGTGAACGTAATATGCTAGAAATGTAGCTACTAAGAAGACGCTTCTACTGCGTTATTTTTGGCTGTTCTTTTAATATTTAACCTTATGCTTGTTATAGGCCTTTTTGGAAGTACAACTATTTGGGCTATCGGCAATTTCACCTTTAAAAACTTTGTATAAAGGTTATTACATAGAAATAATTTATCTAAGTGTTTCGTTATCGTCCATCTCTGGTTCCATTTTTGAATGAAGGTTATTAGTTTCTGATTAGTACAAAACCTCAAAACTGCGATAAAACAGCGGAAACATTCGCGGGCATAGTAAAGGTTATTTTATATTACATAGAAACAATATCGTTATCGTCCGGTATCGAAGAATTAAGCGTTTGTGTGATATTTTGTCAAATTAGGACGAGATTAATTATGAGATGTTGGAGAAATGAGGAAAGAAAAACTACGAGTCTATGACAAAAGCAAAACAAGAACAATCTCACCGCGTTTCATCATTCACTGGCTTCCCAACACTTTTGAACAGCTTTCACCGGACTGACGGCAGCGATAGCAACGACAACGATAGCAAGAAATTTTGTGAATCAAGACCAGTTATCTTATCGGTGGTTGAATTCGAATGAACCTCACTCCGAGAAAACACTGCTAAATACGTAGAAGGATTTCCTGGAGATCAGCCAGATTCCATAGGGACTTCTAGACAGACAGGCTTTTGTACAGGAAACCTCACAGATACTTACGGCGAGTGGCACGTTAACGGTTATAAATATAGCCTTAATCATCCCCTGACCTCCTTTGACCTGGAAGGCATCCAGCATCATACTTATACCGACAACAACGGGATTAGAGAAGAAAAGACATTGCAAGGCCCTCTGTTCATTCAACTTAAGTTGAGCCTACTTTCTTAGCATAATTATAACAGTTTCTTTCGCCATTAACGGTGCTTAAATTAGAAATTTAACCATCATTAAAGGGGCCATTTATTATGCGATGAAAGGTTTTGCGTTAGACAATACTTAGTAATGTAACTGCAAAGTCTATGCTGGTAGAAACTTTGTCAAAAATCAGCTAACACGGTATTCAATTTAACCAACAAACTAACCAGACCAGACCAAACGTCTTGCCAAACACAGAATAAGTACAAAGTCCTCGAATTCCTGAACAAACGCAAGCTAATATCAGATTTAACAGAAGGTGGGAGAAGGTGGGACAAATTACAAAATTCCAGAGTCAAATGTTATCATGAATAAGTAAACGACCTTGGTAATTACTCTGACCCACTTTCTTAACAGTAATTTTAACGAAAAGGGCGGACTGTCGGATGGGAAAATTTAGTTTCGAATAGAACATTGTCCAAAGGAAAGAACGTTAGACTGTGTGAGGTATCTTATGAGTTTTAAGGGGCCTAGGCAGGCAGAGCAAATTGCAGCTTACCTACATTTTCAAGGAATTCTATAGAAAATTTAACAAGCCTATAGGGAACACAAGTCTCTCATACGAGTACTTATGCAGTTTACCCAGTTTACCCAGGGTATAAAAGCTACTAATGCATGTACCTTGCCTAATTAGCGTACCGTTGAACATCCATCGGCGGACAGCTCTCTAGGCCATCGGTAAGACGGAGGTTCCAGGTTCAAATGGACCTTCATTACATATCACTCAAAAACCCTGTAAAATGAGTTTCCCATCCCATAGGTTATTTGAAGCTTTACCAGTGGGCGGCCCGAAAACAACTGAGAGTAGCTACTAAGCTGGATGTGATGAATTTTACAAAGCAGCAAGATGAAAGTAGCTAGGGTACATTTTCTAGTACGCCCGTAGTACATAAAACTACAAACACTGGAGGACCCGAGGGGCAATTCACTCGTTGAAAATCTCCTCCACCTTTACTGGAAATCCTATTGTTTTTCTTGAAATCCCTTGGTAATCTTTTTGTTTCGACAAAAAGCTGACATTTCGAAGAGGGAAATGCCGGGGAAATGCCCACCGGAAGGACCAGTGCCCCCAGCCTAGCCCCCCAACCCCCCCCCACTGCCTTACTGTCTCGCATCTTAAGTCGTTTAGTTTTCCTGTATTCCTCAAACAAAGTATACATAAGAAAATTGGGCTGTCATGCCGATGTTTACTATTCATAAATAAATCGGATCTTATAAGTCAATAATAAAATGTGATTGGCTTTCAGAATGGGCTTGTTTGTTTTTTAAACATGACAAAATAATTTTTCTAGAAGCTTTATTGCAAAATGCGTTCTAATAAAGGTAATCTAGTGAAGTAGAGTAAATCGTAAAAACTTGCAAAATTGTGTCCCATTGTGGTTTATATTATTGCGAATTTATTGAGTCCTCATTGGAAAAACTGTACAAATGCACAGCTAATAAAAGCTGGTCATCTGGTCATGCAATGATAACATCAACAATATGCAATGATAACTTACTTCATAAAATATAGGAAACAGAAAAAGCAATTCGATAGAGCATGAGCAATGAACTTACTCTGTTTGGAAACTTTGAATTTGAGCATAATTGCAATGAGTAATCAGGAAACGCTTTCCTCGATTTGCAAGCAGGCCTAAGTCATTCACCACGATGTTACTCAACCTGTTACTCAACACTTTGAAAATTCATAAGCTACAATCTGTCGTGAAGTATCTAGCTTTGCCAAGCTCCTTTCGACTCGCAACTTAGGTCTTAAATCTTCGTCTCTGGTCATCATCGATGAAAAGCAAAATTCGCAATTTACGAGCAAAACAGAAATTGCAAAATAGGAACCAAAATTGAGCCTGTCTGATTCGTGATTGCTAATCTGATAACTGACAAAAAGAAATGAAGATTCCCCAAGGCTCTTTCAAGATGTCCCCCTTTGTAATCTTGATTTGTAAACTTCAAAGTTTTGAAGGGAACGCAGATCGTGAAGTGAAATTAAAGAAACTTTTGTGGTTGGACAAGAAACAGTGCTCTGGCGAGGGGCAATTCCCTCTTTGGAATCTTATGCAGCCTTGCTGTAAATTTTAATTGATTTAATGGAGATCCTTTCGAAATCTTTTCGTTTCAATTCAAAAGGAAACTCGTAGTACGATTTTTTGAAGAGTGCTATGTGCCTCGTGCTCTGCTGTTTTTCAAGGATGATGTCACTAAAACGGGTAACAAAACCCCAGAGGGGCCATTCAACCTATTATCTGTGATCACCCATTATGTGCGGACCCATCACCACACCTAGTATTTGAAAATCACTCACAATTATTAACCGCAAAAGATGCCTGTTTCGCAAAAAAGCAACATGCATCCCCTTTAGTGTTCTTTCTGAGCACTCGCCGCAAGGAAATCTCAGCTGATTTTTTGGAACCTACTGTAATTGCTCTCCAGTTCCAGTGTTGGGCATCCGTTAAAAAATTCAACCCCCTCCCCCCTCCAAATGGATAAATCAGCAAGTTTTGGCCGTACTACAGTCCAACAATTCGAGAGGTAATTTGGCATGAAAAGTTGTTCCTGCGATGTTGTTGGACCAAAACTCCCAACCCTCTGTTTAGGCACCAAGCAGCTTGTCTATGCCTGCTTTTCCTGGTGACGTTTCCCTGCGCTTTCGCTAATTATTTCCTATTGTCCCCAGACTATGAAAACAAAGGATATTCCAGTCATCAGCATTTAACTTGAAAAATTTTAATTACGAGAAGTGGTCTGGCCGTAAAACCACGAAAGCCATAAAAGATGACAAACCCAAACCATAGCCAAACATTAAGACCACGGAAATCTCAAATTGGAAGTTATCAAAAATGCAGAAAATGCTCTTAAAATTCTAGTAAATGAATTAAGCCTACATACTGTATGACGAAATGTAGACAATATATACTGTACATAAATATACGTATGACGAAGCTATAGTATACAAGTAGCGAGGACGTTTTTTCCCCAAACAGGAATATTGTAACCCTTTCCTTTGTGCCAATTCATTGATGCAACACCAACAAGATTCGAAAAACTAAAAAATTCATTATTACTGCCTTTCGAATTTTTCTGATATGAAAATCCTTTAAAGACATCGACAATACTGTACGTAATAGAGGTACTTTGTAAATTTTGGCTTTGAAACGCAAGGATTCTCTGCCACAAGTGCTTCTCTGGACGTCCCACCCAAATTTTAATGTTCTCTCTAGTCTAGATTTTTCGTCCAGGGCACAACAACTTGAGACACTTTTCCAAACAAAATTGACGAAATATAGAACCTACGTGCTGAGTTCAGACGAGTCTGAAGGTAATTTTAGGAACAACAAAGCCAAAATGACCCATAAAAGATTTACCTCATTTCAGTTCCAGGTATTGACACTGGACAGCAGACAACACGTGGTGGTAAAAACATTGACACGATAGGAAAACAAATTATGTAGTTAGGGCAGTTTATGAACTTTAAAAAATATTTTAGGAACTCACCACCACAAAGAAACTCCAATGATCTGCTGAAATTCCTCTTCAGTAGATGCGAACCAAGAGGTTCTCTCAAAATCCAATTTCCTTTCCTCTGTCTATCGCTGCTTTGACAGAAAAATAACGCCATAATAACGTTACGTTCGAATAAGTGTGAGCTTGGACGTCAACCAAACGCTCTTAGACGGTAAAGAACTAACAACTGGAAAATCCAAGCTTGCCAAGTTTTTTATTGCTATGTTTATACAGGAAGTGTAAAGAGGCAAATTAAGATTCTTCGATAAAGGATAGCGCTAATTTACTAACAATAATTGACATTGTTCTCATGGAGCCTGTGGCTTTATCGTGTTCATAAGTATTAATTAGAGCATCGGTATTTTAAGGGCCGCAAAGTACTTTCAATTTTAGGATAGCTTACCGTTAAGATATTAATAGGCCTACTTGTATGTAAGGAATCTCTATCTCAGAAATTAGACCAATTGAATCAATTTCCGTCTTCAAAATGGCGTATTGTGAATCAAGGAATTTTTATAACCATTAGAAACTTTTCAGTGTGGATAGCATGAAAGGATGAAACCTCCCTTTAATCAAAGATTTAATGAACATTTTAGTCTTTCCTGTATTTGACATTTTCTATGATACCAGGACAGGAGTTAATGAGTATTATGCTGTACTGGGAAATATCTTCGCGCAATGAATGATGGGAAAATTTCCTTAGTGAGTGAGCCATAGCAACAGACCGCCTTCAACATGCAGGAAAAGCAAAGTAGTTACGCAAAAGCTCAGACATTGTATACCAGTACAATTCACTCTATAAAACTTTCCTTTTCACAAACAGAAACAATCACCTTTAAACATCCACAACAACCAAGTAGCTGAAGTTTGTGGCCATCAGAGGCCAACAACAACTACAACCACACTACTTCGCTAAGTGTTGTTGTTGTTCTTTCTACAATCGCTCTGTTGCAGTGACAAATTAAAATTTGGTGGGGGGGGGGGGTTCAAACTAGAGACGAGACAATGTATCCGAATCCCTCCCAAATAACCTCGAAAAATGGTTCAAAGTAGCAAAACACGTGAGCCAGGCAAACCAGAAAGGAAATAAATTCCGTATGCAATTGCATTCTTCCAATTTACTTCAAATAAATATAGTCCAGTAATTTTAACTCGAAAAAAGGTCTGACCCGGAACAAATTCGCACAAAAGAAAACTCGGCGGTTTTAGACTCCAAATTTATCAGTAAATGACATACTAAAAGTCCCCAAAAGTCCCACTACGGGAACACCCTAAAAAATGGGGTTAAGTTGGAGGTGGTTAATGTCGAATTTCAGACAGCATGGAAACGAGGCTAATCAAGACCTCTTTCATTTTGCGAGTCTTCCCAAGCTGGAATCAACTTCATATCTTGTAAAAATATGGATGTGTGTTAAAAAGCAATAAATTACAAATAATAAGCTAAAATATATATATTAAATTGCACTAAACTGCTCAGAAGATTAAAAAGTTGTGTGGAGTTTTTTGTCTTCTTCGCACCTCAAAACATCATGAATTGGTGTTGAACCACCCATTTAGAATTCATTTTCGTTTCTGGATTTGTTTCGTGTAAACTATCTTCTGTAATTAAAATATATATTTATATTTTATATACTTACAATATTTTCAACTTGTTTACAAAAGAGTTCATGGGAGAAAAATAAAACAGTGCGAAAACATTTTTCTGAACTCTACACATGCCCCAGAAATCGATGCTTGCTGATTCTTTATGGGCAAAGCTCTCGTCTGCTGCAAAGATTGGTCCGGCAGGCAGCGTGGATTATGTGCTAGACGGAGGTGCGCTTCTTCACCGGGTGCCTTGGCCACGACAAGCTACTTACGAAGAAATCTGTAGTCTCTACTGTCAGTATGTTCAGAGAAAATACAGTAATAAGGCTACTGTTTGTTTTCGATGGGTACAACAACAATCCCTCTACAAAAAGCATGACACATCTCATTCGCTGAGCAGGGAAAACCAGCGCAACCATCACCTTTCAGGATTGAATGAAAGTAACCATGAAGAAAGATGCTTTCCTTTCAAATACCAATAATAAGAAGCGATTCCTTGATATGCTACAACGCCACTTAACTGAAGCTGTTTGTCACACCATACAAGCCGAAGGCGACGCTGACGTTTTTATCGTTAAGACAGCAGTCGAGTCTGAAGCAGGAGGGCCAACTGTTCTGGTTGGAGATGATACAGACCTGATAATCCTTCTCTACCACCATATGCCAGCAGATGGATTCGACCTGTATTTTCGACCGGAACCAAAGCCTAACAGCAAAGAAAATAGGGTTTGGAATATGCGGAAGGTGGTGGTAGAGTTAGGCATCAATCTTTGTCAACATATTTTATTTCTACACGCAGTACTGGGCTGTGAGACAACATCTCCCCCTTCGGAATCGGTAAAGCTGCCTCCATCAAGAAATTCAAGGATGCTGAATTCCAAGACCAAGCCAAAGCATTCGATGCTACAACAGCAAGTGCAGACTAAATACAGCGAGCAGGGGAGAATGCACTGGTAATGTTATACGGTGGCCGTAAAGGGGAAAGCCTCGACGCCTTACGCTACCGGCGATATTACGAGAAGGTGGCCACAAATGGTCGTCAGACACCAAAACCTCCCTCCCTCTTCAGCGGCAGCTAAGTACCATAGCCTGCGGGTATTTACAGGTAAAACCAGGGAGATTAAGTAGGGAGAGGAAACGCGCATTGGTGCGTGCGAGCAATGTGTGATGCAGCCTCTCTTTCATGTTCTGCCATTGTTCAATGCCCGGACCCCGGACAAGCTTGTGGCAGTGCAAGGATGCAGGATTGATGCTTGAAGACTATGGATGGAAGGTTGTCGGCAATCAAGTGCTACCATTAACTATAGATCTGCCAGCCGCCCCACAAGCTTTTCTCAAAATGATCAGATGCAATTGTACGACCGACTGTGCCACCAGAAGCTGCAGCTGTCAGGAGCACGGGCTGGAATGTGGCCAATGCCACGGTACTGCATGTACCAACAGCAGCATTATCGATGACAGTGATGACGACAAAGATTACCCCACGCATTGACACTACTAAAACTTCTCTTGTTCAGAAAACATTTGAAATTGTTATTTTCACTCATTATTAAAAGAGCACATTTTTTCAACCAAAATATTCTTATTTCCCAGCCAGGGACGTCATGGGACCTCAATTTTAGACTGTGCCACATACAAAAAATATTCAGAAAGCAAATTACACACTAAAAAATTTCCAAAAATGACTAAACATTGCAAAATCGTTGAAAAATCCAGCGGTTTTGGTGTGACAGAGGGGTGTGCCCACCTTTATTCATTACCATTTGAGACATTTTCCACCCACCCCGACTATTCCGACCCCCTATTATGCACCCAAGAGTGCTAGAGGCCTTGTTTCGATCAGGAAAGGTCGGAGAGAAGCAATTTCGACATCAGCCTCGTTTTCATGCAGTGGCACAGCACCTTTTCCCTGTTTTCATAAATTTCGATATGTTCCCACGCCATAATTTTTGGGGACTTTTAGTATGTTTATCAAGAAGATTATTCTGAAAGATTATCGAAGAGAAAGCTTTTGTGCGAATTTGTTCCGGGTCGAAACCTATAATTACTGGACTAATAATAGACAATTTATCATTAATAATAGGTTTCTTATCTTGGACAATAATTATCCATTGGCAATAATTTATAATTCATATTCATATTTCATTGACTTTAACAGCTAATTTATCATGAAGAAAATGATAAAATGGTATTAAGTGTAATTTACATAATATCCTGAATGATAAATGTGTGGGTGTTCTAGTAAAGTTTTCTTATAGAAATTCAAGAGGATATGAGCCTATGAGGTACGAAAATCCTGAGAATTTCTCGCTGGGTATTGAATCAGAAGGAAAAAGAACTTGTTTTGCGGGGGTGTACATGAAAGTACTGATATTGAAGACTTCACACGCAACACGCGCGAGAAAACACGGTGAAGGGGCTCCAAAGGGGCACAAAAACTTGCTCTTTTAATCAAGTGCCTAATTGCTTGGAGGTTAGAAAAGGCTGGTGGGGTTGGAACATAATTAAAAAAACACAGTAATTAATAAGGGGTCAGAATAAAAGAGGGGTTTAGATTTGTTTATACTTCACTTTGTCAGCATACTTCTGAAACCCCTGAAACACTGTATAAATGTCCGAACGGGCCTTCTTGGTTGATCAGAAGCAGGACTCAAAAAGCAATTAAGGATCTTGGGGATATATCTCAAAACTATAAGAAATAGTTTATTGTCTTTTTTCTATCTTCTATCTTTCTTTTCTATCTTTCTTTTTTCTATTTGTCTATCTGTTCTACATATTCCGGCTCTGTCAGTAAAAAACTAAAATTTTGTTTTTCAAATTCCCTCACGATTTCTTTTTCGCAGGAAGGATGTAAAAGTATTTCCAAGGCCAAGTTTATGTATTTTAACAAATTTCTTATTTATGAACAAACACAGAGTATTGTTATGGGGGGCTATCAAAAAATTTTAAGAATAAAAGGGGGGCCACAAGTTTTGAGCTGAACGATAATGGGGGGCTACGAAATTTCCTCCGGCCCCATACCCGGCATTAATAATGACTGGTCCCTAATTATTAACGATATCCCAAAGGTATACTACCCAGCTGAAATTCAAACTACTGTGTACACTTTTAAAGAACAGTACATGTGTTTATGATGTGTTTACAGTATTCAATAAAGATATGGATAAAAATTAGGGCAGTTGAAAAAAAACCATGTGGCACTCTACTCAGAGATTTTCAGATTTTTTCTTCATAAAACATAGCCTCTACGCTCATTATTACATCTTTTTATAAGAATATCCTAATTTTGCCAAGGCTTGATCTTTTCCATTGTTATTCTTAAATTCCATTGTTTTTGACAATTTTGAACCTGAATATTCTTATAGACTGTATTCTTATAAAGAAAAAAGAGTGTACACTTATATCACTCAGCTAAGTTTAAGAAATAACTGTAATACTGCAAAAAAGAACAGAATATAAAAAAAAAGATGCCAGCAAAGTAATATAACTAATTATGAGAAAGCAAAATGCAACTTACAGATTGTTAGCAATTTATGCGGCTATGATGAAGGTCTTCGATGCCAAAAATCAATCGCAAAAATCTTTTGGTCACCTGAACATTGACAACATCTTCGAGAATCTTGAGTAATATTGTTGTTCTCCCTCTTCAAATGAAATCTACGACTTTCAGCATTAATATTGTTCAAAGAGATTATATGAACTGAGTTTCAAACACGAGGTATTCTGGACAACATTTTCTGCAACAAAATGTTAATGCCTCTCAAGCCCGACTGTTGCAATTCTGAGAAGAAAATAAGAGTCCAGCTCCTCTTTCATAGAAACCACAAATTATAGTTATCTTGAGGATATCAAATTATTATTGAAGCTCGTGTGAGATGAAGACACACTGACCCACAGTTGGAGATGTGTTTCTCTAAACAGCGTGTTACCATGATCACAGTGCTGGGTTCGAAGCTTCAGTTCAGTTCATTTAATTTTAAAATTCCACATCATACAATACAAATTAAGATTAAAGATAATATAGCTAATTACAAATACAAGTGGTTATATAAATTAGAAAGTTGCTAAATTAAAGGAGCTATTGTATGAGGAATTTCTTAAAGGAGGAACTCTCTCAATAGCTAAACTAATCGAGGAGAGAGCACCCCCTGTTGATAAAAACCTATTTCAATTGATTTGTAACAGATGGAAATTTGATAGTGAATTGTGTAAATCAGATTTTAGTTCACTTGATAATTTGTGGATAAAAGGTGTAATTTAAGTTTGGAGCGAAAATTCATGCTTGAGGGAGATAGCTTGATTAAATAGGGGATATCATTCCAGGTCTTTGCACCTGCATATCTGATGGATCTTAATCCATACAAAAAGGTATTTTCTTGAGTCATGAAAATATCACCTTTAGAAGCCTGCCGTGTATTATACTGATGAACAGAAGACAAAGTTTCGAAAAAATTGTGAAAACAGACGGGAGAAATCTTGTTCACAGATTCGTAAACAAAGATGAGTAGCTTTAAATAAAACAAATCATATAATTTAAGAATTTTGAAATCAGCGAATATTGGTGTGGATGGAGAAGTAAAAGACTTGAATGCAATAGCTCTAAGAACTTTCTTTTGTAGAAGATATATTGGTCTGGTATGTACTTCATAAGTAAGACCCCAGACAACAATACCATATTGAAGAAATGAAGAGAACAAAGAATTATAAAGAGATATTAGAATACTAGCTGGTAGAAGATGTCTTATTTTAAAGAACACACCACATGTTCTTGAAAGCTTCTTGGATAGTTCACACAGATGGTACTTCCAGCTAAGATGTTCATCTAATAGCAAGCCAAGAAACTTGACATGTTTAGCTTGTCTGATATGTTGATTTCCAATTTTAATATTTAGACTTTCACTCAAAGAATTTTGCACAGAATGAAAAACAACAAAGTTTGTTTTTCCAACATTAAACAAGTTTGTTAGCATCCAGCCACTTTTGACATGTCTAAGTTCCTTATTGACAACTTTTTGAAGATGATCTAAAGTATCTGATTCAAAGTAAATGTTTGTATCATCAGCAAAAAGATAGAAAGAAAGTTTTGAAGAGGAGTTAGGAAGATCATTTATGTAAATTAAAAACAGAAGTGGGCCAAGAACAGACCCTTGTGGTACACCACATTTAATATTCAGAAGATCCGACTTACAACCATTTACTGATACATACTGACTTCTGTTACTAAGGTAGGAACTAAACCATGCCAAAGCTGTACCTCGAATGCCATAATGTTCAAGTTTGTCAAGTAGAATTTTATGATTAACAGTATCAAAAGCTTTTTGCAAATCAAGGAAAATTCCACATCCAAATTTTTTGTTATCTAAACTGTTTTTTATTGATTCAGTTAAACTAATTAAAGCATGATTTACTGAGTGATTAGCACGAAAACCGAATTGGAGATCATACAGAATTTTATGTTCTTCCAAAAAATTGTATAATCGTTTATGCATCAATTTCTCTGTAATTTTACTGAATACAGAAAGCAGAGATATTGGTCTATAATTTGAAGCAAACAAAGGGCTACCCTTTTTGTACAATGGAATAACTCTAGCTTGTTGCAAGCGACCTTGAGGATTCCTTTACTCGAAATGTCCGCCATATACCAGAAAAATGTGCGCCTACCTAGACCTCTTTGTCTGCGCAATCAATCTCAGAACTTGTTAAACTTACCTCGTTCTCATTCAGGGCGATCGATCACATTGATCGATCAAAAGTGACTCAACAAGGTTAAAGGCTAAAGCCATTTCTTGCGTGGGGACAGACTCACTACAAACGCCGTAGATTTGCTGCCAGACCTATAAATACCTGCAAGTCAGACTAGCGAAGCAGGCTCACTACACAAGTCCAAACTACTTCGCTCGATGTTGCTCTTGTTTTTCAAAAGTCTCTCAGTGTGGTTTGCAAGTAGCAAATAAAAGATTAGGGGAACGAAGTTTGAGGGACTTTGCAGTGAGTCCAGCGTTGGGATTCTTGTGACTTCAGAGAGCAACATGCTAATACTAGTCCAGGCGTGGCTCTCATTTTGACCCTCCCTGAACTGTAGTGAACAATATCACAAGGCTCTTTGAAGTTTGGGAGGAAATCTGAGAGTGTGAGAAGGAAAAAACTAAAACAAGCTGATGAGAGACGAATAATATTTCCAGAGCCTGACAGTAATACTTACAAAATAAGAAAAAGCAAAACGGAAAATTACAATCTTTGAGATATTTACAAAATGAATCTTCTAGTTCAAAACAGTCATTCTGCCATTGGTAATCCATTTGGGTTTTGATATTAGAATAGGTTCATCATCTTCATTTACAGGGGGTTGTACCTCTTCTTCAATAATGTATTCTCCGTATAATTCACACCCGATGTCAAAGCGATATTTTCCAGGTCCTTTTGGTATGTCTTCGTCGAAATGACCTACGGATTTTGAAAAGTTAATTACGTTCTGTTTGTATTTGGTTTTTGTGCTGAAGGCTAACAGTAATTGTTTTCAAGAAAGCAAGCATTTATCAATATCACCTATTTTATAGGTATACTAGGCACACATTTACAATTTAATAAACTGTATCCCTCTAAAACGTTCACAGCTATCAGCAACGTCTTCGCTATAAAAATTAGGTGACATACTTGCCTTGCCTACGTGCCATCGAAATGTCCGTGTAATTGAACCTCAATGCCCTCATTGCGCGCTTATTCCCTTAGCCCTTGTCTTGTTCTCTCATTATATTGCGCCCTTGTGCCATCGCACTCTTTTGTTTATATAAGAGATGCCTCCTTGGTTTCTTTCGCATTGATTATGAGCAACAATGATGAATGATAAAGATTACAGTGAGCTGGTGGGGGCTGGTGAGTTGGAGAAAAAGGCAAGAGGGCACATAGCCACTAAGGCACATAGGAATAGCACACATAGGCATGAAGGCACGGACATGTTAGGGGCACGAGGTTACTTACAGAAAAATGCATGAGGTGAGGACAAAACGGCCCTTAGTAAACAAAGTTAAGCAGATCCATCAATACCATAAGACAAATCTGGTACATCATCCTGCGCGAACAGAGCCTCTATTTAATGCCAGAATCTCGTGCTAAAGCATAGAAGTAATCATCTTTCCCATTTTCCAATCTCCTACTTGCAGCCACGCAGTACGCTCATTGAGTCATTGTACGCTCATTGAACAAAATTACGACGTTAGTAGCTAAAGCACAACCAACTTGAAGCGAACACAACTTGAAAAACAGCTTTTGAAAACCATACTTAAAAAAATCTAAAACCGTCGTCCCAAAAGATCTCGCCCTCGATCAAAACAAGCCTAATTTCGAAACCTCAATTCACAGAAGTCGTCGCATTTTCACTTTTAGAAACTAAGTTAGCTTGTTTTAGCTTATCCATCTGATTTAGCTGGAGAATTTTTAATATCTTAAAGACCCACTAAAATAAGAAATTCCGAGACGTTATTTCAAGTTACTCTGGAGACACGTCACAGACAGATACTTGGCAATCTAAAATTATTTAACGTCTGTGCGTTAAAAAAAGCAAAATGATAAAGACTTTGAGTTTCTTATTTATTTTGCAATGTTCGATCGACTGAATATGTCTTTCTGAACTATTGTATTAAGTTGCAGAGAAACAACCTCGATTCAGCGTGTGACAGATACATGTGGTTGTAAAGTAGACTTATTACAAAAGTCGTACTCTTCGCAAACAGACTCAATAACCTTACAACAACTGCAACAACCTGGTCGCTTTTTGCCTCAGAGTACACTGCATTGGCATAGTCTGAGAAAACAGCAATGATGGTGTTCTGTAGAGGCCAGAGGTTTCTACTGCTGTTTCCGAAAGACTGGGACGAACTGTAATAAGTCTAGCTGTCAAGCTAATAAATATGCCATTCATTTATGGCTCGTGATTTTAATGAATGTCCATCAATTCAACTCAATGGCGATAACCACGAGACAATGGGAAATCTGTATGATACATTGCGCTGCATTTCGTTAAGGTATATTCAAGTTGAGCTGAACTTACCTGAAAACTTATGGTCGGCGTTAACAATGTCTCCAGAGCCTTTCTTGCTTCCAGCTTCCCACATTCCCCTGTAACTCGTTCCTGTTGCTGCGTAAGTGTACACACCATATCCATGTCGCTTATGCTCGTACCAGTCTCCTTCGAAAGTATCTCCGTTGGCGTAACGATATACGCCATGACCATTTCTCTGGTCGTCAACCCAGCTTCCTTCATAACGGGACCCATCTGGATAGGTGAATGTTCCTATGCAGAACAGAGTGAGGCATATAAAAAATGGCTGCAGAACTAAGCCCTCGTATCGTATGGTGTTGTTTCGGAACAATTTGCTTTGTTTTGAAATTAAAACACGCTCTTACTGCATTATTGCCACGTTATTACAATGGCGAAGATCTAGGTCCTTAAGCGCTTGTTGCTTGTTGACGCAGCTTGCGCATCTTTTAAAAAACGGGTTTACAGATCCGAGAACCCTTTGCTGAGGGACATTCTGCTGTTCATTGGAGAATATGTAGGCTAAATTAGCAGAAATGTGGCGCACAACATTGTAGCCCGAAGCGTTTCCCCTTGATGTCTCCCAGTTTAGCCATCTCGGAAACTTTAAAGCGCGCGACAATATTTGTAGCAAGAGACACGCAAATGTTCCTGGGAGACTTTTTTGTCTCCGCACCTCGATGTTGCTCGCTTGTCACTTGCCTGTTCAGCCACCCTGGGAGAAACGCCGAGTAAAATGTCGCAGGCGACATCTCTCCTAGTTTAACCACAGTTTTTGACCAACAATGTTTGATCGTTTGGCCAAGGCGTAAAAGTACACTTTCCATTTATACAATCTTTAAAACAGCGTATTGTAAATGATACATTCTTTTGATATAACATATGAAGGTTACCTACCTTGTCCATGCTTTTTTCCGTTACTATATTCCCCAGTATACCTTGAACCATTTTTGAACCTGTATGTTCCTTGACCATGTCGTTTACCATTTTGATAATGCCCTTCATAGGTATCGCCATTTGGAAGTGTTGCCTTGCCATACCCATGCCTTTCTTCTTTATCGTTCCTTTCTCCCTCATATTCCTGAAATTAGATAATGCCTCAATTTAGCTATACAAAGAAGTTAGAATTCGGACAAGTTTCGGTAATGTTGAGCCAACATGAATCTGCTATGTGCCCTTCGCAATGTTCCAAATATAACGATTTTCTATGCAACGCGTTGCCTTAAGCCGTGGCTACACGTGCGATTTTTCACCTGTTCTGGCGATGTTCTCTTGAAAATGTCCTGTTCTGAGAAATCCTGAGGTGGCTACACGCTGCGGCAAAAATCAGTGATAGAAGTTCCGTGACAAGACAATCAACTTGCGCGATAAGAAGAAGGGTCAGAGAAACATCCCAGCAAAACGCGCGAAAACAATGCAATTTGTTGCATCGCCAATGCACAAAAGCCGGCTACATACGCGCAAAAAGTTTAACCAAATCAATCTTCTGCGACCGAGTTTCCTCATCTATTCCTGGCCATACTTGCGACTTTTTACGGTCGCGGCTACAGTTTTTTTTTTAATTTGTTGTTGCCATTTCAAGCAAATTGCACGTGCAGACGAGGCTTAATTCAGTCCTGTTTATTGATCATTATTGATTGAATCCTGACGATCAAACTGCATTATCAATCATCATTCAGACTACAGTTTGGGTGATCTCGGTTGGCCATGCTTTGCCAAGCGATAACGGGACTTGATATAATAAGTCCATGATGCAACGCGCGGTGTAAAACATCGCCCTACAACACAGTGCACTTTGGGTCGCTGTTTATTTTTGTAAAGATACCAATAAGCGATACGTTGAAATGATACTAATGACGCGAAAATTTTTGGCCCTTTAAGTAACTTTGGTGATTACGTAAACAGTAAGGCCGAGGATGGCCTAGTCATCCATTCATCTGCATGCGCAAACGGAAAACACAATAAGCGAAAGCACAAAACTGAGGGTCGTATAGGGGGGGTCCTTGTTCCCCTGTTCCCTTAGAAAATTATAATTTGTTCCCTTAAGATTTGTAGAATTTTCAGAGTGTTCCCTGAAAAATATGTGCAAAATGTTCCCTTGTTCCCCTAAATTCATGCAAATGTTCCCTGTTCCCTAAGCCATTTTGGGGCTTGTTCCCATGTTCCCCAGAACCCCTATACGACCCTCAAAACTTTGCTTTTTCATTGCCTAGTGTAGTGTGCGATATTCAGATCTAGGGATTTCCATGTTTATCGTAATCTCACAGATTGTATAATGTAAATATACTTGTTTCCATAAAAATCTGTAGCTTCTATATCCAAACAGCTAGACGAAATCAAATAAGCTAATTTTTAGTATTTGAATACGTTGATATTTGAGGAAAAGAATGTGGCTTGTTTAGATAGGGTAAGCAGGGAGGATAGGCTACATAATGGATTCTAATAGAGGGGTTGAAAAACTATGAAACATTTCATGTATCAGGTTTTGTAAGCTTTGTGATACAAGAGAGGCATTGGCAATGACATCGCACGATTTTGTCCTAAAAAAATATTCCAGAAAGTTAGTAGTCGACGAGCCCGAAAACAATTTATCTGAGGTGAGGTACTATACTTACTCCTAACTGGACTCCTTCATCTTCATCGAAATCATCAGAGGCGTCAGACATATTTACGGAGAGAAGCAAAATTTATTATTTTGATAAATTCTTCAATTTTGACTTGCTTTCCCAGAATGAAGGCAATCTTTCAAGCTCGCAGCATCTGCTGAAGTGTGTTTTGTATCCTGGAGACCAACTCTCGAAAAAGCCTGTTTTACATAAATTATAAAAATGTATTGTTCCACAAACTAAGAAATCGTTTCTTCTATTGTTAGTATTATTCCCCAGACAATTATGTTATTATGGTGGGTTCTACGGTTGACCAGAAGTCTTGTTATGCTAAATTTTAATGAAATGGTGACCAAGAGCACAGGTGAGACGCAATAGCTTGTGGAATGGAACATGCAAATCTCAGTTTGATTGTCCGTTTTTGGGTTGTGCTTATTAAAAACTTGTAGCGCTTAGCCTACATCAAATCACGCAGCAAATCTAGAAAAAAAGGCTATAGGTTGCCAAATAGTCAACTGGCCCGAGGTGTAATTCAGTCATTTTTAAATCTCGTACACCTCTGCTAGAAATCCTATTATTTTATGGAATTCGCTTAGAAAATCCTTATGTTTTAACGGAAATCTCGTACGCTTTTTCGAAGAGTGAAATGCCCCTTGAACTAGCCCAGCCTTAGCCCAACCAGTAAGCTTTAGCTTTTTCTCAAATCCCCCCCCCCCCTCTTTTGAAATGCACCTTAGTAGAAAATTCGTAATGACATTCTGAATAAGTCTTAGTTTTTGCAAGATCTGTATCTTTTCGATCGCCAATCAAAAGGTAAAACAAAATCTAAAAGCAAAAAGAAAGATGATGACAACGACTAAAGTCTAGAGAATAAAAATGACTATTAGATGTAGACTTGATCCAATTCCTTTTCTCCATATCCTTCTCCAAAGGTCCACCATTATGTGAAATTGTCATGGAATCGTGGATCCTAGGAGAAGGGGATTGAGAAATAGACTTCGGGCAAGTCTACTTTAGATGTGACTTCCAAATAAAATTTTTTGAAAACCGTGAAAACAGGGAACACCTTACTTAACATACACTACAGTAGGTTATCTACGATACGAGCTCTCTACTTATGACGTCTTTAAATGCGATCTGAAATGTCAGTTTAATGAAAAAGGCTGCGAAAAAAGCCTAAATTGTTAACTAAAATAGTGTGTTAGTGGTAATAGGTAACAAAAGGGAGTAGATACTTCACAATAATACTCACAATATGACGATATTACTTTTATGTGCGATCTGACGAACTTTTGGCGTACACAGAATGTTTCGATCGGTTGATCGGTTTCTATCTCTTCAGAACTATGCGACAGGATTGGCATCATACGAAAAACAGCGTCCTTTCACTGCCCAGAATTCCCTACTAGAGTAACAGGCATGCAGATGTCAGTAGACTTTTCGAAGAACTAGCTAAAGTGTTTCTATATCAAGGTCTAATAAAAGACAAGAGACTAACAGAAAACAGCAGCAGAGACTGGCAAAAGCTATTGGAAAGCTACTTTAACCATATCTGCCAACCATTCAATGCCTTTAACCTATCTACATTTGATAAAATCGATGACAAACGTAAGGCTAACACTTCGGGGTTTAGGTATGCAATTTGTTCATTTTTACGCCAGTAACTAAGCTATTATCGCTCTTAAAAGTCTTACAATACTTGTCCTCCACATACAAGATCGAAAGCTAGCTCTAGTCATTAAATAAACTAACGGGTTCAACAAACTATTCAACGATGCTAATATCAAGCAGGTCCTTCTTAACCATGGAATCCCTACTCTGTTTCCAATAGAGTAACTAAACCTGTACGCTGTTAATGGAGCCCAACAGACGACGAAAACAACTGTGATTATGATGCAGGTCTTTGCAGCTTTGATTTCGTTGGAAAACCCACGTTTAAAGGAGCCCTTTTTGCGAAGCTTTTCTTGCTCGGCACTCGAGAATTCCTTCCCGCTTCTTTGAGTGCTTGATGCTTCGCTTGTAATAGCTTTATCCTGATTGTATTTATAGCTTGAGTTGTTCTTCAAGAAATTAAGATGTTTTTTTACGATATGGAATAAATGAGCGTTGGAAACGAGCAGCAATATGGAACCAATAATGAAAAATGCGGATAGCAGAAATCCGCGTAATCGAAGCTCGAATTTCGTTGATACATAGACAAAGACCAATGCTTCTTGTATCATGATAAGGAGTGGAACTACCCAAGATAAAACAATCAGCTTCTTGACTCTACATTCGTGCATTATGTGCTTGTAGCGAAACGGAAATTTCACAGCGACCCAGCGATCAATTGTTAGGATCCCAAGCGAGAAAATGGAAGTGAACATACTACCAAACAATGGTATAACACCAAATAGGGTATATATTGTCCTTGATTTGCGTAACATAAGGAGTATTCCGAGGAGACTCGAGTAAATTCCAACTAGACCATCAGCAAGTGTCATTGAGAGGAGAATCTTGTTACTGTTATAGGCCAAGAGTGTCTTACGAAATTCAATAAACATACAGCTAAAAAGTGCGTTCATTGTTACCGTGGCGGCTCCTGATATGATCAAACCACCGTAGAATGCGTAATTCTCTTCAATTGATGATGCCGAAGCAGATACAGTAATGTTTGCCATCGGAGCTTCAAGTCGAGCTTCAAGTAGTCTAAATCGTGTGTTGGCCATAGTGGAATCGGTGTACGTTACACCACATATATGTGGTGTACAGAAATTAGAAATTGGTGTACACTGGTGTAAAATTATTATAAATCTGCTTAGAATGGTGTAAAAAAACTATTCGCTTATTTGCTGGCGTTTGGTGTACGTAAAAATGGATTCAAGACAGAACTTATTCTAAAAAGGTTCCTGAAAACTCAGTCCTAAGTTTAAGAAGAATATTCTGTCTGTTTCCCAGTAGATGACCAGTTGTAGATGGCCAGGCAAGGTTTTTCCTTCTCTTTTTCGTGGGTTTACTATTTCTTTCATTCCAAAGATGAGGTGCTCAAATTGCTAAAATAGCCGTTTTAGAGGGTCTAGCAACCAAAATTTTCTTTGCCGCCCAACCATGGTGGGCGGCAGATTCAATCTTCAACTTGAAGTTTGCAGACGTCTAAACTCGAAAAAGCGAAAAAGTGCAAAAGTATGTTTCTCAAATTGAAGTGCAAGCATAGTTCCCCTCAGCACATCTATCAATTAATGACTAATATTGACTGAGCGTATTTAAGATGAATTCTTTATTAGCGGGTGTGGTTCAGAAACTTTGTCTGCCACACCCTGAACCCTTTTGATTTGGTAGCCACCCTTCAATTGTGGTGCCAGACCACCCCTGCCAGTGTGACTAGTGGTGTATGCAAAATTTGCTTTGGAGGAGGAAATTTTCAAACGGTGTACTGTACTTCCAGCTGGTGTACTGATGTGGTGTACAATGACCCCTGGATTCCACTATGGTGTGTTGGTAGCTTGTTGAGATCAGAATCTGAACTTCAGATATGGCTTTCAGACTGAAAATACTTCCTGAATCGCGGACTGAGTCTTGTGATATTCGCTGATGTTGACTTGAAAAATTCCCAATGAAAAATCGACTGCTCCACTCGATAGTTAACTTAAATAGTCTTCTCTCCAAATAGGCTTCTATCTTAAATAGACTTAAATAGGCTTCTATCCAACAGGTTTTTCAGTATGAGTATCTTAACAGTAGCCAAATACAGCTGCTATAACAAGCTTACGTTTTGTACCTTCTGCCGTCTTCTGCTCCCAACACAACCTTGTAGCTACAGCTAGCAAGTAGCATACTGTATTTTCGTATGCGAGTGTTGTAACGACTCTATTCAAAGACTATGCAATGAAAAACGCCTATTTTCTCACATAAAAAGAAAAATCTCAGCGGAATTGCTAAATTTTTTATTAAAAACGTGGCAAGAGTTCGCGAAGAGTTCAGCCCATTATGGCTTCACACAGTGTTGTTTTCTTAATAATAATTTCCAATTCTAAAGTTTTGTTCGCCGACAAACATCATTATTATTTTCGTCGAAATTAAATATTTTTTATTTATGATTAGATGTGTATGTTTTCTTAAGGGATGATTTTCAAAATGGTATCTGTGTAAAAGTGTGTTTGTCTTAGATATTCTTTTGGGAAAGAGCATCTGTGTTTATTTATTGTTATTGAGAAAATCATAATGACCTGCTTTGGAAGAGAAATGCAGTAGGAATTACATAAGAACTGCTCTGTGATAAGATTGTGATAAGTTCAGTTCAGCTGCAGTTCTGTAACTACGGTATTCAAATTTCAAAGTATAAAGTTAAACCATGTGAACATAGAGGACCATATGAACATAGAGGGTATCTCAAACCACGCCCTTATTTTCCTTGATCATTTCCTTTTGCCCCATCTATGTTGCATGTCTGGCTACACTCCCTTTGTCCCTCCAATGTTGAATATCTGGCTATGCCACTGAAAATGGGGCAACTGACCACGCCAGCTTGATTAGGACGACTTTTATATCAGAGAAGAGTCGGAGGATACTGCCTCGGATACTGCCACCAAAAGGGCACTTAGGTATTGGATGAAATTGATTACAAAAGGAGAGCCTTGGATAAAAAGACGGTTATGTTTCACTGTCTTTTAGCAAAAAGGGGGCCCTGACCCCTTGCCCCGATTCCTACGTCTCTAATTTACACACCCTCTGGCCCCCAAATATTACACACCCTCCGTTACATATCTCAAGGAGCGACTCGCGATTCTCTCCTAAATAAAATCGTTCAACCTTATTTCTACCGGTCAATCAAAATCCTATTGTTTCCAAAGAAATCCCTTGAAAATCCTTTCGTCATAAGGAAAATCTCGTTCGCCGTTTGAAAAGGGGAAATGCCTTCGAGAAGCCTTATATGCCCTGGCGAAGAAAAATGATAGTCAGCAATGTGTATGGTCTGGAACTTCGGGAAAAGCGCACCTGCTAGACAGTTCAGCCAGCTAAGCAATCACATTGATTACTTAATAATTTTATTCTGATCAAATTGGTAAACAGACTTCAATTACTTGGTACGTGATGATCAACTCAGACAAGCAAACAGGTCCTTTTATCCAACGGGAACATATCCTTATCACTTCTGAAAACGTCCTTCGAAGTCGTCTAAGGATCTCATGAAACGGGGCGGGCTGGTGTCTCATGCATATTTCCCTAGCAAGGGTGGCGTAAAAAGTATTAGGATGTGATTTTAGGGCTACCCTTAGTTATTAGAAATGACAATCACTGCTTATCATGACACGCCTCTGATATATATCGAGGCCTCGTTCAGGGCAACGTTTCGGGAGACCTCCGGCTCCTATCATCGGGCAATGAGAAATGTTGGGAGACGGGCTTTCTCGAAACGCTACCCGATAACTATCAAAGCCTTGTCATGTTAAGCAGAGTCTTTGCCTAATACTATGTCAGAAACAGGCTTAATAAGTGAGAATATATTTACTCTAATAATATGCAGTTTTTAGCTCAGAAGACACGCTCCGAAAAAACTCGAATGTCTTGAACGGCTGGGCTTGTTACTTCTCACATGCAGCCCCCTTACCCTTGTCTGGCACTATCACCGGCTTCAATATACGAAAAATCATGTGTTTGTTAGAGTCTGCATGAAGGACACACGAATAGGAACCGGGGTTCCAAAAGTCAATAAAAAGTGTCTCTTTTTGCTGGACCAAAGTTTCCCTTTATAAAACATCATTCATCTTCTTCAGAAGTTGAAAGTGCGCCTTTGGTGCCAGAAAGACATTTTCAGCTGCTATGAGGTGCTTCTGGCAATATCGAACTGACCCAATAAATAAAAACATAATGAAACTGGGCGTGGTCAATTGCCCCCTTTTTGTTGCCCCATCCCAGTTAAGGGAAGCTATGTCAATCAATGACTTGCAGATTGGATATCTCTTTATCTTGTCTGAATCTCTTTGTAGGTCAACAGAGGTTTCGCAGTGTTAGAGACGAGGGGCATTTCACGCTCAAAAAAGCGTACGAGATTTCTGTTAAAACAAAATGATTTCCATGTGATTTCCATGACAACAAAACAATTTCAAGCAAAGGTGTACGAGATTTCTAAGAGGTGAATTACCCCTCGGCAAGAGACATAGAAATTGGTTAGAGACTTTCATGCTGCAAATGAATAAAAATCCTACTACTACACTTCAATATGGTAACAAATAATACAAAGGCACTTCAGTATTCAAAAATCTTCCTAAAGGCTCTTTGTAATCTTGAGAAACTGAATGTTACCCGATGTTACCCTATGCCAATTGTTCTTATCATAAGGCATATTCATCGTGACTACCAGTGTTCGCAGATACACTGTATCCAACCAACTTCTTCATCAGCTTCATGATACTTATCCTCCACATATAAAATCGAAAACCATTTCTTGTCATCAAATAAACTAACGGATTCAATAAACTATTCAGTGATGCTAATAACAAGCACGTTCTTCTTAACCATGGGATCCCAACTCTATGTCCAATAGAATAACTAAACCTGTACGCTGTTAACGGAGCCCAACAAACCACGAAAATCACTGTGATTATAATACAAGTCTTGGCCGCTCTGATCTCCTTGGAAAAAGCCTTAGCGGATTCAGATACTTTCTTGAAACAGAACAAAGGATTAAGGCCTTGTTCGTCCTGCATCTCAAAAGATTGTCGCCTTGTGGCGCAAAGCCCCATGTTAGAGTGTTTTTGAAGAAATTTCGTGTGTTTGCGAATAGCGAAACATAGTCTTATGTTTGCGATTAATAGTAGCGTCGAGCCAGTAATGAAGAATGCAGATAATATGAAGCCTCGAAGTTTCAGTTCGAATTGCCAAGAAGCGTATATATAAACCAAGGATTCTTGAAGCGTTATTATAACTGGAACTAGCCAACTTATCATAATCAGTGTTTTGACCCGACTAGGGTACATTATACTCTTGTAACGTAAGGGGTATTTGACTGCTATTAGACGATCCACTGTAAGAATTCCCAGTGAGAGAATGGAAGTAAACATTGACCCGAACAGAGGTAATATTCCAAAAATTTTGTATATCGTTTGCGATTGACGAAACGTGAGTAAACTCCCAAGGAGAATCGAAGATATCCCAACTAAACTATCTGCTAATGTCATGGAAAGAAGGATTTTGTTGTTGCTGTTGTTTGTTAAGAGCGCTTTGCGGAACTCAACGAACATGCAGCTGAATAGAGCGTTCATTGCGAGGGTAGCAGACCCAGATATTATTAGACTCCAGTGAAAAGTATGTGTCGCCACAGATGACCAATAAGTTATTGTAGTGGAGTTTTCCATGTCGGCTTTATATATCTTGAAAAACGCGGATATGAATAGTTTGTGCTGCTTCTCTATCAACGACTGATGATTGTGAATATGAAATTTCTGTTATGTAGTAGTGAAAAGCAAGGTACGATGACGAGGCTATACCACGAGAACGCGACCGGCTTTCTAATCAATTCTGCTCCCGATTGCTGTGGAAACTAATTTACCAGCTTTCCTCTAAAATCTAGCTTACCTTAAACACCAATTTTCATAATATTTCGATATCCAACTTGATCTTGCGTTCGCCGTTCATACCAAAAACGCTTTCTTCCGCCGCACTTTCTAGGCTAACAGTGCCTTGAATCACGATTTTGGTACGTAGTCGAGGTAGTTAATTAGAAAATCTGAGTGTCCAACATCAGCACTGCTTTTTAGAACATCTAAATGAGCAATTTAACTAAAATTTCTCCGATCCTACTACTACTTCCAAAAGTACTTGCAGAAAAATGACGGTCTACGTATGTACTACGCACAGTCTATATGTTTTGACGTGAAGAAAGGCTTCAATGTGACTAAACTTTGTTGTAAAGTGTTAGAACTTCTTTTTCAATTTCGAAGTGATTTTACCCGACAAACGTCACAGCATTGAACATATATACAAAATGTAACATCCGTTGAGACCAGTTATTTTTCCCTTGGTTGTATTAGTGCTAATTCTAATTAAATGATTCTTGCCTCGACTTTTCCCACCCAACTTCGAATGTGAGAGAAGCTAGCCTTAGACCCCGTTTACACGATATCGGTACCACACCGGTACGATTTGACACCGGCATGAAACCATGCCGGTGTGGGTTTTTTATCATCCCGTTTACACGATACCGGTGTGATTTCATGTCGCTTTGGTTAAACAATGGCTTTGACATCATAGAGCTTAATTTTGTGATTTTGGGCTATGGCCTAAGCTCTAACAAAGAACAAAACCAAAAAATAAACCAAGAGAGCAAATTGCAAACAGTCCCCGCCGCTCGAGGCAAACAAATTTTAGCAACCAGCCATTATTTCATCGATGTAAATAAAAAATACACGAAAATGCCGTGTCAGAAGTCGAATAAAGCCAAGTGTAAGACGAGAAAAAGCAACTAAATTTACTTCAATCGACAAGGAAAATCATATATCTCAAAACTATAAGAAATAGTTTATTGTCTTTTTCTATCTTCTATCTTTCTTTTCTATCTTTCTTTTTTCTATTTGTCTATCTGTTCTACATATTCCGGCTCTGTCAGTAAAAAACTAAAATTTTGTTTTTCAAATTCCCTCACGATTTCTTTTTCGCAGGAAGGATGTAAAAGTATTTCCAAGGCCAAGTTTATGTATTTTAACAAATTTCTTATTTATGAACAAACACAGAGTATTGTTATGGGGGGCTATCAAAAAATTTTAAGAATAAAAGGGGGGCCACAAGTTTTGAGCTGAACGATAATGGGGGGCTACGAAATTTCCTCCGGCCCCATACCCGGCATTAATAATGACTGGTCCCTAATTATTAACGATATCCCAAAGGTATACTACCCAGCTGAAATTCAAACTACTGTGTACACTTTTAAAGAACAGTACATGTGTTTATGATGTGTTTACAGTATTCAATAAAGATATGGATAAAAATTAGGGCAGTTGAAAAAAAACCATGTGGCACTCTACTCAGAGATTTTTCAGATTTTTTTTCTTCATAAAACATAGCCTCTACGCTCATTATTACATCTTTTTTATAAGAATATCCTAATTTTTGCCAAGGCTTGATCTTTTCCATTGTTATTCTTAAATTCCATTGTTTTTTGACAATTTTGAACCTGAATATTCTTATAGACTGTATTCTTATAAAGAAAAAAGAGTGTACACTTATATCACTCAGCTAAGTTTAAGAAATAACTGTAATACTGCAAAAAAGAACAGAATATAAAAAAAAAGATGCCAGCAAAGTAATATAACTAATTATGAGAAAGCAAAATGCAACTTACAGATTGTTAGCAATTTATGCGGCTATGATGAAGGTCTTCGATGCCAAAAATCAATCGCAAAAATCTTTTGGTCACCTGAACATTGACAACATCTTCGAGAATCTTGAGTAATATTGTTGTTCTCCCTCTTCAAATGAAATCTACGACTTTCAGCATTAATATTCAGTTCAGTTCATTTAATTTTAAAATTCCACATCATACAATACAAATTAAGATTAAAGATAATATAGCTAATTACAAATACAAGTGGTTATATAAATTAGAAAGTTGCTAAATTAAAGGAGCTATTGTATGAGGGGAATTTCTTAAAGGAGGAACTCTCTCAATAGCTAAACTAATCGAGGAGAGAGCACCCCCTGTTGATAAAAACCTATTTCAATTGATTTGTAACAGATGGAAATTTGATAGTGAATTGTGTAAATCAGATTTTAGTTCACTTGATAATTTGTAGATAAAAGGTGTAATTTAAGTTTGGAGCGAAAATTCATGCTTGAGGGAGATAGCTTGATTAAATAGGGATATCATTCCAGGCCTTTGCACCTGCATATCTGATGGATCTTAATCCATACAAAAAGGTATTTTCTTGAGTCATGAAAATATCACCTTTAGAAGCCTGCCGTGTATTATACTGATGAACAGAAGACAAAGTTTCGAAAGAATTGTGAAAACAGACGGGAGAAATCTTGTTCACAGATTCGTAAACAAAAATGAGTAGCTTTAAATAAAACAAATCATATAATTTAAGAATATTGAAATCAGCGAATATTGGTGTGGATGGAGAAGTAAAAGACTTGAATGCAATAGCTCTAAGAACTTTCTTTTGTAGAAGATATATTGGTCTGGTATGTACTTCATTGGAAGCGACCTTGAGGATTCCTTTACTCGAGATGTCCGCCATATACCAGAAAAATGTGAGCCGACCCAGACCTCTTTGTCTGCGCAATCAATCCCAGAACTTGTTCAACTTACCTCGTTCTCATTCAGGGCGATCGATCACATCGATCAAAAGTGACTCAACAAGGTTAAAGGCTAAAGCCATTTCTTGCGTGGGGACAGACTCACTACAAACGCCGTAGATTTGCTGCCAGACCTTTAAATACCTGCAAGTCAGACTAGCGAAGCAGGCTCACCACACAAGTCCAAACTACTTCGCTCGATGTTGCTCTTGTTTTCAAAAGTCTCTCAGTGTGGTTTGACAGTAACAAATAAAAGATTAGGGAACGAAGTTTGAGGGACTTTGCAGTGAGTCCAGCGTTGGGATTCTTGTGACTTCAGAGAGCAACATGCTAATACTAGTCCAGGCGTGGCTCTCATTTTGACCCTCCCTGAACTGTAGTGAACAATATCACAAGGCTCTTTGAAGTTTGGGAGGAAATCTGAGAGTGTGAGAAGGAAAAAACTAAAACAAGCTGATGAGAGACGAATAATATTTCCAGAGCCTGACAGAAATACTTACAAAATAAGAAAAAGCAAAACGGAAAATTACAATCTTTGAGATATTTACAAAATGAATCTTCTAGTTCAAAACAGTCATTCTGCCATTGGTAATCCATTTGGGTTTTGATATTAGAATAGGTTCGTCATCTTCATTTACAGGGGGTTGTACCTCTTCTTCAATAATGTATTCTCCGTATAATTCACACCCGATGTCAAAGCGATATTTTCCAGGTCCTTTTGGTATGTCTTCGTCGAAATGACCTACGGATTTTGAAAAGTTAATTACGTTCTGTTTGTATTTGGTTTTTGTGCTGAAGGCTAACAGTAATTGTTTTCAAGAAAGCAAGCATTTATCAATATCACCTATTTTATAGGTATACTAGGCACACATTTACAATTTAATAAACTGTATCCCTCTAAAACGTTCACAGCTATCAGCAACGTCTTCGCTATAAAAATTAGGTGACATACTTGCCTTGCCTACGTGCCATCGAAATGTCCGTGTAATTGAACCTCAATGCCCTCATTGCGCGCTTATTCCCTTAGCCCTTGTCTTGTTCTCTCATTATATTGCGCCCTTGTGCCATCGCACTCTTTTGTTTATATAAGAGATGCCTCCTTGGTTTCTTTCGCATTGATTATGAGCAACAATGATGAATGATAAAGATTACAGTGAGCTGGTGGGGCTGGTGAGTTGGAGAAAAGGCAAGAGGGCACATAGCCACTAAGGCACATAGGAATAGCACACATAGGCATGAAGGCACGGACATGTTAGGGGCACGAGGGTACTTACAGAAAAATGCATGAGGTGAGGACAAAACGGCCCTAAGTAAACAAAGTTAAGCAGATCCATCAATACCATAAGACAAATCTGGTACATCATCCTGCGCGAACAGAGCCTCTATTTAATGCCAGAATCTCGTGCTAAAGCATAGAAGTAATCATCTTTCCCATTTTCCAATCTCCTACTTGCAGCCACGCAGTACGCTCATTGAGTCATTGTACGCTCATTGAACAAAATTACGACGTTAGTAGCTAAAGCACAACCAACTTGAAGCGAAGAGAACTTGAAAAACAGCTTTGGAAAACCAACCATAAAAAAATCCAAACCGTCGTCCCAAAAGATCTCGCCCTCGATCGAAACAAGACTTATTTCGAAACCTCAATTCACTGAAGTCGTCGAATTTTCAATTTTGGAAACTAAGCTAGCTTGTTTTAGCTTATCCATGTGATTTAGCTGGAGAATTTTAAATATCTTAAAGACCCACTAAAATATGAAATTCCAAGACGTTATTTCAAGTTACTCTGGAGACACGTCACAGACAGATACTTGGCAATCTAAAATTATTTAACGTCTGTGCGTTAAAAAAAGCAAAATGATAAAGACTTTGAGCTTCTTATTTATTTTGCAATGTTCGATCGACTGAATATGTCCTTTTGAACTGTTGTGTAAGGTTGCAGAGAAAAAATCTCGATTCAGCGTGTGACAGATACCTGTGGTTGCAAACTAGACTTATTACATTAGTCGTACTCTTCGCAAACAGACTCAATAACCTTAAAACAACTGCAACAACCTGGTCGCTTTTTGCCTCAGAGTACACTGCATTGGCATAGTCTGAGAAAACAGCAATGAAGGTGTTCTGTAGATGCCAGAGGTTTCTACTGCTGTTTCCGAAAGACTGAGACGAACTGTAATAAGTCTAGCTGTCAAGCCAATAAATATGCCATTCATTTATGGCTCGTGATTTTAATGAATGTCCATAAATTCAACTCAATGGCGATAACCACGAGACAATGGGACATCTCTATGATAGATTGCGCTTCGTAATTTCGTTAAGGTATATTCAAGTTTAGCTGTACTTACCTGAAAACTTATGGTCGGCGTTAACAATATCTCCAGATCCTTTCTTGCTTCCAGCTTCCCACATTCCCCTGTAGCTTGTTCCTGTTGCTGCGTAAGTGTACACACCATATCCGTGTCGTTTATGCTCGTACCAGTCTCCTTCGAAGGTATCTCCGTTGGCGTAGCGATATACGCCATGACCATTTCTCTGGTCGTCAACCCAGCTTCCTTCATAACGAGACCCATCTGGATAGGTGAATGTTCCTATGCAGAACAGAGTGAGGCATATAAAAAATGGCTGCAGAACTAAGCCCTCGTATGGTGTTGTTTCGGAACAATGTGCTTTGTTTTGAAATTAAAACACGCTTTTACCGCATTATTGCCACGTTATTAGAATGGTGAAGATCCAGGTTTTTAAGCGCTTGTTGCTTGTTGACGCAGCTCGCAGCATCTTTTGAAAAACGCGTTTACAGATCCGAGGTCTTTTGCAGAGAGACATTCTTTAGTTCGTTTGAGCCAATGTAGGCTAAACTAGCAGACTTGGTGCGCGACATTGTCGCCCGTGACGCTTCCCTTCGATGCCTCCCAGTTAAGCCACCTAGGAAACTTTGAACCGCGCGACAAAATTTTGTAACGAGAGACACGCCAATGTTAGACAACATAATTTAACGAAGTTACTTTATCTCAAATAGAATTTAGGCTACAATTATATGAGTACTGCAACAGCATGAGGTGGGAAGACTAGATAGACCCAACCTAATATACAAGAAATAAGTGATGCTGAGGCGACTGTCCTAAGATGGGAGTAGACTATCCTACATTTAAAACATATCTTGTCTACGCGACTCGGGGGACATGTTGCTCGCTTGTCACTTGCCTGTTTAGCCATCCTGGGAGACACACTGAGTACAATGTCGCCGGCGACATCTCTCCTAGTTTAGCCACAGGTTTTGACCAACAATGTTTGATCGTTTGGCCAAGGCCTAAAAGTAAACTTTCCATTTATACAATCTTTTGAAGAGCGTATTGTAAATGGTACATTCTTTTGATATAACATATGAAGGTTACCTACCTTGTCCATGCTTTTTTCCGTTACTATATTCCCCAGTATACCTTGAACCATTTTTGAACCTGTATGTTCCTTGACCATGTCGTTTACCATTTTGATAATGCCCTTCATAGGTATCGCCATTTGGAAGTGTTGCCTTGCCATACCCATGCCTTTCTTCTTTATCGTTCCTTTCTCCCTCATATTCCTGAAATTAGATAATGCCTCAATTTAGCTATACAAAGAAGTTAGAATTCGGACAAGTTTTGGTAATCTTGAGCCAACATGAATCTGCTATGTGCCTTTCACAATGTCCAAAAAATAACGATTTTCTATGCAACTCATTGCCTTAAGTCACGGCTACAGGTGCGATTTTTCACCTGTTTTGGCGACGCGACAAACCTGAAAATGTCTTGTTTCTGAGAAATCCTGAGGTGGGAACATACTGCGGCTAAAACGCTGTGACAGAAGTTCCGCGAAAATCAACTTGCGCGGTAAAAGAATGGGTCCGATTAAAATCCCAGGAAAACGCGCGAAAACAATGCAATGTGTTGCGTCACCAGTGCAAAAAACCGGCTACACCCTCGCGAAAAGTTCTACCAAATCAATGTTCTGCAACCGAAAAAAAATTCTGTCCAAACATCTATTCCTGACCACACATGCGACTTTTAGTTTATACGGTCGCGGCTACAATTTTTTATCATCAAGCAAATCGCAATTGCAGACGAGGCTTTAGTCCTGGTTATCAATCGCTATTGAATTGAATCCGACGATCAAACTGCAGCATCAATCATCATTCAGACTACAGTTTGGGTGATCTCGGTTGGCCATGTTTTGCCAAGCGATAACGGGACTCGATGTAATTAGGCCATGCATGATGCAACGCGCGGCGCAAATCATCGCCCTACTTGCCCTTGGTGGTGACCAAGTCCTACTTTTGCTACTATTACTACTATAATTGAATTTTATTGCTGAAGTGGGTACAATTTAGTGAACTTTGGGTAACTGTTTATTTTTGTAAGATACCAATAAGCGATACGTTGAAATGATACTAATAACGCGAAAATTTTTTGTCCTTTAAGTAACTATGGTAATTGCGTAAACAATAAGGCCGAGGGAGGATGGCCTAGTTATGCATCACCTATTCATCAACACGCGCAAACGGAAACACAAGAAGCGAATCTTTGGAGAGTAATACTTCGTATTTCCGTTTCTGTTTGCTAGACAGGTATAGTAGTGTTGTACTTCTTGAGTTGACTCATCTTAAGCACAACACTTTGTTTTTCTATTACGTAGTGTAGCCTACACTGTGCGACGGAGATCAGAGGGATTTCCATGTTTATCGTAATCTCGAAGATTGTATAATGTAAATACACTTGCTTCTATAAGAATCTGTAGCTTCTATATCCAAACAGCTAAATTAAATCAAATTGCCTAATTTTTAGTATTTGAATACGTAGATAGCTTACGTGAAAAGAATGTAGCTTGTTTATATAGGGTAGGAAGGGAGGATACGCTACATAAATATGGATTCCTGTACATATATAGCTAAACATTAGCTATACAGCTGTGCTTTTCCATTTCTGGTTTGAGTTGCATTAGAAAATCTGAGAAAGTTTACTAGCTTTGCGTCAGACAAATGCAAATGCTGTATAATTTAGATTGTACTAGAGGAGTTGAAAAGCTATGAAGCATTTCATGTATTATGTCAGGCTTTTTAAGCTTGATGATACGAGAGAAACATTGACGGCGCATGATTTTGTCTTGTCCTAAGATTCACGAAAGTTATAGTGGTCGTAGATACTCGACGAACCCGAAAACAATTCATTTTAGGTGCAATACTTACTCCTAACTGAACTCCTTCATCTTCATCGAAATCATCAGAGGCGTCAGACATTTTTACGGAGAGAAGCAAAATTTATTATTTCGATAAATTCTTCAATTTTGACTTGCTTTCCCAGAATGAAGGCAATCTTTCAAGCTCGCAGCATCTGCTGAAGTGTGTTTTGTATCCTGGAGACCAACTCTGGAAAAAGCCTGTTTTACATAAATTATAGAAATGTATTGTTCTACAAACTAAGAAATCGTTTCTTCTATTGTTAGTATTATTCCCCAGACAATCATGTTATTGTGGTGGGTTCTACGGTTGACCAGAAGTCTTGTTATGCTAAATTTTATTGCAATGGTGACCAAGGGCACAGGTGAGACGCAACAGCTTGTGGAATGGAACATGCAAATCTCAGTTTGATTGTCTGTTTTGGGGTTGCGCTTATAAAAAAATTGTAGCGCTTAGCCTACATCAAATCACGCAGCAAATCTAGAAAAAAGGGCTATAGGTTGCCAAATAGTCAACTGGCCCGAGGTGTAATTCTGTCATTGGAAATCTCGTACCTCTGCCAGAAATCCTATTGTTTCATGGAAATCGCTTAGGAAATCCTTTTGTTTTAACGGAAATCTTGTACCCTTTTTCGAAGAGTGAAATGCCCTCGAACTAGCCCATCCTTTGCCCAACAAGCAAGCTTTAGCTTTTTCTCAAACCCCCCTTTTAAAATGCACCTTGGTAGAAATTTGTAATGATATATTGAATAATGCTTAATTTTTGCAAGGTCTGTATCTTTCAAAAAGTAAAAAAAAATCTAAAAGCAAAAAAAAAAAGATAATGAAAATGATTAAGTCTAGCGAATAAAAATGACTTTAGATGCAGACTTGCCCCAAGTCTTTTTTTCAATATCCTTCTCCAAAGGTCCACCATTATGTGAAATTGTCATGGAATCGTGGATCCTAGGAGAAGGGATTGAGAAATAGACTTCGGCAAGTTTACTTTAGATGTGACTTCCAAATAAAATGTTCTGAAAACGTTGAAAACAGGGAACACCTTACTAAGCATACACTACAGTAGGTTATTTAGGATACGAGCTCTCTACTTATGACGTCTTTAAATGCGACTAAAATAGTGTGTTAGTGGTAATAGGTGACAAAAGGGAGTAGATACTTCATAAAAATACTCACAATATGACGATATTACTTTTATGTGCGATCTGACGAACTTTTGGCGTACACAGAATGTTTCGATCGGTTGATCGGTTTCTATCTCTTCAGAACTATGCGACAGGATTGGCATCATACGAAAAACAGCGTCCTTTCACTGCCCAGAATTCCCTACTAGAGTAACAGGTATGCAGATGTCAGTAGACTTTTTCGAAGAACTAGCTAAAGTGTTTCTATATCAAGGTCTAATAAAAGACAAGAGACTAAAAGAAAACAGCAGCAGAGACTGGCAAAAGCTATTGGAAAGCTACTTCAACCATATCTGCCAACCATTCAATGCCTTTAACCTGTCTACATATGATTAAAATCGGTGAAAAACTCAAGGCTCAGTGGCGTTCCCAGACTGCAAATACTGGGGTGGACAAAATATTTTTGGGGGTCTGGGGGCGCAGCCCCCGGAAAAAATTTTAGGAGCCACGCCCTTTAAACGCTCGGAAAAGGTGGGCAACGCCCATTCTTTATAATCCTAACGTGAAATAGAAACAAGCGAAGATCAGCTATTGACTACATTACTTGCAACAATTATCCCACTGATAGATACAATATAATCTGTAACAACGATAAGTTTATGAAATCTACTGTATGCAAAAATGAAAGACAATGTTTCTGCTGTTTCTGCGAGAGGCTTGTTGAGTGGTAACAACAATACTGGTAATGTTTAATGATTTTCACCAATGCATAGAGTTGGAGGAAAAGTGGGCTCATTCCTTTCTGCTGAAAATCAATCGAAGCCCCCCCCCCCTGTTAATGATTATGACGGATTTCGACGAATTGGAAAATCGATGTCTGAGAGAACTGGGGTGGACATGTCCACCCCAGTCCACCCCGTGGGGACGCCACTGCACGAGCAGCAATAGGGAACCTATAATGAAAAATGCGGATAGCAGAAATCCGCGTAATCGAAGCTCGAATTTCGTTGATACATAGACAAAGACCAATGCTTCTTGTATCATGATAAGAAGTGGAACTAACCAAGATACAGCAATCAACTTCTTGACTCTACACGCGTGCATGATGTGCTTGTAGCGAAACGGAAATTTCACAGCGACCCAGCGATCAATTGTTAGGATGCCCAGCGAGAAAATAGAAGTGAACATACTACCAAACAATGGTATAACACCAAATAGGGTATATATTGTCCTTGATTTGCGTAACATTAGGAGTATTCCGAGAAGACTCGAGTATATTCCAACTAGACCATCAGCGAGTGTCATTGAGAGGAGAATCTTGTTACTGTTATAGACCAAGAGTGTCTTACGAAATTCAATAAACATACAGCTGAAAAGTGCGTTCATTGTTACCGTGGCGGTTCCTGATATGATCAAACCACCATAGAATGCGTAATTCTCTTCAATTGATGATGCTGAAGCAGATACAGTAATGTTTGCCATCGGAGCTTCAAGTCGAGCTTCAAGTACTGTAGTTTAAATCGTGTGTTGGTAGCCTGTTGAGATCGGAATCTGAACTTCAGATATGACTTTCAGACTGAAAATACTTCTTGAATCGCGGACTGAGTCTTGTGATATTCGCCGATGTTGACTTTAGATGTTCCCAATGAAAAATCTAGTTCTCGATAGTTAACTTAAATAGGCTTCTATCCCAATAGCTTTTTGATCATGTGTATTTTAACAGTAACTAAATACAGCTGCTATAACAAGCCTACGTTGGGTACCTTCTGCCGTCTTCTGCTCCCAACACAACCTTGTAGCTACAGCTAGCAAATAGCATACAGTATTTTCGCATGCGAGTGTTGTAACGACTGTATTCAAAGACTATGAGATGAAAAACGCCTATGTTCTCACATAAAAAGAGTAATCTCAGTGGAATTGCCAGATTTTTGATTAAAAACGTGGCAAGAGTTCGCGAAGAGTTCAGCCAATTATGACTTCACACGGTGTTGTTTTCTTAATAATAATTTCCAATTCTAAAGTTTCGTTCGCCGACAAACATCATGATTATTTTCGTCGAAATTTAATATTTTTTATTTATGATTAGATGTTTATGTTTTCTTAAGGGATGATTTTCAAAATGGTATCTGTGTAAAAGTGTGTTTGTCTTAGATATTCTTTTGGGAGGGAGCATCTGTGTTTATTTATTGTTATTGAGAAAATCATAATGACCTGCTTTGGAAGAGAAATGCAGTAGGAATTACATAAGAACTGCTCTGTGATAAGATTGTGATAAGTTCAGTTCAGCTGCAGTTCTGTAACTACGGTATTCAAATTTCAAAGTATAAAGTTAAACCATGTAAACATAGAGGGCGATATGAACATAGAGGGTATCTCAAACCACGCCCTTATTTTCCTTGATCATTTCGCTTTGCCCCATCTATGTTGCATGTCTGGCTACACCCCCTTTGTCCCTCCAATGTTGAATATCTGGCTATGTCACTGAAAATGGGTCAACGGACCACGCCAGCTTGATTAGGACGACTTTTATATCAGAGAAGAGTCGGAGGACACTGCCTCGGATACTGCCACCAAAAGGGCACTTAGGTATTGGATGAAATTGATTACAAAAGGAGAACCTTGGATAAAAAGACGGTTATGTTTCACTGTCTTTTAGCAAAAAGGGGGCCATGACCTCTTGCCCCCGATTCCTACGTCTCTCTAATTTACACACCCTCTGGCCACCAAACAGCGTGCAGCGTACCTTTAGTAGATACCCTCAAGAGGACCTTGCTAAAGAACACTAGTGATCAGTCCGCTACATATCTCAAGGAGCGACTCGCGATTTTCTCCTAAATAAAATCGTTCAACCTTATTTCTACCGGTCAATCAAAATCCTATTGTTTCCAAAGAAATCCTTTGAAAATCCTTTCGTCATAAGGAAAATCTCGTTCGCCGTTTGAAAAGGGGAAATGCCTTCGAGATGCCTTATATGCCCTGGCGAAGAAAAATGATAGCCAGCAATGTGTATGGTCTGGAACTTCGGGAAAAGCGCACCTGCTAGACAGTTCAGCCAGCTAAGCAATCACATTGATTACTTAATAATTTTATTCTGATCAAATTGGTAAACAGACTTCAATTACTTTGGTACGTGATGATCAACTCAGACAAGCAAACAGGTCCTTTTATCCAACGGGAACATATCCGTATCACTTCTGAAAACATCCTTCGAAGTCTTCTAAGGATCTCATGAAACGGGGCGGGCTGGTGTCTCATGCATGTTTCCCTAGCAAGGGTGGCGCAAAAAGTATTAGGATGTGATTTTAGGGCTACCCTTGGTTATTAGAAATGACAATCACTGCTTATCATGACACGCCTCTGATATATATCGAGGCCTCGTTCAGGGCAACGTATCGGGAGACCTCCGGCTCCTATCATCGGGCAATGAGAAATGTTGGGAGACGGGTTTTCTCGAAACGCTACCCGATAACTATCAAAGCCTTGTCATGTTAAGCAGAGTCTTTGCCTAATACTATGTCAGAAACAGGCTTAATAAGTGAGAATATATTTACTCTAATAATATGCAGTTTTTAGCTCAGAAGACGCGCTCCGAAAAAACTCGAATGTCTTGAACGGCTGGGCTTGTTACTTTTCACATGCAGCCCCCTTACCCTTGTCTGGCACCATCACCGGCTTCAATATACGAAAAATCATGTGTTTGTTAGAGTCTGCATGAAGGACACATGAATAGGAAACGGGGTTCCAAAAGTCAATAAAAAGTGTCTCTTTTGGCTGGACCAAAGTTTCCCTTTATAAACATCATTCATCTTCTTCAGAAGTTGAAAGTGCGCCTTTGGTGCCAGAAAGACATTTTCAGCTGCTATGAGGTGCTTCTGGCAATATCGAACTGACCCAATAAATAAAAACATAATGAAACTGGGCGTGGTCAATTGCCCCCTTTTTGTTGCCCCATCCCAGTTAAGGGAAGCTATGTCAATCAATGACTTGCAGATTGGATATCTCTTTATCTTGTCTGAATCTCTTTGTAGGTCAACAGAGGTTTCGCAGTGTTAGAGACGAGGGGCATTTCACGCTCAAAAAAGCGTACGAGATTTCTGTTAAAACAAAATGATTTCCATGTGATTTCCATGACAACAAAACAATTTCAAGCAAAGGTGTACGAGATTTCTAAGAGGTGAATTGCCCCTCGGTAAGAGACATAGAAATTGGTTAGAGACTTTCATGCTGCAAATGAATTAAAATCCTACTACTACACTTCAATATGGTAACAAATAATACAAAGGCACTTCAATATTCAAAAATCTTCCTAATGGCTCTTTGTTATCTTGAGAAACTGAATGTTACCCGATGTTACCCTATGCCAATTGTTTTTATCATAAGGCATATTCTTCGTGACTACCATTGTTCTCCGATACACTGTATCCAACCACCTTCTTCATCAGCTTCATGATCCTTATCCTCCACATATAAAATCGAAAACCATTTCTGGTCATCAAATAAACTAGCGGATTCAATAAACTATTCAGTGATGCTAATAATAAGCACGTTCTTCTCAACCATGGGATCCCAACTCGATGTCCAATGGAATAACTAAACCTGTATGCTGTTAACGGAGCCCAACAAACCACGAAAATCACTGTGATTATAATACAAGTCTTGGCCGCTCTGATCTCCTTGGAAAAAGCCTTAGCGGATTCAGATACTTTCTTGAAACAGAACAAAGGATTAAGGCCTTGTTCGTCCTGCATCTCAAAAGATTGTTGCCTTGTGGCGTAAAGCCCCAGGTTCGAGTGTTTTTGAAGAAATTTCGTGTGTTTGCGAATAGCGAAACATAGTCTTATGTTTGCGATTAATAGTAGCGTCGAGCCAGTAATGAAGAATGCAGATAATATGAAACCTCGAAGCTTCAGCTCGAATTGCCAAGAAGCGTATACATAGACCAAGGATTCTTGAAGCGTTATTATAACTGGAACTAGCCAACTTATCATAATCAGTGTTTTGACCCGACTAGGGTACATTATACTCTTGTACCGTAAAGGAAATTTCACTGCTATTAGACGATCTACTGTAAGAATTCCCAGTGAGAGAATTGAAGTAAACATTGACCCGAACAGAGGTAATATTCCAAAAATTTTGTATATTGTTTGTGATTGACGAAACATGAGCAAACTCCCAAGGAGAATCGAAGATATCCCTACTAAACTGTCTGCTAATGTCATGGACAGTAGGATTTTGTTGTTGCTGTTGTTTGTTAAGAGCGCTTTGCGGAACTCGACGAACATGCAGCTGAATAGAGCGTTCATTGCGAGGGTAGCAGACCCAGATATGATTAGGCTCCAATGAAAAGTATGTGTAGCTACAGATGACCAATAAGTTATTGTAGTGGAGTTTTCCATGTCGGCTTTCGATCTTAAAAAACGCGGATATGAATAGTTTGTGTTGCTTCTCGATCAAAGACTGATGATTATAAGGAGGACGTTATAGTCCTGTACCACGAGAATGCGACCGGCTTTCTAATTAATTCTCCTACCGATTGCTGCCTGCGATGATAAAAAAGTTTCGTCCCAGCACAGCCTGTTCTATATTAGAGTGTGCTTCTTTTATGCCGTGAAGGAATTAATTTACCAGCTTTCCTCTTGAAATCTAGCTTACCTTAAACACTAATTTTCATAGTACTGTATTTCGATAATTTGATCTTGTGTTTGCCGTTTATACCAAAACTCTTTCTTCCACCGCACCTTTCAATAGCGTCTCGAATCACGATTTTCGTAGGTAGTCGAGGTAGTTAATTAGAAAATCTGAGTGTCCAACATCAGCACTGCTTTGTAGAACATCTAAATGAGCAATTTCACTAAAATTTCTCCGATCCTACTACTACTTCCAAAAGTACTTGCAGAAAAATGACGGTCTACGTATGTACTACGCACAGTCTATATGTTTTGACGTGAAGAAAGGCTTCAATGTGACTAAACTTTGTTGTAAAGTGTTAGAACTTCTTTTTCAATTTCAAAGTGATTTTACCCGACAAACGTCACAGCATTGAACATATATACAAAATGTAACATCCGTTGAGACCAGTTATTTTTCCCTTGGTTGTATTAGTGCTAATTCTAATTAAATGATTCTTGCCTCGACTTTTCCCACCCATCTTCGAATGTGAGAGAAGCTAGCCTTACTAAATTTACTTCAATCGACAAGAAGTCATAGAAGTCACCACATATCCCCTGATAGGAAAGGCTGCTGGATTTGCCTAATAGATGAGCTACGGATTAAATAGTTTTCCAATGGATGCACTTTTGTTTAAAAGAGAGAAATTTCAAGAAGACAGAAATTAAACGGAATTGTCGATAACTTTCTAACGAAAAGAGATGGTACAGAACAAAATGGTGCTATTCACTATCATTGTTGATATTTACCTGTAGCATTTACCAGGTCCAGTCCTACCAGCTCTGCCTGCTCTTTGTTTTGCCTGAGCCTAAAAATAAGAAAAAACCTCAGACACAAGACATGAAGTCTTTTTTGAGCTGTACAGAACTCCAAGATTGCGAAAAGAGCGGAAGCATCTCTGGTCATATTTAGAAGCGTTTTTCGCATGATGCACTGCCCAGAGTATAAACGTTAGAAACAGACTGAAGCAATTGACTAAGGCAGAATTTATACCCAGATGCTGATCGAAACGTACCGGTCAGAAAAATGAAGCTGACCTGGTATTGTGTTTGAACACTAACCAGTTTGCCTCATAAGCTATCAATATAGCTATTGCCTATCGCTTATGCCTAAGAAGCATTGCCAGTCGATATACGACAAGCAGTAAGGTGTTAATATGATATGCGATAAGATTCATACATCAAAACATTTGTTTCTACTTATTTGTCTATCTGCTCTTCCAGTTTGTAGAGATCTCAAAAGAAACTTCCAGTTTCCAGCTTGTCAATGAAAAAATCGGTCTTGTTGAAGCCAAAAATAAATATCAAGCAATGGATATTTCAAGCAAAAGCATGATCTACTTACTTGAGATATAGGAGTGACAACCAACTGATCGATTCCGTTCTTCGAATTGTAAACTTTTTGTTTAACAAAACCTGGATCCACTACGTAATAGATACCATCAATTGTCAGAGAGGTCTCAGCTATGTTGGTTGCAATCACAACCTGAAAGAAGATCAATAACAGTTAGCATCAACTATCATACGCGTTGCGTTTGTTTACAAGAAAGTTCGGAGCGACCCCAGTTCTCAAACTTTCTTAACGCTATCTCAACAAAAAACTAACTATATTATTGTCTTACTACAACCTAAAACTACAAATATCTAAAGAAACATTATTTTCACAAAAATTATACTTGAAAACCATATTCCATTGTTACAAATTCGAGTGTCGGTCTAGGCAATCATAAAAATTCTTGAAGCCCAAGAAGAACCCATAATTAAATACGTTCTTAGGTTTGAAAAACCCAATACTGAACTTTCTTAACATTCTGAGGAGTCGATTTCTTATAACCACTTTCTTATAAAAAAACGTGCACCAAAAACTACACAGGTAGCCAACTTTCCGGAAAGCTGTAAAGTTGATAGCTTGCTACCTATACTCGGAATATAAGGTCGTGAGTTCAATCTATGCAATGTCTAACTTGTTAGTAAGAGTAGATAGTTTAATAGCTCTACAGGATGTCAAGAATTCTCGCCGTTAGGCATGAATCATAAAAGGCAAGTTCATATCGGTCAGTAGGAGACATGGAGACAGGAAAACCAGACTGGCTGCTTAAAGTAGCCCTGAACTGTTAGGGAGATTCCTAAATATCACTATCTGCGCAGACAGCAAGTGCAGTGAGAAATCAAATAAAAAATAAATCAAAACCTTTCTGCTTCCAGGTGGAGCTGGTTCAAAGATTCTTGTCTGCATTTCGCTTGGCAACGCACTGTATACTGGTAAGATAATCAATTCAGGAACTTCTGGTCCTAAAGATTTCATTCTCTCGTATAAGACCTCACAAGCTGTATCGATTTCTTCTTGACCTGTTTTGGAAAGAATATATAAAGGTGTGTGATAAACGGAATACTTCTAAAGGGGGAAAATATTTTTAACAATTATAAATGTAATTCTAAATAATGTAGGAAAGTAGAGACAAATTTTAGTCAAAGGATTACACACTTCAAATACCTATGCAAGAACCTGAACGTTTGATGTCTAAGTATTTCTGCTTTTAGAGGCGTGCTTTTAAAGGTGGTGTGGCCGAGTGGCTAATGGACTTGTCTCATGATCGTAAGGTCGTGGCGGATCTCGGCGTGACCTCTTTCCAGACGCCTAAAGGTAAATCAGCTGTCTATCCTTCGGAGAGCGGTAAATGAGTACAAGCTGCAGATAGCTACCCACAAACTGTATAGCTGCCTCAAATCCCGACCTGTGTTAACAATAAAAATGCTTGCTAGCTTGCTTGCCATAAGCTTTTTTCAGTTGGAGAGGAACTTAGAGCTCTGAGTCTTGATAGACAGCCTTAATTAAAATGACCTTCCCATGAGACTCTAGCTGAAACTCGCGGCAACTTGAAATTCCAAATCGATCTCAAATCTTTAGCTGTTAATTGGGCTTGGGCAAAGCAGTTTTCTGCTGAAAGAATCTTTTTATTTGTTCTAGAATATTATAGGAAATAACGTACCTGTTAGAAATACCAGAATATCGCCAGGGGGTTCTGTCAGATGAATCTGCATCACAGTGATCAAAGACGCATCAAGATAATCCGTTTCGGCTTCTTTTGTATACAAAGTTTCGACAGGGAAAGTGCGACCAGGAATCGTAAATATCGGCGCTTCGAAGAAATACGTAGAGAATTTAACGGCATCTAGCGTAGCGGAAGTGACGATGAGTTTCAGATCCTTTCGTTTCTGAATCGCTTTTTTCATCAACCCAAAAAGCACATCGGTGTGAATTGTTCTTTCATGGGCCTCGTCAAGCATAATAACCGCATATTGAGAAAGATCTGGGTCGAGTAAGCATTCTCTTAGAAGCATACCATCTGTCATGTATTTGATTCTAGTTTCTGAACTAGTACAGTCCTCAAAACGAATCGTGTAACCAACTTCTTGGCCTAACCGGCATCCGAATTCTTCTGAAACTCTTTTCGCTACAGACATGGCAGCAACTCGACGTGGCTGAGTGCAACCGATTTTTCCAGCCGCTGTGAAGCCGTCCTCTCTTTTCGGCCATGTTTGCAAAAGACAATTTGTGGATGACGTCAGCAACCCAAACCTTTCAATCAATATAGGCTTAAAAACTCTTTGTTATGCTTGAAAAGTGTATTTTACATCGAAATCTGATAAATTGGAGACAAATTGAGAGTTTATTTTCTCAGAATACGAATTTTAAAACTTTTCTCATATAGGCCGCCATTGAATTAAGAGCGGTTCTCGCCCCACTTAGAATATGGCGTCGTGAACCCCGAAATGGTCTATAATAGGCAAGCCTTGTCGTTGCTCAACGATACTCAAATCCGTCCTTCTACCATAAGATCCTTTTGAACCACCGAATGTTGCTTTCTTCCACTCGGGAACATCTTGAGTCGACAAGCCGATACCTCGTAGATCTTGGGCAAAATATGGCTTTTTCTGATCTCCTTCGACAGCTAAAACAATAAAGTAACAAAAATTAAAAGTACAATCGAGATAGATAAGCAGTCGGCACGCTAGTTTAGTTACCTAGTAAGAGATCCACTTGCCGTTGCAGAAGGGCTTCCTGATACCATCAGAAGTGGTTCGCGTTCAGTGACACCGAAAAGAACATTATAAAGCATTATCAATATAAAAAAGAACCATCACTACATTACCCTGCGTGCTTTAATGAATACCCTCTTCTTTGTGAGCAGCCTACATTGCGCGCGGATAAAACCGCCTAATGGAAAACCGGCTTTAAAGCCATTCACTTTAGATAAGATGATGCGCTGAACTAGGCTACTTGAAAGCTCGTAATAATCTAATATTTATTTTAATAAGTTTGCTGTGCACTATCGAAACTTGCAAGAAAATGCTTTTAATAACAAACACTGGGCAAGCAACTTTTCAATTTAGAATGAGCCACAAACTACTAAAAATTACATAAGCAGGGTTTTAAATAGGTTACTTGCTTTCACCACCTAGGATCGTTTGGTGTCGCTAGCGTTTTGAACTTTGTTGCTTTTTTGCAAATAGCTAGCGTTTCTATTAGCTGCCACTGAGCTTGATGAAATTAAGTTTAAGAAGTCAGCATTGAAATTTGTAGCAGATACTTGTCGCTGTGTCTTTGACATCCATGATTCCAAACGCGCAAGTGTTTTTTTCGGCCACTACCCTGCCGCCAGCCTTCGCTGAGATATCACAAAAACCCCAAACGATACAAAGGAATGGATTAGCTGCCATGTTGTAGCTATCCTATTGCTGAGGCAATTATGCGAGCTTTTCCAAAACTCGGAGACATTCAGTGATTTAATATGCACTTCAGACGCTGGTCGAAATACTTATGTTGATACTCTCACAGATAGCATACTTACATTCAGGCAATGGATCGACCCATAGTTTTCCAATGTCTTTCGGTATAGTATCCTCTTGCGCTTCACGCTGCTGTTGCTTCACATCTCTTCTCTCTTTCGATAAAGCATTCTGTGTCATAGCAGCTCTCTGCAAGGTTCCATCGGGGTTCTAAAGAGAAGGCAATTTCATGTTATTGACTACTGGGAAACTAACCCCTCAGCTTGTGCTGTTTTAAATGTCCCTCCCCATTAGTATGTATAGTTTAAACAAACAAAATGATATAGAATGAAACAACACGATGCTGACAATAACTACGGAGCGGGCGAGTGGACTTTTAATGACAATTACAAGGGGTGAGTGAATGGACTTTTGTTAATTAACTTTGGACTTTCATGAAGTTTCATGGATTGTGGATACGCAGCCTAGGCCGCTAAGGTGATAATCTAGAATGAATACCCCCAGGGACTCATTTCCCTTAAGGACCTCTGAAGGATGGACAGTTGTGGGCTGTTAGTTCATGATTCCGATGATAGCAGGATTCTTGCATGCACAGCCGACTGAATAAGAAACTCGTTGTCTGAAAATCTAAGTTAAGAGCAGCCGGTTTGATTTTGGGGGGAGGGGGCCTATTGGAAAGGCTGCTTGGCGGGTTCTATTTTTGTCAGAAATGACAGTTAGCCTTGGAATGATAAGCCTGCTGCAATTCAACTCAACTCGTCTGGAGGTAAACACCAGTTGAGACTGTAGGCGGGCTAAGGACTTATCGGAATCAGGACTTATTCCACAGAGCTTAATGAAAACCTTAGACAAAATTTTTAAGAAGATGAAGATCATTACCTCAAATCAATAAGATCTGAGCTTAAGTTCTTGAGAAAGACGTGCTTTCAACCGTTTCTTCTGGTCTTGTTGGATTATCTTTTTCCCTGGCAGAAAACTTAAGAACAGATTGGAAATAACTTTCTAAAAGTTTCTTAATTTAATGGAAATAAATTGCAGTAAAAAAACGTGAAATGTAGCAGGCAAATTATTAATATTATTGTATTACAAAGAATGAGCCATGCCCGTGCGAGAAATCGCATGGAAATGCTTGAGAATTGATTACTACGTCCACAAATGTGAGATCAGTATGTTGGAAACTGAGACAAAAATTTCTTAAGTTTCTTAACTCCCTCCTCCTAGCTCGAAAAGTTTCTTAACTTTTGGGGTGTCTAGTTCTAGGTTTCTTATAAAAAGCAAGATGCCTGTCTCGTCATCAAAATCAGGATACTCAGAAACATCAAGAACACCAGCAGAAATAAGCTACAATAGGAAAGAATACTTATTCAGTCACAATTAGCTATACATGACACAAATACAAAACCTGTGATCGAAAAGAAAACTTAGATGGGTGTTCTTTAAGCAACAACGTTGCCGCTTTCATTTATTCTGCAGACGAACTAACATGGCAGCTGGTTGCTCGATCAATCAATCTTGTTACTCTTCAGTGAAAAATAAACTAATAAACAGGGGGTTGCTCATTACTTTTCAAAAATTTTCCCACACATAACCCAAGCATTAGAAGCCCCCGTTTATCAATTTCCAATTGTCGAGAAGACCCTTGTCACAGCCCTATTCTAAATTTCTAAATACAACTCATTATCATTCACGAGTCAAAACTGCCTGCCACTCCTCCAGAAAGACCCCCGCTCCACTCCCCGTTTATTAAGACCCCCGTTTATTTGGCAGAAGACTACATTCGCAGCCAGGGTCGAGGTCTCGATTAGTTAACCTGCTACTGAGATCCTAGCGTCTGGCGCTAAAACACCATTTCACCTTCACCTTCATTCTATCAAAGTTACATTAAAGGGTAAAACAACGAAACTGAACAACTGACCTGTTTGATTTCCCATCTTTCTGGAGATGATATCCTGTTGAATTTCTTCTTCGTTTCGAGATCTCTATCATCAAGAACTGGGACTAGTGATGCAGCAGAAGGCCTAAGAAAAGAATTCTCCTTACAAAAAACTAGAAAATTGCGACAACGGGTTTAGAATACGTTGACGAAGATAAGTTGGAGAGAACTGAAAATTTCAAAACACAATAAAACGCTTTATTGACTTTCAATCTACGAAATTTAACCCTAATAATAAATTAATCAGTAAAGATCTTTTCGGACTTCAAGAGTAGATCTACCAAGGCCACAAAACTAACTAAGGCCAGTTAACGACAGCCAGTATAGTATAAACGGGGCCATAGACTATTCAAAAAGGGCCTATTTCAGCGATTTTTACAAATTGTCTCATATTGTGGCATCTGGGATTTAGTAAGCCCCTACCTAACATCAATATTGGAAGCCCAAAACTTTAGCCCATTCCTCTCATTTTATGTCTTGACAATAAATTTGGGGGTAGGGTTAGCTTAATTATAATTTGGTTTATTCTTTCGCTGGGTCTGTTTATATGAACATCTATTACCGTTACCAGATACGCTTTATTTCTTACCTATCTGGGTTTCTCAAAGCCGGTTCGTCCATTTTTGCAGCAGCAACCGACCGGAGACCACTGTCCGGGTTTAAATCCTCGCCGGTATCTTGATCGACGTCCTGGAATAAAAACAGACTTTGAACGAGCGACTTTCAGATGTCAATCGTGAGCACATTTTGGAGGGTAAAAAATGGCTTACGTCAATCATCAGCCTCAGTCGTTCTGTGGTTCGCCTAACAATTACAATGAACATCAAGAAGAGAAGTTGTTCACTAATGAAATGGACATTGAACATCGAAAACAACGCGTTAAAGATTGGAGCAAAACAAAGGTAAAGTTCTAAAGTGATACAACATAGGTATCACAACATACGACTTAGTAGTACTACGCACAACCTCGTCCCGACCCCCCCAAATCCAAATTCCTAGAATCTCAACCGTCAAATCGATTTTTGCCCTGGTACCGGTCACAAAATCTGCCAAAAT
>JACTAT010000022.1:3219626-3288430 GCA_014526335.1 Chrysaora quinquecirrha
AGTTCAAGAGGAGATAAAAAAGTATCAATTTTTCAAAAATAAGTTAGAAACTAGTTGTTTTGTCACTATTTTCGCAATTTGAATTTGATGTAATTTTTTAGTACATGTATTTTTTTATAAGAAACTCTTTATAAGAAACCCAGACTCTCAAATGGCCAAAAATTTTAGAAACTCTGATATTCAAGAAACTCTTAAGAAACTTTCAGTACTCAAAATCTGAAAGTTTTAAGAAACTTTCAGTACTGGATCAATTTTTTAGTTTCTTTTAAAAAAATAAGTGTATTGTGGATTTTCAGGGCATTTGGATCTAAGTTTCTTGGATCTAATTTTCTTATAAGCTTGTTTCCTTTAAAAAAAATCTATACACACCTTGCAATCGTGCAAAGATAATCAATGACTTTGAGAAATTCTCCATTATCTAATGTAGATAAATCTAATGCTATATCATAGAATATTAGGAGAGGATGTCCATCTCTGTCTATTCCACCTGAAAGGATAAAAAAAGGTTCTAAAAATGCTCACACTCTTTTAAACAACCATTTTAATATATGCCATAAATATAGCACTAACATAACAGCAAACAGATCATTTCTTGTAACCACTGATATTGATCGAGAAACAAGTTTTTTACATTTTTTCAACAAATGACCCTCTCCATAAATGTCTTTGTCCAATAAAAACCAGGGAAGTGCACTATGTATAATTTGGGTATTAGGGACGTGCCGCCCGGAACTATATTGATTTTCACAATTTTGGTATAAGGTCAATCTATTTTCAAGAGTTTAGTATATTTTCACTTACTGGCGTAATATTTTCATAAAATTGATATAAGGTAAGATATACATTTTTCAAAAAATTGGTATAAGGTCGGGTATGTTTTTTATGGTTGGGCCACAAGTCCCTAACAAAATTTGATGAGGTGGCCCCTGGGAATATCTGCCCTGTAAAAATTTAAAAAATTTATAATCATAGTAGTTGCAGGTTTGAATCTTTTTGAAACTACTTTCCACAAGCATACAGACAACTCGAGCATCAATCCTACTGAGGTCATCAATGACTAACCAGGATATTTATTGCAGAATATCAGCCTTGGGGAAACAAATCCAAGGTAAACTGTGTTACCAAATACTACCGAAAAAGCACCAATACCTTGCATATTCATTTTGAACCTCTGGTTGTTTTCAAGATTATTTATTTTGCATAAAACAAACTCTTTACCTGGTAGAATTGCAAGTCTTTTCTGAAGCAGATGCGCAATGTCTAGAATTTTCAAATTTTCATCCATTTTTCCTTGGGACACAATATGATTCTTCCAGGGGCATTATCAAGTTTTATAACTCCTGTGAATAAAAAAAACTCTTAGAATCCAATACTATAAACCAATAGAAACAAGAAAAATTGCTTTTATCACAGTTTTTGGAAGATTTGCTAAATCATATTGAAGAGAAATATTTTCATTGTCAGGAATGAAATAGCAGCTATCAAAACAAGAAATATTTATAAAAATTCAATTTCTGATTCATTTCATCAGGTGAACAAACATTTTCCACAAATATAAATATCTTTGAATCATTCCTATTTAACTATTTATTACTTCCTTATATTTTGGCATGAATGGATCAAGAAATATGTACCCTCTCTCAATACGGATTTTTTCGAAATAATACTGCCACCTGAACAAAGGTGTAAACAAACTTATTACTGCAAAAGATTTGCCAATTGCTTGCAAATGATAAACGAATATAGATATTAATTTTGATAAAAATATCTAGTCTCATCTATAAAAGTGCTATTCTTAATAATTTCTCGGCCTATGAATATTCGTAAAGATCAATTTCAATCTTCAAGTCTTAAATAATGAATAATTACATAAAAATAAAGGATTCTCTAAACTCTTCTGCAAATTCGAAGTTCGTCTCGTGTCACATCAGGAAAACTCCCTGCAAAATAAAAAAACTTGTTGAAATTTCTAGATACTTTGAACTGTTTTTCCGCAAAGTAATAGAAATACGTCATACATATACAAATTGACAAATTGAATAGATACCTTGAACAATTTCCTTGTCTACTTGACGAATTTTCCCTCTTTTTGCAAACTCATTTGCGGAATAAACATTGTTTCCAGGCACAAAAACAGGTCATTTAGGCCCACCAGTAATTCAAATCACATGAACCTTCTTGTCCTCAAATAATCTATGTGCCATGCGACAGACGGTAAAAAATACACAGTTAAACAACAATAAGTGACTTTAATTACCTCGTTACCTTATCATTGAAACAATTATGAAGGGTTTTACACGTTTATGATTTTACAAAGTCCAGACAGTTCAGCCATCAAAAGCCTTTGCTTACATTTTAAATACCATGTCACGTGATACAACACAAAGTGTACAATAAAGATAAGTAAGGGGCTAATTAAATTAACGACACATTTTTTTGCAGTTTTTGCTTTTCCAATACTGTTTTATACCAATACATTTTTGTTTTTTATTTTGATTAGTTTCTCGGGTATAATTTTATCAATACTCAATCATGTTTTTAAATTTTTCTGCGTTTCACATTGAAGGCAGTTTCCAGGCAACATTTGAAGGAAATACGGCGCGAAAAAGCTAAAGGTTAACAAAAGATATAAATTTTATTCAGCTCTACGAGCACCAAATAAAAATAACAAAATTACACCTTATCCACAAGCAGTTTTCAAGACTTTTGAGAAGCTACAAAACATTACTGTACGGCCCTGGCCAAAAATCAACAGTTCTCGGCCAACAATGCAAATTCTTTGTCCAAGGGGATGTTTGCCCTTTAACCAAAAGTCGCAGAACATTGCCTATCCAAAACATAATTGTTTGCAACAAGTAAAAGTACAAAAAAACATTGAGACATTGTTTGTGAAGCGAATGTTTTACTTTCTAGGCAAACGGCAAAACAGTTTGTGAAGAAAGTTTTAAAAGTTTGAGAAAGTTTAAAAGAATGTTTGATCGTTTGGTCTGACTAGTTGAAAAGCGAATGTTTTGCGACACGACCAAGTAGTAAACATTGCTTGAAAAGAAAATTTTGGCGTACAAGATCTGATTGCTAACTTGGAAAGAAAAATCGACCAAATGGTTAAACATTTGGCGCAGCGAGTTTAAAATGTTTGACAAACAATGTTTTACCGTTTGGCCTAGGTAGTTGAAAAGTGAATGTTTTGTGACGCGAGTAGTAAAACCTTGTTTGAAATGAAAATTTTGACAACAAATGTCTGATTGTTTGGCCAGGGCCTAAAAACTGGGAAAGAAAATTTTTCGCGATGTAACCAAATGGTCAATTTCGACACAATTTTTGGTATTTCAATTTATTAGGGCAAACAGCCTAAAACAATGCAAAGGAGATGCTTTGCGACCTGACCGAATAGAAAAACAATTTTTTGCAATTTGTGCAGTCAATTTATACAAACAGTTTTGGATCGTTTGGCCAGGGCCGAGTAAGCGAGCAATCTTAATGTTTTAACACAAAGTCTTTCTTGATTCAGTTTAATACGAAATAGCAGGCAATACCAAAATACTAAGCTAGGAACTAATATAAACCCTATAAACCCTGGGCTTACAAGTACCTACATAGTTAGGGTATCTGCTACTGATTATGTACTGAAGTCAGGCCATGCGGCCTAACAAAACAAAGTCAAAAGTATTTTTTGTCTATATGCATTCAAACCTTTGATGAAACAATGCACTTGCCACTTTCTTCACTTTTTACTTCTTTTCTTCTTCGGTGGCTCATCATGCGATGTCATCGATGCTGTAGACGGAGAGCTTGGCGAATACAGCGGGATTGGCGACGCTGGAGAATACTGTGGAGACATTGGCGAGTACTGCGGCGAACTTGGTGAGTACTGCGGTGTTGTAGGACTGTAATTCGGCATCGTTGGGCTGTACTTTGGAGTAGATGGGCTGTAATTCGCTTCAGGAGGACTGTATTTGGGAGAGCTTGGGGAATAATGAGGAGCAGCAGGGCTGTATTTTGGAGAAGTTGGGGAGTATTTGGGAGAAGTTGGAGAGTAAACAGGCGATGAAGGAGAGTATCCGGATGAGCCTGGAGAATAAGATGGAGAAGCAGGGGAGTATGATGGAGAGGTAGGGGAGTAAGCAGGAGATGTAGGGGAGTACTTGGGAGAAGTTGGAGAGTAAGATGGAGAAGAAGGGCTGTAGGTAGGAGAAGATGGACTGTACTTTGGAGAAGAGGGGGAATAGTGTGGAGAAGTAGGAGAATAGTTTGGAGAGGTTGGAGAGTACTTTGGAGAGGTTGGAGAATATTTTGGAGAAGTTGGGCTGTAGGATGGAGATGTTGGAGAATAAGAGGGAGATTGAGGAGAATAAGATGGTGATGATGGTGAATAGGAAGGAGATGTTGGAGAATAGGATGGTGAAGTAGGGGAATAGGAAGGAGAAGTGGGACTGTAGCTAGGAGAAGTGGGAGAATACTTTGGAGATGTTGGAGAGTATGAAGGACTGGTTGGAGAATAGCTTGGAGAGGTAGGGGAATACGATGGAGAAGTAGGACTGTAGGAGGGGGAGGTAGGAGAATAGGATGGAGAGGTAGGGGAGTAGCTTGGAGAGGTGGGGAGTAAGATGGAGAAGTCGGGCTGTAGGATGGGGAGGTAGGAGAATAAGAAGGAGATGTTGGACTGTAGGAAGGTGATGTTGGGGAATACGATGGAGAAGTTGGAGAATAGCTTGGTGAGGTTGGAGAATAGTTAGGTGAAGTAGGAGAGTAGCTAGGACTTGTCGGGGAGTAGCCAGGAGAGGTCGGTGAGTAGCCGGGTGATGTTGGTGAATACGACGGGCTGGCTGGTGACATGCTTGGAGACTGCGGCATGAATGCAGGGCTTGCAGGACTGTAGCTTGGGCTCATTGCATTCTTGGACTGAACTGGTATGTACGGAGAAGCATCAGGAGAGCCAGGAGACATCGGTTGTGGACTCCATGCCGGGCTATAGCCACCACCTGGGCTAAAGCCAGCGTCTGACTGTGCGGACGGAGAGAAGCTGGGAGCCCCAGGAGTCATGCCACTGCCAAGACCAGGACTCCAAGCTTCCCCATAAGATGGTGTTGCTCCATGACTCCATGGTGTCATTTGGGGTGACATCGCACTAGATGGTGATGCGGCATTGCCAAAGAACATTCCAGGCGCTGAAAAATGATAATAATCATTTCAACACTGGTATAGCAAGTAAGGTATAGCAAGAAAAAGCAAGGTTACTAAATAAATATAGGTTTTACAGCCTTGGTACCTAGCATTCGGCTATCAAATCACACTACATAATTGTCGGCTAATTACTGAGTCTATTTTCTTTCTTAACCCACCACAATACAATTCAAATCGAATCACCCACCACTTGTAAATAATCAATTGTGAACAATTCAACTGTTTTTGTCTTGTCCTGGGTCGTCGAAAGAAGGGCAAAGTGGGCAAACTGCCCCATATTCGAAAGAGACTGTTGAAAAGGGCAGAATATACGGTAGATAATATCCTTGCAATCTCAAAGTAGAATTGCTGGAAACCAACTCTTTCGGGACAGTATTCCATTTTTTCGCAAGGGGCTGCTTTCCTTTTGCTTACGGTCTCCAAAACCTCCCAGAGGCTATTTTGTGTTTATATTCATACAAAGGCCCTTCCAGTCATAAATTTTTATTATTGAAATATATGCATTTCAATCTCCTGATTCCGAATCTGCAATTATTTTCTCCATATCTTGTACTGTTTTGCTATTATAAGCATTTGTACATTAATTGAGTTGAATTGTCCTGACGAAAATTTATCACGTTTTCTCGGTTGCTTTCTGGTCCCGATGGCATTTCTCGGCCGGGCAATCAAAAGGTAAAATTGAGCGAAACTGAAAAATCTGTTTTGATTTAGTTTCGTCTGATTTTTACTATTTATGTTAATACTTTTGACAATCGACTGACCTGCACCTCCAAGCATCATTCCACCTCCCATCATATGCATTGGCACTTCCATTCCTTCTTTGCATTTCTCAGCATCCAGCATCAATTTGAAGCTTCCCGTTCCAATAGGAGGCAACTGCCCAAGGATGATATTCTCACTTACGCCACGAAGGGGATCTTTCTCTGCAAGCGAGGCTGCTTCAACAAGAATGTCAACCTATAAGGAAGATACATTGGAATACATACGTTACTTCCTTAGGCCCTGGCTAACGATCAAACATTGTTGATCAAACGTTTGAGATTGGTTTTACAAGCAATGGTTAATTGTTTGGCTACGTCACAAACATTGCTCGACAAGCAGAATTCGTCATAGCAATGTTTTTAAGAGCTTGACAAACAATCTATGCTTGTTACAAGAAAAATGTTTGACGGCAAATGTTTTGCAACGCGGTTAAACGGTCAAACAAAACGGTCAAACATTTTGTTCGAACCCAAATGTTTGATCAACAGCTAAAGTTTGATTGTTTGGATCACAAAACATTGCTCGACAAAAAAATTCACTTAGAAAAGTTTTTGAAAAACTTCAAAAACACTATATGCTTGAAACAAGAAAAATATTTGACGGCAAATATTTTGTAACGCGATTAAACGGACAATCATTTTAATTGAAAAACCAAACGTTTGATCAATAGCCAATGTTTGATTTTTAGGGTTAACCTAACATTGCTGGACAAAAATTCAGTTAAACCAATTAAAGCAACCTATGTTCAACAAGACAAATGTTTGACGGCTAGTGTTTTGTAACGCGGTTAAACGGTCAAACAAGACAGCCAAATGTTTGATAAATAATGTTTGATTATTTGGTCAAAGACTTACCGTTTCTTCGAAAGAACACCTCATCAAGGCCCCAACTTCCTGTCTGTTCACCCCATGACGTGTTATAGCCATTAGATGTCCCTTTGATGTCATAATGTCACAAAGCAGAGCAAGATGGCGGTAGTTGACATAGGAACCATCAAATGAGATAACATTATTCATTTCATTTTCAACTGATTTTCGAACGGCTTCTACACCCAAAACCTACAGAGTGAAAAAATAATGTTTAGCGTAGTCTACAACTAAGACAGAAACACGTAGCAGTCATAGAGCGCATGGCAAACATCTTACAGGATGGATCTTTATCTATTTTTCTGTGGGCATGCATGCTTTATAGACCTATTCCACGAGTGGTGGTTTTCGTTCCTTAGGCCATAGTCAATGCTTAGACCAATCTGATAGATAGGTCTGAGCATTAGGCCATCCGAATCAATTTTTCAAAAGCAAATACTTGTTGTTACTACTAAAGGATGCAGTTGCATATGTAAAGAGTTTATGGTTTATGGTCTAAATATTTTACGCAAATGTTTTGCATTATGTAAGGTTTTTATTGGAGTCCTATTCACCCCACAGACGAAGTTTCTGGACGCGCACTCAGAACAGAGTCTGCAGATGGGCTGAACAACTTAGATGTGAAATTTTCTTCAAAAATCGAATCAATGAGTTCTTTATATTTCGCCTCGGTTCCACGTCTACATAGTACATACAAAAAGCAACAGAACTCTGATTTACTTCAAAAGAACGCAACCTTAACTATATGTTTGAAGAAAAGCGACAAAAAACAGCCAAATTATGAAAGCTGAAACTTACAGAAAAGATTTCACAGATGTCATTAGATACAGTTCTGACAGGATCGACATCCTTCTGACATAAGACCTAAAAAATTTAAAAAGAAGAACGTTATAAGTCATGAACTTCATAAACGAACAGTAGTCATGTTACATCAATATCACATTCAAAAGAAACAAAATGAAAGGAAGATGATAAGGAATTCATTATTTCTAACAAAATCAATATATACATTATTTCATGCATTTGTGTATGTACTTGCGTAGCCTTTTTAATATAAGGCACGAACGAGTATTCTGAGAAGGGAGCAATGTGGATTGTGTCTTACTTTCATTAAGCCATTTCCATCAGTTTCAGAATCCATTCTTGTATTGCATTGAATTCTCCAGCCTCGTTGATTACAATTCTCTTTTTGCTATCTTGCTGTGGCAAATGCATATAAACCTTTGTAATGGAGTCGATGCCTTGCAATGTCATATCTGTAAGCATATTAGCCTCGATACAGCGCAGGAATACGTCATCGTCCATCTTATCTAGTTGCTCTTCCTCCTGCAATGTAAAAATAATCTCGCGTATGCCAAAACGTGGAATTGGGCAAGACAGGCGGACAGACTACAGGATAACAGAACGACCCTGAACTACATTAATAAATGCAACAAAAATTATAAGATTTCCCATAAAAGAAAATCTCTTAATTGGAATTATAAGGCCCTGGCCAAACCATCAAACATTATTGGTCAAACATTTGAAATTTGTTTGTCAAGCAAAATGTTTGACTGTTTGGCCACGTCCAAGAACATAGCTTATTTAAATTGTTTTGTTTGCATCAAGCAAAAAATGTTATTCTAACATTTTCAAAAACATCACGCCACAAATTAAGCTTTTTCTTGCTTGTCAAGCAATGTTTGATCATTTGCCCGCCTTTCCAACATTGCTTGTCAAAAATTTCTTTTGTTTTGATAAACTGCAACAACTTGCAACATTCCAGTAGCTAGCGACATTTCCTAGGAACAAGGCATTCGTGCTTGTGCATTACCAGTAACTTTTTTTATCCAAAATGTTGGACAGCAATGTTTTGCGAAGAGGCCAAACGGTAAAACTTTGTTGTAAAGCAAATCTTAAATGTTTGACCAACAATGTTTGATCGTTTGGCCAGGGCCAAACAAGAAGAGGATTCAAGCCCCACAATGGACATCTATTTAAGGACTTCTAAGGCTGAAATTTAAAATTGAAATCTATCGTAATGAGTCTAGCTTGAACTGGGACAAAATGTAATAGGTCTAGCTTGATTTTTAAAGGTGGTAAAAGGACCAAATGGTTGGAAAAACATAGAAGACAAGTGAAAAGAATTATACCTCAGCCATTTTATCATCACTGTTCATTATCCTGATCCGCAAGATCAATTTTTCAGCATTATCGTCATTGAAAATACAATTCAAATCATCTCCAAAACCTTGGTTGATTTTATCTGCAATCTGCTCCATAGTAAGCTTCTTGTCGGTCATACGCTTACGGTCAAGTTCAATACGCAGCAACCAAGGGGAGATTCTGGTCGGATCGAAATCCGGCATTTCATAATACACATTGACAAAGTCCTGGTCTTCTCGGATCACTGTGTTTTGGGGATCCGGATCGTAGTAGATGGCAGTGTTCGCCGTGACCTTTCGCAATGTTGTGTGTTCTAAACGGCACAGAACGTCCTACAAAGAAAAACACAGTCAGTTTAACATTTCTAACATTAAAATACGTGGAAATGATAGCTAATCAAAGTTAGACCCTGAACAAATGAACTGAACATTCCTCTGAGCATCGTCCAAAATTTAAGTTCAATGAAAAATCCAGTTCATTTGGCCACCTTTTTCAGTCACTGAACATTGTTTATTGGATGTTTGAACGGAGGATAAAACGGTTTGGGGAACAAAATTTGATCAATGGTATGTTTAGTTCATTTGGCCACTCAACTGAACAAACAATAAATATTTATCCGATATACGAATTTGTTTTTGGTGGCAACATTCTCAATTTTTTCAATTAAAAATCTCGAATTTCGCGCCAAAATTACTGCATGGAAAAGAGGCTCAAATGTTCAATGTCATGTTCAGTAAAATGAGAAGTTCATTTGGCCAGGGCCTTAAATATCAAAACAATATTACTTAACTTTGTATTCTATTTAGTACCTTTAAAATGCACCTTGTTAGTTGAAGGCGTTTGACCCGGGGGTTTATAGATCTTCTAAGGTATTTTATCTTTCACTTACCTTACATTTCGCGGCATCTCTTGCTGCTTGTCCAGTAAGGAAAACAGTCAACGATGGAGTTTTGGGTTTCTTAGAAACATTCATAATTTCCTTCAAACGAGGCACACCAAGAGTTACGTTCTTGGCTGATACACCAGCATAATGGAAAGTGTTCAATGTCATCTGCGTAGCAGGCTCTCCAAGAGACTGAGCTGCGAGGGCGCCACACATTTCCCCAGGTTGAACCTAAGAATATAAAGAGAAATAAGGCTTTTATACCGTATTAATTTCGACTTTTATTTCATATATTAAGACCCTGTTAACACGGGAAGGGATACGAGTGGATCCGTTCCCAAAAAGGTCCGCGTTTTGCTTACACAGGTACGCATGGATTCGTTCGGTGCGCTAGAATAGCGGATCCATTTGTATCTGTCCTGATCCGTTCCCGTTTAACCGCAATGAAATCGTATTTGAAAAGTACGGATCTTTTGGGCCCGGATGTTTTGATCAGTATCAATTTCTCTCGTGAAAATGCGGTCTAAAGGACAGTAGTCCTTCAATGGGTAAATTGCTTTTCAAGAAAATTCGCATTTTCAAGGGAATGCAGTGGAATGGGAAGAAATGCAATTGCATGCGAAACCAGTATTGGATAAGAAGTGTCTTCCGTCTCTAAGAGGTCCACTCTCAAGATTTCCAGTCAAACAAACCTTTTAAAATATTGATTGACCTACCTGCGAGATGTTAAATCTTGCTTCGATTTCACCCAACAACCACTCAAATGCTTCTGATGACAATCTATACTCTTCAATCACTTTCCTTGAGCACAGAGTTGATCTTAAAAGACAGTTGAACAACAGTGTTGCATTGTATTGAGCAACTTTGCTCATCGCATCTTCACCTTTCACAACAATTAGTTTCTTCTGTAGTTCACGTACGCCTGCAGAAATCACGGTTTGTCAAGTTGTATCATTTTTCAAATATTGCAAACTGACCAAGTCAAGAGAGAGACATAAGAAACAGTTACAGAAAACGTTTAGCAATGGCAGAATCAAGATGAAATTTTCAGCTATTTCAAATACCTTCAATAACTCTGGCTGGTTCCAAGTCTGTCGGCAACTGAGTGCTGACTTTAAATGTCTTCTGGGCATTCCAAATCAGTCTTGAAAGATTAACAGGCAATGCGACCTGAAAGAGACAGAATACCATCAGGGGTGCCACCAGCTTGCAGAAATTTTAAAAGGTACGTTGGTCAGTTAGTTAGTTATTCAATTAATTAGTTTGTTCGTAAGTTTGTTCGTTAGTTAGTTAATTAGGTAGTTGGTTAGTTAGTTAGTTAGTTAGTTAGTTAGTTAGTTAGTTAGTTAGTTAGTTAGTTAGTTAGTAGGTTAGTTTGTTTAGAAAATTAGTCAGTGAGTTAGTTAGTTAGTAATTTAGTTAAGTAGTTATCAAGTTAGGCAGTCGGATAGTCGGTCAGTTAGTCAGTCAGTCAGTCAGTCAATAGTTAATTAATTAGTTAGTTAGATGTTTTTAGGTGATTAGTTAGTTAGCTGGTTAGTTAGTTAGTTGGTTAGTTAGTTTAGTTTAGTTAGTTGGCTTGTTAGTTGTTTTTGTTAGTTGGTTAATTAGCTAGCTAGCTGGAGCGTTATTTAAGTGGCCATCTAGCTTGCTAGTTACTTAGCTTGTTAGTTTTGTTATTACTCGGATGGCAAAACAATGATAGATTTTTTCCACAAATGACATACAAGCATTATCAACGAAACATACCCTGCTTTCACCAGTTGGAAAGATCTGTCTTAGAATTTCCCTGTCGTTCCTTAATTCCTCAAATTCTTCATCAAACAATGCAGATGCATTTGCGTTTTCAGTCAAATTCTTCAGGACATCTTCTTGTACGAAGTTCTTTAAACGCCTATAATGGAATAAGAAACTATGTATGAATTCAAGCCTGCCAGAATTACTAGGAACATCCATCTTTTGAGGTCAGGTATTTTTAGCCAGAAAAAGTGTTTAGCCGGATTTCTCATAATAAGAAAATTTTTAGGTGTGTCACCTCGTCAAAAAAAGTCAAAAATCGAATGAGTAGCAGGGTTTTAGTCTAGACAGGACCAAAGAAAGATGACGATCGTGTCTTTGAGAACTCAATGCAAAAAGGCTCCAGATTCCAAGTGTTTACAGTAGCTAAGTCAAATGCATAACACTTACCTGTCATTGCTGACGTCAAAGTAGAATTTATTCCTAAACGTAGCATTATTAGGCTTGATAGTCACCAGGTTCTGAAATTCAATGTGTTCCCCTGCCATACCATCTTCTCCATAACACAACTGCACCACATACTGATTTGAGTTCCTAATAGTACCATCATATGCGACCATGACGCTTTCCATAGCTTTAATTAAACGACGTTGAATGTATCCAGTTTCACTGGTCTTTACAGCAGTATCAATAAGACCTTCACGACCACCCATGGCATGAAAGAAGAACTCCGAAGGCGTAAGACCGGCCAGGTACGAGTTCTCTACGAACCCACGACTTTCCGGACCGTAATCGTCCTTTATGAAGTGTGGCAACGTGCGATGTCGGAAACCAAACGGAATTCGCTTGCCTTCAACGTTCTGCTGGCCTACAACAGCAATGACCTTTGGAAAGAAAATGATAGCATATAGGCATAGGTATATCGGTACAATAACTGCACAGATGTATGCATTAAATAGCTTTGCTTTCACCCTGCAATACCTAAAATGGGAGGAAGAAGCCCTACTTTAACGTTTTCGGAACCTGACGTGGTATAAACGCGTTAAAATACTAGCTAAAACAGTGCAACTGTGTAATGTCAATTGGATGAGGCTTAGATCGATAGATCCTCTGTTAAAACCCCAGCAGTTTCACATCTTAATAAAGGAAGCTTCTGGGAGACGGATGAGGACTTAAACATTTCATCATACAATACAGTATTCAACAAATTTATAAAAAGCATAAAAATCAGAGACCATTCTTAGGGCTAAGGGCCATGTTATTGTGAAGTGATACAAAATTTTAAACTTGTCTTAAAGGTTTTAGAAAGTAAAAAAGCCATTTTCACCTGAGATATGTTAATCTTGGATCCTTTCGATCCAGCTACTACCATAGATTTGAAATTGTTAAATTCTGACAAACTTTTCTGAGCACTTCCACCAGTTTTATCACGACAGTCATTCAGAATACGATTTACCTAAAAGAAAGACGAGTAAATTTCAAATGTTTGACCAACAATGTTTGATCGTTTGGCCAGAAGTGAAGCTTGATCGGTATTGTATTTTTAACACCAATCAACTCATAAGATACAGCAGAAATAGCTTTCTGTCACAATTTTGAAGTCTTGTTCAACTCAAAGACTATTGATTCATGTCTTTAAATTTCAAAATCAATTTCAAATGAAGCACTGCTTACTTTGTTTTCGAATGTCTGTCTCAATGTGTTTCCAGGTGTCGGCTCAAGTTGATTGTTATGAGCTTTTTCGATGACTTCTATGACTTCTTGCTACAAAATGAAATTATAAACATGAAGAAGATATTCAAAGAACTATAAAGTGGGAGGTATAAACTTCATGTCAAGGGCGTTTTTATCGTGGTGGAAGAATTATCATGGACATTGCAAGTAAGGCAGAAAGCACCGATACCAAATATTAAACCCATTAGCTATGTTGAACAAAGCTGTTTATCCTGAAGAACTCTCTTAGGAATTCATTAAAGCAAATGATAAATGCTATCGTACCTTTGATTTCTTAATGGTAGCCTGAATTTCCTTGTATGTTTCATTATCAGCAATACAGTCCCCAATACCAATACTGTGTCCTTCAATCAAAAGCCATTGGTTGACAAGCTTTTGAATATCACCATAGAATTCCTTAGCAATTTCAGGTCCTTGTTCAACGAAGACAACGTGGACGAGAGAGCCTGCAGAAGTTCCAAGAGATTTCTTGCACAGGATTCCAGAAACATGCACACCATCTTCGATTAAAACCTGGAAAATTAGACGTTTTTCAAACCACTCAAAAACAGCAGCAGAAACCAAAGCTAACAAATGTCTGTTTGAAATTCAGTAGAAACAGGACTAAAAGCTGTGGGTAAGCAAGCAGACGTATCGCACGCGATATTACATTCGGCGTGTCTTCCAGGTTGGCTAAACATGCGAGTTTCAAGCCAGAAACATGTCCCCAGAGTCACAAAGACAAGAAATGTTTCTGTTGTCTCCCAGAAACATTTGCATGTCTATCGCGACAAATTTTGTCGCATGCTACAAGGTTTCCAAGGTGGCTAAACTGGGTGACATTGAGGGACATGTCACATGTGACAATGTTGGGCACCACATGTCTCCTAGTTTCCTAGTTCCCTAACAGCCATCGAATGTTAGTCGTGGGACGTCCTACTTTTCTCAGGTCAATCTTTCGTAAATTGCCGACAGCAATAGTTGGCACCCATTTGAGGAAAGTGTATATCAAAACAAACAAACAAACAAACAAACAAACACACACACAAACAAACAAACAAACATACATACATACATACATACAAAAAACACTTGACCCCCTAAAATTTGGCTTTTCATAATGCTTATCAGTACGCAAAATCGATGATCCCGGGGGATGTGTTATAAACTGTTACCTTTGTATCTCCGGGTGAAATATGACGATAAGGTCCTTTATCCTCATCATCCGGATGTGTACTGTGCGTTCGGATGCAGTTAACTCGTCCTGGAATAATCAATGAGAAAATCTGTTTTCCAGTCCACAATGGCTTTGGTTTCAATACGGCAGGAACCGGCAATTTTCCGTTCCAGTTCCTCATCCACAAAAGCAAGTTCATAACCAAATCCTTGAAAAAAGGGAACGAACATAAATGAAAAAATCGTAGTGAAGAAAAAGGTAGTAGAGTCTTCAGGTATTCCAAATAAAATGAAGTTGAATTGAGCTTTCAAAAAAGTGCAGACTTATAATTGGATAGTAGGGTCTCACAGAATTGGGTCCTATATATGTATGCATAGATATATCTTTCACTTTAGAATTTTAGCTTGTATTTGCTAACATCTACTTTATTGTGTAATTGATAATTTAGCGACTAGTAGTCTTTAGATATTTCTTTTGATTAAGTAGCTTAAAATTTTACTTTACGTCAAAAATTCTTGCTTGCCTCGTCCCCAGACCCATTCGTGGAATGTCTCCTGGCAACTTGTAAAATGTATTAGGGTTTTGTTTTAACGAATAAAATGAATGAAACCCTAACAATAACCCTAACCCTAACCTTCAAGCTTCAAGAGTACGAAACCAAACGACGGTACCGAAAAATTGGCTTGGAAGCCTGCAGGTGTCTGCTGAAAACAAAGGCTGGCCTTCTGTTTTCAGTAAACCTACGGAAAAGAGAGGGTGGCCTACTGAAAACAGAGGGTGGAAAATTTATCGTTACACGTGGCCCTGATAAAAATAAAGGGCTTATAAAGGATAATGATAAGCAGTGATTATCATCATGGTCAATACTGTGTCAGAAACAGCCTTTGAGTAAGACTAACCTTTTCCATAAAAGTGTCCCTTTTGGTGAATTTTCTGACAGCAGTGAGTGAATCCTGTACGATTCCCATGACCGGTCTGTTTGATTGAGGTGTGACAATCATACGAGGCACCATCAGCAGCTCTGATACCTCAGCACGTGTTTCCATAGATTGTGGAATATGCATGTTCATCTCATCGCCATCAAAATCGGCATTGTACGGTGTAGTCACACTGTTGAAGGAAAAACGTTTATTTAAAAAGTTATATGAAGGTCCAGTCCATTGGATTAACCATAGTAGTGTAGAACTGGAGAAAAATTTGGGGGGAGGGCCCTACTTTAAATTAAAATTTCAATATGTTGAACTGATGCTACGAACTTGCACTGATATGTAACATTATGAGATAAGATGAGCAAACATATGGTGATCAAAACTATGGTATAAGAAATGACTTGAACTTCAAAGTAACATGTAAAGGAAGGTTGTACGAATAATACAACACGTAAGGATAATTAATATTCTAAAGCCACAAGACATTTTATGCTTTCCAAGAAAGAAAGAACACAAAACAAGGAAATGAGCAAAAGGCGTTTTTGCTCAGATGGAAAAAATACAAATAGAGGGCCTACAGCACCCCTAAAATCGTAAAAAAATCAAACGGAGTCCACCAAGCTCTCCCCTCCTCCCCCAGCTTTACACCACTGATTAAACAGTGCAGGCTAAACAATTGAGATTTGCTTCCCAAGAAATGTTTGTCTGGCAGAGATGTAACAATTTACGTTCTTTGAGGAACAAAAGGAAATTTACCTGAGGTTTAATCTGAATGTTGACCAAGGCAACACCTTGACTCTATGTCCCATCATAGACATTTTATGCAGCGTTGGTTGTCGATTGAAGACACAGATATCATCATCAATAATATGTCTTTCAACCTATAATAAATGAATTATTACAGCGCGTGACAAGTTAAAAAAACTAAGAATTGTTTAGCTCTTTTACTGGTGTAACCAGTCTAGTAATTTGGTATTCTGTGGGTCAGTTAGGTCCTGGACAAATGAACTGAACATTTCACTGAACATTGTCAAAAATTAAAGTTCAGTGAAAAATCCAGATTATTTGGCCAACTTGTTCAGTCACTGAACATTGTTCAGTTATCGGAGTCAAAATGCTTGTTGAACAAAATTTGTTCAGTGCTATGTTCAGTTTCTGTGGCCACTCTACTGAACAAAAAATGAATATCGATCCGATAGAAACACGCGCATGTCAATAATTGGCAGCAACTTTCTCAATTTTTCAATTAGAAATCTTGCATTTCACACCAAAACAAATACAGGAAGAGAGGCAGCAAATGTCCAGGAAATGTTCAGTGAAATGTTTAATTCATTTGTCCAGGGCCTTAGTCTCGTTAAATGAGTCCTACTACCTCGTTCAATGTTGTGTTTGCTTTTCTCTACATTCATTCAGTGTGGGGTGACATATGTTTGAGTGACAAATCAAAAGTAGGGGAGCGCAAAATAGAGACTCGTGTAGGAAGTCTAAGGGCGTGTAATTTTACCGGTTACCAGGAGACGCTCAGCGAATGGGTCTGGGGATGAGGCAAGGAAGAAATTTGGCGCAAAAGTTTTCAGATTTCCAAGTCCATTTGACAAAGTCCATTGGGAAGGTTCAGAAGGTCGGGAAGGTTCTAGGTTCAAAAGAAAACACCCTAAAAGATCAGTTACCTTATAGCCAAATTGTAAATGAAGATCACTTGGCTTAGGATGAAATCTCAGATCCACTCTCTCTCCATTATCACGGATAATATATTTTGCTCCAGGATACTGTGTCGGGCCTCTTCTTACGAGCTCTTGAAGTCTGCAAGGAATTCAGATAATAAATTCAAGACTTTGTAAAGGCGGACGCAAACCGCGTCAACATTGTTGGCCAACATGTTGGCTGAAAATAAGCCAACATGTTGGTACGGTTTGCCATACCATCACAACATCTGAGAAGTTTTACATTGCTGACGTCATCTATAAAGGATCTTTTGCAAAGATGGCCGAAAAGGAGGCAGATGTTTGTTTATTGCTTGCTCTTTTGGTTGACGACGAAGAAAACAAACTCGTGGTCCAACTGAAACCGCCAGCTTAAATCTATTTCTCATTTTAAGGTCTAATAACGGCGGAAATAACGGCCAAAATTGGAAATGATGTTCCAACATGTTGCGACACATAGCAAACCGTACCAGTGCATCAATTTTGCTCAAATCGATGAAAATTTTGGCCAACATTTTCACTTGTTGGCCAGCATTTCTTCGCCAACAACATATTGTTTATTAGGCAAACATCTATAGCGAACCGTGGCAACATGTTGGAGGACAACTGTTGGCCGCAATGTTGTCCAACACGTTGGCACGGTTTTCGCCCGACTCAAGACATTTATTAAAACATACACCATATTGGAAAGACTCTAGTGATGAAAAATAGACATAATAACGTATAGAAACCTGTCTATGTTGAATGGGGTGACAATTTCTGGATATGTCAGATTCATAGCGATTGTCCTTGGCGTGCCAACTTGATCAATATCTAAATTTGGATCTGGGGTAATGACAGCTCTGGCACTGAAATCAACACGTTTTCCCATGAGATTTCCTCTTAGTCTTCCTTCTTTACTCTTCAGTCTCATCTTAATGGCTTTCAGAGGTCTTCCAGATTTTTGAACAGCCTATAGAGAGAAAAATGTGTGAGAGGAAAAAAGTATTAAGGCATGTCCAAGATGTTTTCGCCTTTCTTCATAATCTACAATGGCTGCCAAATGTAGTTGGAACGCCCAAGATTTTTCGGGTGAATCACTGACATTTTTCGTAAATCTAGCATATTCACGAGCTTAATCCCTCCCCCTCACCCTCAAACAATGTTGAGACTATGGATGATTCTCTTAGCAATCGCGCGAGGCCAGAATTAGCTGGAAATTTTAGTGTTAAACAACATTGTTTAAGGGAGAGGAGGGGGGTGCAGCAATAGCAGGCAGTGAAAGAGAATTTCAGCACAGGTGTTCCAACACTTTCGGCAGCCATTGTATTACCACAAAATCTGAAATGTAAAAATAAACGCGGCGTATTTTATTAGGATAACCGAGTGACAGATATTGCTGTGGAATTGAAAAGCTCGCATTTGAAACTCTAGCAAAACATTCTTTGAGCTGCGGAAGGTATTAATTGCCTTTATGTTTTGCAAAGAGCAAGACGAAATGCAGCCTACACAATCTACACAAGCAACAGTTATCGAAATGGAATTAAAAACGCAAAGATCAATTTTGAAAGTCGTAAATAAAAACAAACATAGCCAAACATCAACTGGTTTTATTTTGGTATATATTACACGCTTCAGCTGGTCAAACATGACAAAGACTCATGGAATACAAATACATCATTTCAAAAATCAGAATAGCGCTTTTTTCAGCAAAATTTCATGATATTTACAAAGCAAAAAGAAATATTTACAAGCAATTCTGATAGTGTTGAATTGACTAAGATACACAAAGCAAAATTAATAACACTTATTCTAGTAATAGACTTTTCCAAGAAGTCTGGATCGGCGCGACATATTTCCGGGAGATGGCGAACATCTTGAGGGAATCCCCTCTTCGTTCAACGACCAGCGTTGTGGCCACTTTAAGAGAGGCAGTGCAGAAAATTCTTTTTCAAATTCACAAAATTGAAGAATAAAGGGAGAAAAGGTATCTGTGACAATAAATATTGGGTATACCTGCATAAGAAACTCGGGAAACTAGACGCAAGTAACTCACAAAAAGGAAAATACTTAATGTCTCATGAGCAGATAAGCTGGGACTTGAATCCTTACTTTCACTTTAAACTCCAATAAAACGTAAATTTGAAGCGGATTTTGCTGCACTGCATCTCCTGAGGCGACTGCAATAAACGTTGTGGCACGTAGAGAGGATTTCCAAGATGTCCGTCATCTTCGAGAAAAATGTTGCGCCGAACCAGACCTCCTTGAAATGGTCTATTACTTACAATAGATTAACTGATTCTTGTTTCGTGTAATCATAAGATTCAGAGAATCTCTAAGCCTGGTTTCAATCATTTACACATCAAAACTGTTTAAAAGCTCTAATAATATGAGTTCTGAATCTTTTACTACTGAAAATATAAATGATTGGGTTCAACATAACTTTGAGGTCGACTAATGTCACAGCAAACAACAGAACATCGTCGGGAATGGGCACAACTTTAGATAAGTTCAGAATGTTGATGAAAAACGCAGGCAGCCAACAGACGACGTAAACAACTACGATAGCGAACATCACTTTCGTAATGACGATTTCAAAGTCCGGTTTTCGCCGCCTAAATGACGCAGTACTGCTCATTCGAGGCGAGTCAATTTGGTCGTGCAGTTCGGCGACATTAAGTCGATGAATACGATTATCACTTTTCGGGAACTGAGGCGAAGATCTATTGAATCGAGGACTCGACTTAGATCCGAGAGTAGCCGAAGATCCTTCGTTTGTAGAGACAGGCGGCATCGGATCTGTTCGTACTAGCAGATTGCGAGTTTTAGCAGAAACGACAGCTGGCGATACTGTCCGACTATGATGTCGGAGGGCCTTGAAAATTTTGTAATAGCAAAATATTAATAGTGGAAACGGAATTCCAACATTGAATATATAGTATATAGTACGAAAGACGATGCTGTCTGATGACCAGTTAACAAAACAGGCTCCATGCGAGAAGCTGTATTTATAAGAAGCAACACCAAATAGCGGCAAAGAGGATAGTATAATCGTCCAGATGACTAGGCCAGCGCTATAACACAAAGATCTTTTCATTGAAAACACGACACAAAATCGATACGGTTGTAGTACTTTATAATATCGTACTAAAGCAATCATCCCGAGAAGCAAAGCCGATTGGCAAGAGCCAATTGTACGAAGCATGCCGAAAATTGGACAGATTTTCGCATCCATTGACGATTTTTGATTCGCCTGATTGGCGACTTTCATCGGCAAGACTAACGAGGCTTTGATCATGTCGACAATAGCAAGCTGGATGATAAATAGATTGTTAACGGTTCGAAGAGATGGTGACATGATAAATGGGAAAATTACGAAGCAGTTACCAATCGTTCCCATTACACTGATTATTCCTGATACGATGACATTTATCAACAGGCCAGTAGTTGTCATGGTAGCAAAGGGTGTCTCTCTTACTCAGAATCTGTTGTTTTTGCTTTGGAATATCGTCAGGGATAGATACTTTAAAACCCCTAAGTCTTTTATACACAAAATTATTCTTTGCCTTTCAAATTTAGGGCATTCTATAAATCTTCCCTCGATACATAAGCCAGCTGGGTAAAAATTGTCCAATTTGTAATCACTGAGACTGCAAAATTGTCAGAAAAAACCATCAAGGACAAGCAGAAAGAATTGTTGATGTTTAAACTCAAGATCTTGTTTACACTATAAAATCATTTCTTCTTCCAAATTAAGAACACTATAAGGTGTCTTAACTTCCTCAACATTCGACAGTTATCACTTTAAAAGTGCTTGTCAGTACAATAAAATACCGATTACTTCCCTCGTTATTTGGCAAAGCTATTAGGATCAAGGATCAATACTGAATAATGTGTATTCATGAAGACATCAAACTGTAACAGAAAACCAAAGAGCTTGAGCTCCTTAGACAGTCTTGTTATTTAGCAACGCTAGCCTGCAATGTCAACGGATGAAAACAAGTAAATTTGCACTCATTGGCAGCATATAACAATAACCCCAATACTCAAAAGACAATGACGTATGGTATGGTCGTTGTTGCTGGAAGCTCAAAATGCTGTGAGGAGATGCATCAAATTTAAGCAGCAGGCATGACTCAAGCAAGTTGAAACAGGCAACAAGATATATCACAGATCCCTGAACTGCTCCGGCATCTTATATTTCGATCTAGCTATAGATGATGAAGAAGAATCAAGGCCAGTATTAGGGCAGTCTTGCGACGGAACTCATCTATAAACTGTTTCCATTTGTTTACTGCCAGCAGCGAGACACAACTTCAAATCAAATTTCAAGGTTATGTTCTTTATGTAATGGACGTCTATACAAGGCAAACCAATTATCCAAAATCAAGCTATTTTCTTCAAGCACAATTCCAAATCACACAATACAACAGTTTGATATCTTAGAATTGGAGAAAATTTAATCAAAATCTTCTTAACTAGTTCTGGATTTAATTTCCTCGCCTTCGAGTCACCGATATATAATCACAGCTGCGAATAGGTGAATAGAAACCATGGCCTAAGCAAACATAACAGGTTTTCGTCGCTTTTTTCTGTTATTCAAAACAAACAGTCAATTACAGCGGGTCTGTAACAGCTACGAAATCAAAACTCAATGTTAGATTCCAAGTTGAAATATCGTAATCACTTAGAACATTAGGACGAGGAACAAGACTCTGAACAGACTTGGAGACGCCAAACAGCGCTAGGAGTCTGAAATTCGTTGCTTAATTCTACAGAAATCAATTTTCCAGCTAATACCATCTCAAAAAGAAATTTCATTCGAGAAGGTAAGAAGAAATTTCTTGTTTACGAAGTAACAAGAAAAGCAAGCAAACATTGCAATAGCTTTTACCACGCCAGACGCCCACAATATTTGGGAGATAATTCGAATGGTTAAATATAGTAACTGATTATGCTTTTAAGATAGCAAGCAAGGAAGGTAGCAAGAAATCGTTTTTCTTCAAGCAGGTCATGAATTAGGGACCTGCGCCCCAGGACTATAACCAATTTTTTAGTTGTCAACGTCACAAGAACGGGCAGCAGAATCTGGCTGTCAGGTTAGGCAGGGTACAGAAAAGTGCTGGTACAGAAAAGTGCTAAGTCTTCCCGAAAACAATTATTTCATTAAGAGCCTTTCTTACAAAGACTTTAAAAGAAACTGCATTTGGCAATGTGACCTTTACAGTATGAGGAAAATTCTTTGAGAAATTTTTCTACATCTTTTGGCTGAAGTGTTAGAGATTTTCTGAATTAATGTTCTATTTTAAGGACACGGAAGTATATTTTTGTTCATTCTTTAAACTTATATACTTAAAGCCTATTATAGAAATAGCACAAGCAACTGAACAAATCTCAAGTCGTCCAAACATTGAAGAAAAAAAAGTGATGTTATTTCAAGGCACAGGCTTCTGTGATTAGCACAGTGGGGCAAATGAATGGCCCAGGATAAATCTAAGAAGTGCCAACCTAGTCCCTTTCTCTTGATGTAGCCGTCCCTTCCTATGGATGTGGCCACACATTGTGACTCCTCTTGCCTTTTGCCTGGAATTACAGAGAGCTGATGACTTCTAGAAATACAAATTACCACAAATAATGTATTAAGTATAATGCTTACCCTTGGCAATCCAGGCATTTCATTATCCACCAATGTTGCAACATGGAATTGTAACATTTTCAAGTCTTCAGCAATGATATGAGCAGGAGCACCATTTAATTCATTCTTTTTCAAATGGTTATTTGCTTTCACTATATCTGAGAGCTTGTGTGTTAAATCATCCTAGACAAAAATAGATACTCACTTGACAAAATGCAATTAGATCATTTCAGTAAACCACTGATAGCAATGAAATTTTTAAGAAATAACAAGATAAAGCTTAGAAAGCACCAAAAATTTAGTCAAGGTGCAAAGTTCTACTTTCTGGGGCTTGTTTTTCTTTAAAATTATTGATTGATCTTACAAGCATTAAAGTTAACGATTTTATAAGGATTTGACAGATAAACACTATTAACGGAAAACAGGGGCAGATCTGATAGGTAACTCAATCCAAAGTGGGGGAGGGCTTATTTGAGGAAATATAGTATTAGCATCTTTTGTAAATCAGGCCCTAAATTGAAAAGGTGTATTTCAAACCATGTATTGTACAACAACCCTTAAATTGTTACCTGATTTCTAGCAGTGCCATTCATTATAACAGCTGGTCGGACAGGCAGAGGTGGGACAGGCAAAACTGTAATTATCATCCAGTCAGGTCTTGCATATTTTGAACTCATTCCAAGTAAATCACATTCTTCATCTGTAATCCTCTTGAATATTTCGTAAACTCTCTCAGCAGTTAAGGGAATAATTCTCTCTTGAGAGTCTTCATTGATATGCTTCCATTCTGCTGTCAGCTCAAGACCTTTCTTTCTGATTTGTGGCTGATATCTCCACAACCACCATGACTCTAAAAAGTGAAGTCAGAAACTTCAGATACGAAATGTTTCAAACAATCCTCAATTCCTCAATGGGGTTTGGAGTGATCACTTTGTTACCTTAGGCCCCATTTACACTTAATACAGTTAGCTGACTACTGCTAAAGTCATAATCTTGCTATCCAAAACTTTATTCCCACTCCCTGGTTGAAGTCTCTTTAGAACAAAACTTGATAAGTTGAAACTTCAATACGAGCAAATTTCTCCAGTCAAACAAATTTCTGTTTCCCTTGGAAGTTCCACTTATCAAATTAAGGTTCACCTGTATCAGTACCACACTTGTACAACATGACACCAGTTTGAAAAACTATGCTTTTGAGGAGCCTTTTACAAGATATTGGTACCCTATCTGCATAAATGTGTCAAAAGCCTTACTGGTTTAATTTCATGCAGGCATGATAGCAACATTGTTTAAATAAAGTGGCATGATATCATGTGGGTTTCCTGTAAATGGTACGTAAATCATGCAGGCATGTTAATGAGAATTCATAGCCCAGAAAGAAAGAATCTTTTCACCTTCTTTTGCTCTCCTTGTTCCTGCTGGTTTGCTAAATTAGCATCAAACTGTTGGTCCATTATATCACCACCTTCACAGATCTTTTTGGATTTGCAAAGATCATAAACATGTTGCAGTCTTTTTCTTGGATTCACTTTGGTCTTTACAATAATTTCCTGCAACTTTGGATTGCTCTGAAAGGAAAGAACACTATTAACCAAACCAGACTACTTTGAGACATATAACATTATTTGCAAAATGCAAAATAGAATTCAGTTCAGATTGAAAGGGGTCCAGCTAAACCCCAAGTGAACTGAACTTTCCTTTTCATGGCTTCATTGGACAGAAAAGTTGGCACAAATGCTGCATGCCTGTAGCATTTTGCATTGCTCAGTCTGATTGTGCAACATTTGCAGAAAATGTTGCACCATCTGCTTCAGCAATGCAAAATTAACATTTCCTGATGCCATTTCATCCTTTCTTGACCATTTTCAAAACTGATGCAACTTCATGCAAAAAATATTATACAATTCCATGATGGCCAAACACTGCTACAGCAGGCAAGCAACAAAAAATTGCATCAAAATTCTTTTTCCAGGGCTTCAAATGTTTGCAAGTTAAGCTTGCTGGTTTTCGGTTAGTTTTGGGAACACAAGCCTAAATATGACCAAATGGTGAGAGAGTCTGACTTTGCAAATAATTCAACTACTGAATACATTAATAAAACCCGATTTTGCAATAATGCTAAAACCAGTTTTAAGGCTTTTTCACTTACACTGTCAACCAGAAGCTTTGAGCAGTAGAAACAGAAACATCTCAGGACCTTGACTGTGTATGTCAGAAATGCAACATGAAAGACAGGCTTTGCAAGATCAATGTGTCCAAAATGACCAGGGCACTCTGTCATATTTCCAGCACAGGTCTGACATCTTGAAAGCCGATCAACGACACCTTGTCTTGGGTCCATTAGACCACCAAGCTTGGGTTTTCCAGCTTCCATTGTCTCAGGATACTGAATTCCTCCTTCTGTTGCTGACATTTGTTTCTATGAAAAATGCAAGATTCATTAGTTATTATAAGGTTTGGCAGGATGGCCCTTTACTGGCAAGTGGGATACAGGATGGCCAAGGGGATTGAGATTTGAAAGATCACAGGGACGTTCCACTTTCTGTGATCTCTTTTTGTTAAAAATAAACTGAAAATTGAGATTCTTCTGAAGTGTAGGGAGAATTAAAAGAATTGGTTCAACTTAAAAATTGCTAATGACATTACATTATCGCCTTTCTGGCTAGGCCAGCAGATCTAGCAAAACAAAAACTGAAACTTCCCAAGCAAGAAAGGAAAGCACATGCTTTTTCAAAAAAAGTGAATTTCACTCACAATTTCATCGGGTGATAAGATACCAAATTGCATCCAGCTCACTGATCGCAGTGGAGCAGAAGAATGCTCTTGTTGTGATGGTGCAGGCATTTTTTACAAACGGATCAAGGGTAAACAAGATAACTCTACGAAGCTCTGAGATCGAAGATCCAAGATTTGAAACATAACTTTTAAAGGCGATCAGCCATTCCTACAAGCCAAAATGGCTTAATTCGATTCTGTGATTGTTTATTTTGATGCTGTTTTGTAAATAAAGAACTTTGTAGGATTATAAAACAAGTAATGATAGTTTAAAAATTCGCAAAAACTCTCAACCTCCGCAAATGGCGTCCGCATCCAAATGGCGGCAGAGGAGCAATGTGGTCGGCCTTTATTTATACTTTTTCGGTGATATTTGGGGATGCTGGAATAAATTTAGGGCTGACGTAATATTCACGCATGCTGGGATATGACGGCAAACAGGGCAAAATGGTTTGTACATTTTTGTGAGCAACTGCTCAATAATGGGGCTGCGAATTTGTTAAACTTTTGGTCGAGATAGCTTTTTTTATACAGCACATCATTGCAAACTTGTCTATTGCACTGAAGAGCCAAAATAAGACTTTTTAGGGGGTACTAGTCATTCTATGAGGGCTGAAATGCTCGGAAATGCTAGATATTTTAAGCAACTCTGAGGTCTTTTCCTTAAAAAAATGTACTTATGAGTTCTCTGGGTTGATAAAAAAAGGTTCAGAAAGGATTTGAAACTGAAATAACACAAAATGTTTGCACCAAAAAAATATCAATTTCAATGTACACTGTTATTTCCTCAAAAAGAACAATATATGTTAAAAAATATTATGGATAAAAGATTCAAGAATTTACAACGGTTAAAACATATAGTCACTTAAAATAAGTTCTATTTTCATAAAAACACAATCTATTTTTACAGTTCTTCAATTTTTGGAATCCTTGTTGTTATTGTTTTCCTAAAAAATGATGATCACACTTAACTGAAGGAGAAAAGCATAAGGGCTTATGCGAAGGGGAAAGAAAAGTACTTATATAACCATATTTAGTACATAAGAATGTCCAACGGTTCCAAAGAGGGGCTACGCCTGGTTTCCGTAACGTCGTAACAGTTGGGGAAAAGATCGCCTACCCTGCATTTGGACACAAGGTAATGTCATAACGGAGAAGCTCGGGACCAGTAGGAAATTAGTAAGATAGGGCTTATGCAGGGACGGCGAAGTGAGGTGAGCTCTAAAGGGGATGGGGGTAAACTGATTACCTGAGTCCCAGTTATCGCTCATGAGACCGAGGCTAGCACTAAAAGGAGATCGCTCAAACATAGTTTGAGCGTCAATCAATTCAATTCAATAGCGAAACTACGACTCAGGTAATCAGTCTAGGATGGGGGCTCGGAGTAGTAGGAAAAGTTTTGAAAATGTACCCTTTAGAACCTTGAAAAAATGCACGTTACGTGTTCCCTGGTTAATGATCGTCTATGGGATGGTCTTGGGAAGCCTTTAGCATAAGAAATATGGCACAAAGCACATGGCAAATGGTACCAGTAATTTGTCGGGAACCCTTTTTAGTCGGGGGTCCGTTGTTCTTGAACCAAGGGAGCCTAATGCGTGACACTCCCGCACCACGGGGGTACTAATGATCCTTTGGAAACCAGCTCGATCAGCGACACGTCATGGTTGCAACGAATACGAAACGGGGTAGTATCCCCGAGTCTTACGCCTGTATGGCCCGGGGGGTACTTCCATTGTTCAATATATTAGACGTGCCGCCCAAATGGGTAACTTTTTCAGCACCAATTTCCCTACATATGGGTTGGTTTTTCGTAAAGAATCTCTACACATGGGTAGCAAAATATAAATAACATCTTAGTCATGCATTAACATTTGAGATATTGGTACAAATGGGTAAAAAATTTCGTTGTTTTTTCAATACATGGGTACCACGACAACCAGAATTTATCGGTAGACAGTGGTGGGTTTGGAAAAACTGGGCGGCACGTCTAGTCTCTTGAACAATGAAGTACCCCCCCGGGCTGTATGGAAACAAAGCCGAGAAGAGGAGGACTCGGATTATTCACTTTCCGGAAGTTTGTGTCGCAAACTACTTTACGAAACTACTTTACGACAAATGCAAGGAACGGCTAGGTTGGTGATGCTTGCACTTGATATGATCAAGAGAAAAGCAGCTGGTATAGAAGTGGAGAGGAAAAGCTCAAATGCAACTGCTTACCCGAGTATGGCCATGACCATCTTTGGTTTTCTGTCGATTTTCCACAGGCTTTTTCTGATTTTTTCGGCGTGCAGCTAAAGACAGAATTATACATATATCAATAAAATATATACGGTGGGTACTTAAGAAAAAAAGGCTTATCTGGAGCTCCACATAGCCGAAACACACAAAGTCGTAGAGGAGGATTGCCTTAGGCTGATGACTTGAATAGTTACTCACGATTTTATTGAGCTCTATAGGTCTCTGATCATAGAGTCTAGGGTTCAGATCCTATCAGTTGCGGTATGCAACTCGTGGAAAAATCTATCCTGCCGTCTAACACTTATGAAAACATATACAAATATGTATTGTACTGATAAAGCCTTAACGTAGCCGAAACACAAAGTCTTAGGCTGTTTGACTTGGAGAGTAACTCAACGATTTCATTGAGCTCTTTAGCGAATGGAAGCGTTGTTGGCTCTCTGATCATGCAGCCAAGGCTTCGAATCTCATCAATTGTGGTACGCTACTCGTGACAATTTTTTATACTAGCAGTAGCAATGTACGATGGGGTTTGGAATATTTTAAGAAGAAGAAGAAACCTTTGTTGTAAGCATTCCATATTCGAATTTTCTTGTCCCAAGATGCAGAAATATACTAAAAAGTTATAGATAAGTAGGGTATTAAATTGACATTAATAAAAAAAAAAACGTAAAATTAGATGTAAAATTAGATGAAAATAAGACTATGAAATGGATATGCAGAAAAGGAAATGAGAGGAATACAGATTTCAAGACATACTTGCTGCCTTTCTGGTACGTGTATGATGCATCTAACTGAGTCAGTATGGCCAATGTTTGTCTGAACAATTTTTCGGTATTCCAGGTCATAAACCCTACAAAACATCATTATCTACAATAGATAAGTGACTTAATTTTCCTTACGACCCTTCTTTTAAACGGTCCATTCTAATGAACGTCCCTGCGATAAACGAGGGACGCATCACTTCATAAATCTCAAACACCATGACGATAAATCTTCATATATCCTAGAAAACTTTTGAACCTTATAAATCCTATATATCTCTTAAAAAGTTCGTGTTTTGGCTCACACGTGTGCAGAAGTCTTGATTCGCCCGAGAAGGAAAAGTGCGTGCTTTCTTTGAAGACCTTATCTTTGGGACCAAGTCCAGTCATAGATACATTCATTATGACAGAAATATTTGCAAGGCAAGTCTCAAAATATCTACGCAAATTTAAGAACTCCTTATAGAAATCTTTGTAAATCTCAATAAATCTCACAAATCTTATCACAAAGACAGAAAAGATTGAGAAATGTCTCGTACGCCTTTTCTAGAAGTGTACACCCCTCGGCTATTAACTCCCCCTAAAACTGTCTACTTAAAGGGTGCAACCAATCAAATCAGTGGATTATCTACATACCGTATTGTATCCTGGACACCAGCAACTACACAGCCATTGGTTGTATCAATACAAAGAGCAGAAACATTGCCGTGTGCGCTAAGAACCATTTCACATGCCATGCCATTTGCGCTCTAAAAGAGAATGGAAACAAATTTAAAGTACGCTGTGACATCGACCGAGTTGAATATATATATGACAAGCTGAGTAGTAAAAATAAACATAACAATAACAATAGCTTACCCAGCTTCTAATTGTACCATCTTCCGATCCTGTTATCCATTTTTCAAATACATGATTCCAAACAACCTTGGAAAAAAGTGCTCTGTAAAATAACTGTCTACCGATATGCAGAGTAAACTCTGTTCCATAAGTATGGGATAACAAGCTAGATCTATCAATCTTGCAAGCTAGATGGTTGGGTACCAAACGAGAGCCTCAAAAGGTCACAAAAAGTGAAATGAGAAATTAGGAATAAAGGAAGGAAAAAGAAGAGAACAAATTTAAAACTCGAGAGAACAGATAATCGGGGATTATCTACAAGTATTCTGAAAGCCTTAACTCTTCCGGTAAAATGATTTATTTAAGAGTGCTAACCTGGGTAACTTCTGCTTCATGTCCCTGCAAAACAGCAGTCAGAGTCATGTCATGTCCTGATGTGGAGAACTTTCTTATATAAACAAGTTTATCTGAGGCGGCATAAGCAAATTCTTTCCTGAAAAAAAGGATTCAGAAATGATACACAGGATATCAAAGCAAATGCGGGCAAAGGGTCACAAGTGTTGAAGCACTACAATTCCACAGCGCCTTAACCAAACCTGCCCGGGGAGTGTACTCTCTAATGTAGGCTGGCAGGTATGTGTCCCTCATATGGGTGGGTTTTTCTTCAAAAATTCCCTAAAACCGGGCCCGATTCATGCTTAAGATACCTCAAAAGTGGGCAAAGAATCAAATTCCCTTAACATCTGGTACACAAATGCATACTAAAATCATAAAACTGGATGGCTGAATGTGTAATATAATCTTAAAGGTGGGTTGCTTTGCAAAAACTCGGGGGGACATCCCTGTACATTTCAGGGTCAAGTACCGCCCCCCCGGGCACACCTGTTTTCTTACCACGACAAATTCATAAGGCCAAAGGTATTACATACCTGTTTGGACTGTATGCCAGATCTAAGATGATGCCATCGGCTGCAAGTTCCTCACTTTCGAAAGAGCCTTTACTTCGACTGCGAAAAGCATCTTGTAAACTAAAACATAAATTATCTATAAAACATCGAATATTGAAGTAATATATGACACAAAATAAGAGTAAGATTAATCACGAAGACTCAAAACAGAAAGTTAGGAGGAATACCGGAATACCTCAAAGAAATAAGGTTCTGAAATTGGATAAAGCGAGGCCCTGGCCAAAAGATTAAATATTGTTTATCAAACATTAGAAATTTGCATTGCAAGCAAAATGTTTTACCGTTTGGCCACGTCACAAACATTGCTTGTCTACCCTTTTTCCAGGCAAAAGCATAAATGTTTTCAAATTTTCAAAAACATTGCTGAAAAACTCTGCTTGTCAAGGAATGCTTTGTTGTAATGTGTGTGACCAAACGTTCAAACATTGCTTGATAAGAATACTTCCAATGTTTGACAAACAATATTTAAATCTTTTGGACAGGGCCTAAGAGACAATGAAGGACGATTTATGTTCATAAATCTGAAAAAAACAATAAAAATAAAAAACCTTAGTGTTTCTAAGTTCCATAATAGTATTTTGCGATCCCAACCAGTGCTTATCTACAAGAAAGAGAAGCAAAAGGCATCAAAAAGTAGGTTGAAAGCAAGTTTATCGGGGCTTCTTTCCAGTATAGCAGATCCTACGGTGCTTAAACGGGGGCTCTGTTACAGTATAGCAGATGATGTGATGTCTTTACAGCATAGCTAGCTGATTCTGCGATAGTTACTGCAATAGCGGCCAAAACTCAAGTAGCAATCTAGCACATAGGCCTGGCCAAATTGTCAAGCATTGTTTGTCAAACAATTCGAATTTGCTTATCAAGAAATGTTTGAACGTTTGACCCGTTTGACAACGTCACAAACATTGCTTGACAAACAGAATTTGTTGCACGGTGTTTTTTTTGAAGAAGTTCAAAAAATTGTTTGTTTGTTGTAACCAAAACATGTGTGACAAACATTGTTTTGCGATGAGGTTAAATGGTCAAACATTGCTTTAAATGCAGTTCTCAAATGTTTCATCAACAGTGTTTGATCATTCGACCAGGGTCTGAGATCGATTGGCAGTTTTTACGTTGAAAATGCATTCGTAAGCATATTCGTTTCATAACGTATTCGTCAGCATGCTCAGTTTATATTGCATTCGTCAGCATGTTAATTTCACGCTGCATTCGCCAGCGTTTTCATTTCATACTGCATTCAAAATCATGTTCATTTCATACTGTATTCGCCAGCATGTTCATTTCATTCTGCATTCGTCAGCATGTTCATTTCATTCTGCATTCGTCAGCATGTTCTTATCATACTGCATTCGTCAGTATGTTCATTTCATGTAAATTTCAAAAGTAAGTTGATTTCAAATGCATCTTAGACATGTCAATTTCAAACCAAAATCAATAAACTTTCCTTGCAAGCTGCATTCGTTGAGCTCAGGGCAATTTTATGCTACAAAAATGAGTTTTTTAAAGCTTTCTGCCCTGTGCTCTGCCGAAGTTAATTAGTTCTATCCTGCACTACGCAAAGACAATTATAAAGAGAAGATACGCAAATTTCCTACCAGATAAGTGCCACCAAATCCAGCATCTTTGTTCACAACAGCCATTGCACTAACCACTTGATTATGCTCAGTGAAAACATGCTTGCAAATGAAACCAGCAACACGGTTTGTGACGGAATCATGATCGATAGTCGGCTCATTCTCCTGTTATAAAAAAGTACGGTCAACTCTGTCTATGTCGAACTCGAAAGGGACAGGAAAATTTGGGGGCTTAAAAGAGAGGCGGGTTGGAACAGAGAGAGGCTTAATAAAGCTTTCACAGCACTCACATCCATTTTTAGGCTGTCACTCTGCATTCCCTGCAATAACAAAGCAAACTTCTTGCTGAAACTATTTTCATTTGGTTTCATTTTCTGCAAAACTTCAACTGCTTTGTCATCAAAACCCCAAACATCTGAAAAATATGATCAAAACGTAAGATGCGATTCCATTAATGAAATCATCTGAGATTTGCTTTTCTGTTCCACCGTTAGGCGAAAATTTCTTGAGAAGCATAACTTGTTGCGCAATGCTTCAGAGAATTCTCAAAAACTTTTCTGTTTGTCGTAAGCAATGCAAGCAGGACCAAACTGTTTTGTGACGTGGCCAAACGGTCAAACATTTTGCTTTACGAGCAAACTTAAAATTTTCTAGGCTCTAGCCAAACAACCAAACATTGACGGTTAAACGTTTCAAATTTTCTTTTCAAACGAAATGTTTGACCGTTTGGCTATGGCACAAAACATTTCTTATCAAACATTTTCTAGCTTGATACAAGAATAAAATATAATTGAAGTTATTCAAAAACATTGCCGAGAGACTGCTTTCCACGCGATGTTTTGCAACGTAGCAAAACAGTCAAACATTAATTGTGAAGAAAATTTGGAATATTTAATCAACAATGTGTGATCGTTTGACCAAAGCCTAAATAGAAGAAACTAACATATATTGCTGAGAGTATTTTGCTCACCAAGCAATGCTTTGTGACACGGTCAAACGGTCAAACATTGCTTGTAAAGCAAATCTCAAATGTTTGACCATTAATGCTTGATCGTTTGGCCAAAGACCAAATAGAAGAAACTATCATATATTGCTGAGAGTATTTTGCTCACCAAGCAATGCTTTGTGACACGGTCAAACGGTCAAACATTGCTTGTAAAGCAAATCTCAAATGTTTGACCATTAATGCTTGATCGTTTGGCCAAAGACCAAATAGAAGAAACTATCATATATTGCTGAGAGTATTTTGCTCACCAAGCAATGCTTTGTGACACAGTCAAACGGTCAAACATTGCTTGTAAAGCAAATCTCAAATGTTTGACCATTAATGCTTGATCGTTTGGCCAAAGACCAAATAGAAGAAACTATCATATATTGCTGAGAGTATTTTGCTCACCAAGCAATGCTTTGTGACACGGTCAAACGGTCAAACATTGCTTGTAAAGCAAATCTCAAATGTTTGACCATTAATGCTTGATCGTTTGGCCAAAGACCAAATAGAAGAAACTATCATATATTGCTGAGAGTATTTTGCTCACCAAGCAATGTTTTAGGGCGTGGGCAAACGGTCAAACATTGCTTGTAAAGCAAATCTCAAATGTTTGACCATTAATGCTTGATCGTTTGGCCAAAGACCAAATAGAAGAAACTATCATATATTGCTGAGAGTATTTTGCTCACCAAGCAATGCTTTGTGACACGGTCAAACGGTCAAACATTGCTTGTAAAGCAAATCTCAAATGTTTGACCATTAATGCTTGATCGTTTGGCCAGGCCTTAAAAAAAGAAACTCACATATATTGCTGTCCTCGGATGATACAACAAGCAAATCAAGATCTTCAACAAAAACAGCTTTCAAGAGAGCTGAATTTCCATCGGTTGGAGAGGTATTCATCTATGATACAGAAAAGAAAAAAATATGAATCGAGATGAAAACATAAAACAAATGTAGGTCGTATTAATTTTAGGCTCTCCAGGAGTCCTAGAAGTGTAGCCATACCAGTAGTTCACATTGCTTACTGATCTCTATCCCTACGCGTCGGGGGACCATGGCAACCAGTCATGGCCACGCAAACGGCCCACCAAGAATATTGGACCTCCCTATAGTGGGAATTCATAGGCAGTTATTCATAGACAGCATGGGAGGGCTAAAAGGGTACCGTCAAAGGAACTAAGGGCGCCTCCGTGCCTCCTTTGCTGCGCAAATGTCTTAGGTAAAGAAAATAGGGACGGGCATTCAATCCAACAGCGATAGCTAAACTTCCTGCCAAAGCCTTTTCTTCATAGACTGATATAAAGGAATATGCACGGGGGAATCACATGATCAAGACCAAGAGGAAGATTGACTGACTGACTGACTGACTGACTGACTGACTGACTGACTGACTGACTGACTGACTGACTGACTGACTGACTGACTGACTGACTGACTGACTGACTGACTGACTGACTGACTGACTGACTGACTGACTGACTGACTGACTGACTGACTGACTGACTGACTGACTGACTGACTGACTGACTGACTGACTCAAATGAAGAGAACACTCGGCTTACCTTGCCTTGTTTCCTGCAAATGAAGGAGGCTGCTTTTGTAACAGCTCATCTCTTATTTGTCTCTTATCCATTGCTGCCCAGTCATATCTTGCTGAAATCTGAGCAGCCAATCTACCAATAGCTTCAGATCGAGGCATTATTTCTTTGCTAGAAATGAAAACGAGGTTATGTTGTTAATTATCTGAATGCTTGAATGAACAAATCTACGAAAGAGGTCTCGAAGTATTGGCTCTCTGCAGGTCCCTCTACAAGCTCTAATAACCTTAAACCTGCAACAAGAGAATTGCTACTTTACCTGTACATGAATGTGTTTGACTGCAACCGCTCCCATTTGCTTATTTGCCCTTCTGAGTCTCCACTGAAAACCAAAATGGGAACTTTCTTTGCTGAAAAAATTCAGGACATAAAAATTCAGTTCGATACAGCAACAACGGGTAATCTAGCTAGAATGTTACACATGGAACCAGGATTTTAGTGCTAAAGCAATAGAGAATACTTGGAATACTACTTGATACAGAAACATGAATAGGTTTAGCTACTTACTGTATGTAAGGCATTCAACACCGTATTTGTTTTTCAAAGCAGTAATGCATCCACATGGATTGTATTTCCAGCACAGAATGTGTCTTCGAGTATCAGTACCTACATAAAATACATAAAAACTGTAAAACCTCACGTATTTTACGAATTCTTCCGTGCTGAATCACAGTCAGCCCTCTTTCTATCTGATGTGATAGGCCAAAATTTATCAGCTACCTTGAAACAGGACTGTATGGTGGTCCAAATCATTGGTTATGTTATATATATATAAATAAATATCATATATATATATATATTTCTTTTTTATATATATATTCCCTTTGCTTTGATTATTATAACAAGTTGTGTTTTTCTTGTCTGCTGCCTCTGTCGCTCCTTACTTAAGTGATAAAATATTTATCCCTGGTTTCACGTACTAGAGAATCATGCTTTTAATCGAGAAGTTGAGACATGTGAACGATATTTTTACTTACCGAATACTTGGCCAAGTTCAGGAATGTAGTGAAGAAGACCAAGCTCATATCTGCAATTAGATTTGATTATTAGTCAATAATTGTTTAACCAAGAAGAAGAATGAGCAAGAAAGGGGGCCTTTCAGCATATTAAGGATATGGGGTATTCCAAAAAATCAAAGGAACAAGAGATAATTCTAGGCAAAATAAAGGGTATACGGTTTATTTTTGTGAAATTCTGGGATAAAAGGGAGAAGACATACAGAGGATAAGCGATAGCTATGTTCAGAAATATGCTTGGGGATATGTGACATTCTGATCCCCTAATGGGGCCTCAGAAAACCACATTCGACTTGCTGTTGTCCGTGAGACTAGTCCATTGAATTGAACCAGTCATACTTGCATCGAACCAATAAATGTAAATTTACCCGACTTCTTTTATTTGCCTTCAGAAAGGAACGTATGCCTGTCCAAAATATGGGTATCTATACGATAATGTTTACTGTCATATTGAGTGATTTTACTTCACGCCTCTGCGTTGCTCCTTGTGCCTGAATTTACATTTGAAAGAACCACAAAATGACAAACAGCATGGAAACATTTATGCTTAATGAAATGTCGCTCTTTCTCATAAATTACACGCTTTTTTAAAAAGAACCACTTTATAAGGAACCTACATGTAGAAGGCCCGAAAATTTAAAGAACTTATACAACTAAAGAGAAAATCATTAAGGAACTTTTCAATGTTGAATGCTTTTATCACTGCAAATAATCAAGAATTAGAAAGCCGATTCCATTGATTTGCAGTCGAAAACGACATAAATTGTACGTTAAGCATGTATCAAATGTTTCCTTGAGTAGTCCCGAGCTTTGCTCACATGCAAGTGCCTCTCTTTTATTGTTAAGACCACTGTATGTGCAGTTAAAATAAAGGAACTATTAAGGAACTTTTTGAACTACAATTGCCTCAAAAGAGGTCCAAAAATAAGGAACTCTAAGAACTAGGCCTTGAGGTAGGTTCCTTATAAAAAAAGCGTGTATACCTTTCCTCGTCTTCATCTTTGTTTTGAAAAGTTCCGATGAATTCAGAAACCTGAAAGAATCCTACACAGGTGAGTTGTTGTGATGTTTTTTATGAGATCCACATACTCGTAGCACTTCATCAACATATATTATGCTCAGATGTCTTATTCTCTTCTGAACGGACTTTTTCACGATTGGCAGTGACATACCACGATTGATGGGAGAACCGGAGAACCTGGACTGTATGATCAGAGAGATATTCAATTACACGCAGTTGTTTATAAGCAACCGCTTATAAGCAACCACGATGTAGAAGGGCTAATATTTTAAGCAACGGTTTAACTTTCAATATGGTAACAATTACATGGTTCTTCTTGACTGATGTTATTTATAGTATTTATTTGCTGCATACTAGGTGTTCTAGCGTTATTTTGCATAAAAAGCTATAGGACAACTCCAAATTTTGCTGTTTTTAGCCTCTATACTATTCTCAGGGCAAATAATATACAGTTAAAATTAAGCAACTACTAAGCAACTTTTGCTACTAAAAGATGGCCTTAAGAGGTCCAAAAAAAGCAACTTTTTGAACTAGGCCCGAGCAAAGTTGCTTATAAAAAACTGCGTGTAACAATAATTCAATTCACAATATTGCTGTTGTCTAATCATTTGCCCCGGCTCTCTGATCATGCAGTCTAGGTTCGAACACTATAAACTGTAGCATACCAATCGCGGAAAAATTTATCCTAGATTTTTTATATTCAAGTAAACAAATTCTTTTATATATGTATTAATCAAGAACATGATTTAAGAACGGGCATTAATGAAAGATCAACAGAATCCACTCACATTGTCACCTGATTTCGGATCATACATCGAGGCATCATCTGTTCCTGCTGCTACCCAAATAGTTTTAGTCTGCCTGACGTAGCAAAGACCAGTGACTGTAGCACTGCAAAAGGATCAAATAGTTTTAGTCTGTCTGACGTAGCAAAGACCAGTGACTGTAGCACTGCAAAAGGATCAAATAGTTCAAGTCTGTCTGACGTAGCGAAAACCAGTAACTGTTGCAACGCAAAATGATGAACTATCATCCAGAATGTCTTTTAAGGACATGGATTCTAATCCATGTATTTACTATACCAATTAAAAAGACAATAGCTGAAATCATTGATAATCAAGGATAGATTCGGAGAAAAAACTCATAAATAAATGTTTGATAGCAGAAAAGATATAGCATTGCAGAGACTTACTACAACAAAAGGACCTAGTTACCTTATAAAAACGAATAAAGCTATTTCCATGAAATCCAGCATCATAAAGATGAAATAGATTTCCATACCTCAGAGAATCAAATTTATGCATCATTTGCCCATCTTGAGACCAGACCTTTACAGTTTTATCAAATCCACCAGTGAGTAGCCTACGAAAAACAGAATAATCAAAACAAATATACAAAATAGGCTAAAAGGACAGGGAAAACTTATCTATAATGGTTGTAGCATCATTTAAATGTCTTATTCTGCTATTTGAACAAAAACAGCCTCCTTTCTCCATCTGCAGGCGCATGCCATAGAGGCAAATGACAAAACCTGTACGACTGCATTAGGTTGGAATCGACTTTAATGGAATCGTATATATTTATATCTTTATATGTTAACGTTAACGTGCATAAATGTATTTTGCTCTCTTTGGCTGAGAAATGGGTTAGCCAAATGCTTTTACCCTTCATTTGCCCCCTGAAAGATAAGCCCTGTATCCTATTGTATTGTATCGTAATGCTCTTTAATGTTAGTGGTGATCTAGCACACATTAAAGCTAATGCAGCCAAAGACTGCTCTAGTAAGCTAGAGACAGCATTAAGTTTTATATTCTATCGCTTGTTCATTCTGCATACAAATTTGCTCTGAGAAACCTAACCCAGCTGAAATAGGAATGCAAATATTGAGAGACGACGCTCTCCAGTTCAGTTCCAAAACTCTGCACCCCATATTTGCTCTGTATCCCAATTTTAAATTAAATAGAATACCTTTCGTAGCTAGTAATGGAAATGCTCTTTGAATACAAAAGCTACCTTCAAATGTTGTAAGATCCGGTAAGGGTTGAGAATTAAAATATGAAAACTAACTTTACAAGGTACTGTGAATAGGAAAATACTATAAGTTACCAGGTATTGTTTTCGGTATCTCTTGCAAGTGATAAGCAGTTGATGCCTGCATCATGAGCTGGGTATACTCTGCAGATCAAGGAAAGAGACAATAAGAAAACAAACATAACAGCAACTAACGTAACTTGTAGTAACTGAATGGCAACGAAACGATAAGGTTCCGGAAGGTGGTTTCTCAAGGATCAGCGATAAGGCCCTCTTTTTGACAGAAAAACATGCAACTCTCTTGCTAATGAATTCGATGGATTAATTGACCCTAGTGGACCCTAGTAACACATTAGACTTTTTACTTGAGTCGTAGTTACCGCTATTGAAGTCAACTGCTGGACTCTCAAACTATAAAATTTCATAACTGCATTTTCAAAACTTCAAAATTTGAACGATCTCGGGTTGATGTTAGCTTCGGTTTAATGAGCGATAACTGACACTCAAGTAATAAGTCTAGTAACACTTATTATTAGATAGAACTCTTTCCGATCACGATGGCTATTTTCCAAGTGATATAGCTGACCTAACAATCATTTTTCTAGGAAGCAAGATAGCAGATAGTCTTCTGGTAGCGATCAGTTAGTAAGCCAAACAGCCGATAATGACTGCAGCAGTAAAGGTTGGTTGCTGAAGGTAAAATTTTGTGTGATCTCAAAAGTCTAACTTGGATCTGAGTGAATGAACTGAAGTCCTCGACCGTGGTTGTGTCGTTGTCGTGCTGGGGCTCGAACTCGACCGCGACTCGACCTCGCTAAGCTCTTGAAAAAACCAGCTAACTGGCACAATCCATGACGCCGAAATACCTTCCAGTATGAGTTTTGAGATGCAAGTGTTTCGCCGTTAGGTTGTTATTCTGGAAGTAATACCCTTAGTATTCGTTAATCAACCTTGGAACGATGGGTAGGATCGGAAATAATTATCATGAAAATGCATATAAACTAGAATCACCAGCAAGTATCGAAAAGAAAAGGCTAACTGAAAAAGCTTACACTGTTACTGGCTTCAGACCTCGTTTGCCAGGATAAGATGAAGAATCATAAATCACCATTCTTCGATCATAACTACGAAAAAATTCAAGACAGAGTTATAGCAGTGAGGGTATGTCTGTTTGGGACTTATTCAAGGAACGGTAGACTAGATAGATCCTGAATTCGGATAGATGACGTTGCCAAACGCTGAAACATTGCTTGATACGCAAATTGGAAATACTTGACAAACACTGTTTGATTGTTTTGCCAGGAATTAAGTAAGGAATAAGGACGTGCATCATGTGTGAGAGAGATCTAGCAGCTACTAAAGTTAAATCAAACAATCACCAACAATAAAAGCAATTAAAAGCAGAAAAAGACGTATTGCTTACCCAGCAGAGTAAACCCTTGTTTCGTGACATACGACATTCCGTACAATATCTGTATGCTCCTTTGAAGTGAAACCTAAAAAGATAACTCTTCTTAAATGTTGAATGTTTGAGGTTTCAACTTTTATTCAGGGGTAAATCCTATTTGAAGGATGGTGAATACTGCATGTGTATACTGTACCTATATACCATGCCATCTATAGGAATTACTACCCCCTCTCGTACCAATAACAGCTGTATCCATTTTCAGCTAACTACTACACAACTACACAGCGGTAACAAACAAATGACCATACCCTTTTCATTGATGAAATGGCCTTGATCTTTAGCTAAAATAAAAAGGGTTTATTAGTTAGATAGGGGACCTCAGAAGAAAACCAGAATTTAGAACAAGCCAAATGGTCAATCACGTTTGATAGAAAGCGATATGAAATGAATTTAAAAATGCACTATGAAACGAAAGGGGTAATGATGTGGCAGGAAACGAACAATCAACGAATGCATTAAATGAACATGCTGAAAAATGCTTAACCCCTAAGAATTAAGTATAAGATCAAAGTGCTAAAGCAGAAGAATGGGGCCTAGCGTGAACAAGGGATGAAGGTGCGGACAACTATGGTACAAAATGGACATGCAGACGAAAATGAATGCACACGCCGCAAATGAACAAAAATACCGGCAATCTTACTTCGGATATGATACAATACGGTATGAAATGAACATGCTAACAAGAAACTTACAACATTTGTAAACTACAAAACTACATTCATAAAGAAAGCATTCACTCAGTTCTATCAACTCCTTGTATCAATCAAGTATCTTACTCAATCCCAGAAATCTGGTCGAATAACATCAAAAGTTGCACTGAACGCAATTTTGGCGCCACAAATTTTAGAAATTGAGCGCCAAAAATGCCGAGCTTCCTCGCAGGTCCGATTAATTTCACACATTTCAATCCGACCTTTACAAAAAATAGGAAAGAAACCACATTTCTCATTGCCCAGTGATTGGAGATGGATCTCTGTATTTAGAAGGGCAACGTTTCAGGAGACTCTCCTGAAACGTTGCCCTTCTAAATGTCAAAGGCTTGTAATGATAAGTGGTGACTATCATGTCTAATACGGTGTCAGAAACAGCCTTGATAAGTCCAAATATATTTACATTCATAAAATTTTAAACATTTACATACATGGATCTTTGAAATGATAGACTTTGATGGCAGAGTTCATTCCAAGGATAAGCTGATCCCTTCTTGAATTCCATGCCATTGCATATACAGGAGCACCAATCTAATGAAGACAAACAGATACATGTTTCAGGTCAGATAAAGTAGACGGAATTTAAAAAGCAAAAATGTTAATTTTCATCCAAACCTCAACTCTGTCGTGTGGTTGCACTCCAGATCCCCATGCTAAAATAACACCATCATTTGATGCTGAGAGCATAAGCTTTGCATCACTCCTAAAAAGAATGAAAAAGTGAACACAAAAATTAAAGGAAAGAAAGCTGAATGTTTGGGTTCAACTGAGATTATAAGGGATTGAATCACACAGGGCAAAAGTTGTAAAAAAATAAAACCACAAATGGCCTCTCGTTGCATAAAATGTTTGCTCACCAGAAGAGAAAGCTTGTCACCCATCCAGCATGTTCATGAGATGTTCTTACAAGTTTTCCTGGTTCACCTGTTGCATAATCCCAAGCCTGTATCACACCATCTGTAAATCAATTATAAGGTCTCAGATATACATTCTCAAAGAAAAACTATTCAAGCACAATAAGAACAAAGGATTGATGCACCATTTGCAGTGGCATAGCCAAAGCCAAGGGGGCATGAGGCAGTTGCCTCTCCAATAATCACCAAGAGATATGCTTTGTATGTCACCTAAATCTTCTGTAACAATGTCATAGGATACTACCTGCTTATTTTTTAATGACCACAACCTAGTTTTCTTTGACCAGGCCCTTTGCTTTGCTACTGACCATTTGATTTTTAAAAGTATCTCTGGTCGTTTGCCCAACATTCTTGGTCGTTTCACCCAACTAAAATTCTTGCCATTTATCATTATTATTTTCACTAAAACAGTCACCAGTGTCAAAATCAGGGGTTTGGGGGGGGGGGCAGAGCCCCCAGTGTTAACAATCAAATAATTGACAAACTACACATAAGAAGCTGTCTGTGTCATTTCAGGTTGGGTGAAACGCCCACGATGGGTTGGGCAAAACATTTTAGCAGGCTGGGCGAAAAGAATTGGAAGTTGGTTGAAACGTCTTGAAAGCTCTGCAGCCTGGTTGTCCACTAATTTTGTGTAACCAATCCCCAGCCTTTAATTAACCCTAACCACAGGTAACTCTGTAACTACCTGTACACTGCACTGTTTAAGTAACCAGTTTACAACAAAGAATATTACTATTGTGATGATTAGGTTGCATATGGATGGTACAAGAAAAATTTTGATTTCAAAATACACAACGACAGACTGCAAGTATGGCTAAACTAAACTATATACCCTCAAAGCCTGCAACAAGCTCATGTTTGACAGGATTATATGCGATAGCTGTTATTGATTTTGCATGACAGTCTTTGATCATCGGCAACTTTTCCATCGCCATTTTGCATTCAAAACTTTGACTTTTCTCTTCTTAACCTCTTAGTCTTCTGGGAATGGCTAGGCCAGATTCATTGCACGAGTCAAATCAGCATTTCCAAGCACCTAAAAACGTAAAAAATAAGTGATAATACACTCAATAGGTTCTAAAAGTTCTAAATATTTTATATTTATTCAACTTATGTTGGAGAAAATAGCAAAAAAGCATTTTTATTACCCGCAATTTTAGTTGACTGCTCTTTTTAACCTTCAGCCCGTCCGCCATTTTCAAAAATGTTGTTGTAGTTCTGTTTCTTAGCAATTGGTGCTTCACAGCGACGCAAAAGCTTGCCTCCGCAGCGCCCGAAAATTTCACGTCAGGAACAAATGGCTTTTATTTTTATGACGTCAAATGCAGAAAAAATGAATTTAAATACACTAAAACTTCTGAAAGCCCTCAAACTAACATTTTCAATTCCACCAGAAGGACAAAAGTCAGAAACAGGGTTAAAAGATCTTCAAGATGGATAAGGGATTCGACGTTCACAAACTTGACGCCGGAAAAGCATCTTCTTCTCCGGGAACGCTACAAGATCAGTGCCGCGCGGCTGTTTTGAGAAAAACAGGAGTCGAAAAATCAGAAGATATCCGCGAGAAGCTGAATTTGCCGAAACCGCTTATCGATTTCCTGACGAAATCGTTTGGAACAAAAGACTTTCACATCAACAAAGACGACGTTACGGCGGAGGATATTGCCGCTGAAACGTACAAGGCGACTTGCGTGCTGAATAAACAGTCCGTTATTCTCAAATGCGTCCCAAATAGCGTCTTAAGCGAAGATAACCAAGCCAAGATTCAAAAATGGCGAAGCAAAGGAATTCCTAACATCCAGAAATGTGTCGTCTCATTTCAAGAAGGCCATAAAGAAATCTTTGTACTCGAAGATTGTGGAGCAGGACTTGATGAAATCATAAAACATTGCAAGTCAAAAGACAGACAAGTCAACGAAGAGTCAGTTTGGCTTTTTATGAAGAAATTCAGCGAGGTTATGATCAAGTTCCAGGAAAAAGATTTGAAGTACGAGGATTTGAAATTGGAGAAAATATGCATCGATAAAGACGGGGACATTTCTCTGAGTAGTCCGATCCGATTTCTCAATACAGAAGAAAACAACAACCAGTTTGCCATGTCTGATAGTGGCTCATCAGCAATTTACAGCCCACCGGAGACCATAATAGGAGAAGGCGTAACCGACAAATCTGACGTGTGGGTTCTCGGGGCGATCATTTACGAGTTGGCGATGTTGAAACCAGCATACGCAATCAGCGAATCTGACGACTACTTCTCGTCGGTGAATAAAGTCGTCGAGGGGAACAAGCCCGACAAACTCAGCGAGGCATTTTCGTCTGATCTTCAGTCCACCATCTGGTCTTGCCTTGATGTTGATACCACACAGAGGCCTTCCTGGGAAAGCTTGTTGCAGACAGCCGAAGCGAAATGTGATGGTAAATCGGCTGATCTGAAGGCCTGGCTACCTGCTTGAAATTCGGAATAAATAAACTGTAAAAACTGGCATTTTAAAAGTATTTTACCAAATACATGTGATTTTATAATAAGAAAACAATTTTGAAGGTTTCTTTAAAGTTTAAAGTTATCTGCTGGCAGATTAAAGTATATATAACTAAATTGAAATAAATAAATGATAATTTGACGAAATAAAGGTTTTTCTCTTAAACCCTGATCTTAATTTATGGCGCGCCAAACCGGCCAAAAATATAACTTTTGCTGACAGTAATTTGTTATATTTTTCTGCACGATTTTATATTTTTACTGTACGACTTTATATTTTTGTTGCACGACTTTATATTTTTTGTTGCACGACTTTATATTTTTTACTGCACGACTTTACACTTTTGCTGACAGAACTTTAAATATTTGTGCTCGATTATTATAAAACGGGCACATACTTTAATCGGGCACATATAACTTTTGCTGACAGCAAAAAGTTTTGCTGTCAGTAAAAGTTATATATTTTCAAAATGAACCTGTCAATCAATCAATCAAGAATGTTCACGGGGGTTATATGACTAACGCATTTTCTTTGTCATGGCAAGTTACATGCTCAGGGAATCTTCCTTCGTTTCTATCAAATTCATGGCGTCGTCATCAAATGAAAGCAACGAGGTTTTGCAAGTTTTCAAGGATGCTTTAAGAGCCTGTCAAAGTATTTTACCGGAGGGAAGAATCCTTGTTTGCAACCCAGTTAACTCAGAAAATACAGTAGCCGCTTTTGTGTGGAGATCCGATCATATTCATGGTACTGTATTCTAAACACCATTGTTTCTGATTACGATCTTCCTGGAGACATAGTCCAACCCTAAGGAAACAAGTCCTTCTAATTGGCGGGTATGGTTGGATACTAATGCCGGCTGACTGATAACCTTTTCAGGTTGCTCTTAAGGATACCAAGAAGACTATCCACTTGCAGTATTGTATAGTAACAATATGTTTAGAATACAGTACCATAATATGTATAACATAGTGTAGTATAATAGTTAACTAGTAAAATACTTTACAGTAAAGTCCTTGAAAACATAGTTGCTTTCATAGTATAATTTGATAGTTCCCTATAGTATAGTTATAGTATAGTATAGTATAGTATATAGTATAGTATAGTATAGTATTAAGTATAGTGTAGTATAGTAAAGTATAGTATATAAAGTATAGTATAGTATAGTATAGTATAGTAAAGTATAGTAGTTTAGTAAGTATAGTATAGTATAGTATAGTATAGTATAGTATAGTATAGTATAGTATAGTATAGTATAGTATAGTATAGTATAGTATAGTATAGTATAGTAAAGTATAGTATAGTATAGTATAGTATAGCCTAGTATAGTATAGTATAGTATAGTATAGTATAGTATAGTATAGTATAGTATAGTATAGTATAGTATAGTATAGTATAGTATAGTATAGTATAGTATAGTATAGTATAGTATAGTATAGTATAGTATAGTATAATATAGTATAGTATAGTATAGTTTAGTATAATATAGTATAGTATTAAAGTATAGTTTAGTATAGTATAGTATAGTATAGTATAGTATAGTATAGTATAGTATAGTATAGTATAGTATAGTATAGTATAGTATAGTATAGTATAGTATAGTATAGTATAGTATACTGTAATAAAGAATTGGATGAGGTTGTGCTACATACATCGTTCAACGGTAGGTTAATGCGTTGATGGGAAAAACTGCTTGGAAGATAAATATTTGCGCCATCTTGTAGTTCGCAAAAGCGCATGAAATTTTCTTTGTTCGTATGTCATTTCTATTACGTTATCAAAAACATGTTTGCGATAAATGCAATGGAGAAATTGTTTGTGTTTATTTATGAAAAGGAAAACAAAAACAAGAAAAAATTTCCTCAAGCTTCTGTCAATATTATATCCTATACTATACTATACTATACTATACTATACTATACTATACTATACTATACTATACTATACTAGACTTATTACCTGAGTCCCGAGTCCCTCGAGTCCCAGTTATCGCTCATGAGACCGAGGCTAATGCTGAAATGAGATCGCGTAAACTTTAGTTTGAGCGTCCAGCATGTCAATTCAATAGCGATAACTATGATTCAGGTAATAGGTCTAATCTATACTATACTGTAATCTAATGACGCATACTTTGCTATAATATACCAGCTTATACTATACTAGATTACTATACTTTACTACACTTTTCCTAATTATACTGTATTGACACTATACTATTGTTGTTCGTCCGTCGATACCACGAGGACCATCTAGTCATCCTGGGGCTGGGGAAGTCTTGCTCGGTGGGTCCGCAGATGGCTGGTGAGGCCAATCTGCGCCCGGAAGAGTCTCTGGCAGTAAGGACAGGGAATGGTGGCAGCTGTTGCAGGGTTGTTGGTTCTGCTCTTCCTGGCCTGCCTGCGGTCTTCAGCAACAGCGATCCTGTTAGCCTCGCATGCTTTGGCACCCTTGTGAACACCTGATCGCACAGTATAGCATAGTGTAGTATAGTATAGTACACTATGAACGCTATAGTTTACTGTATTTACGCTTTACGCTATTTCTATTACAAATACAGTTAAAATTATTTAATAGGAAAATGCAAGGAAGAGCGAAACGCCAGGAAACTTAGATTACATCAAACAAGAATACAGTAAGTGTTTTTTCTATCCAAGTCATAATACAGACAAACGTTTAAGAATTTTATTGCAAACGGTACCTTTAAAGAAAATTGCTTCTAAAAGGAAATTAATTTGCTTTGACTGTAACATTATGAAAAAAGCAAAAGACAATCACGGCTGTACCAAAGCAGAAACGGTATAACTCGCGCGGCAGATTTAGTAAGAGGGTCATGGTATGGCTTGGGCAGTTCAAGGACGTAGAGAGTTCTCTACCTCCTTGGGCAGTTACGCACTTACGAGTAGAAATAATAGGTACAACCAGAAAATCTTTGAACCTGGCATGTTCAACGTGGGCCACCAAAGCCTAAATCAATTGGCAGTTTTTGGAATGCTTATATTATTTCGAAGAAAAAATAAAATTTTTTTGATAATATTATTTGATAATATTATTTCAGTGTTTAGAATTGTTTATATTATTTCGAAGAGAAAATAAAATTATTTAAAAATATAGCTTCCCTTATCTCCCACTCGATCCTATGCATCTTGTGCTCAGCTTTCTACGCAGTTACTGTAGCATATAACTCTACCACGCTGTTAAACCACATATTTCTCAACTCCTACACTCCACACCACGAGAGGCATTTCACTCTGCGAAAATGTGTACGAGGTTTCTATTAAAACAAAAGGATATTCAAGGGACTCCTTTAAGGCAGTATGAAGTGCGTCCAGTAAAGGTGTACGAGATTTCCAAGGAGTGAATTGCCCCCCACGATACTTTTCTACCAAACCATCACATCACGCAAATGTTTCTCAGCCCTCACTGGTTGTACGCGCTTTTATTTTCACGCTAGCGAATCTACACGCACTACTGTGGTAGATACGCAACTACACTTTCTTTTTAATAAGCAACTGGTCAATAAGCAACTAGGGCTGAAATTTTGTTAAAATTTGTGGTGAAATAGCTTTTTCTTTATACTATACATCCTTGCAAACTTGTCAATTACATTGGAAAGCCAGAAAAGAGCCAAAATAAGAGTTTTTAGGGGGTACCAGTCATTCTGCGAGGGCTGAAATACTAGATATGTTAAGCCGTTTTAAGCAACTCTTGAGGGCTGGAACCAAAGTCCAGTTGCTTATTGAAAAAAGTATTCAACAGAGGTCACGTGAACTTCAAACGTTGATTTTCACATGGAAGCACATGGGGTATAGTGTATACGGACAGAATGATGGGAATACGGAAAGAGTTTCTTATAGAAAGGTTTTTTAAGACGAGGATGCGAAGATCTTACCAATACACATGATAAAAAATGTTAAAACAGGAACCTCCATATAACGAGGCCCCATTAGAGGCACCATTCCATATCCAATACACGTTTTTTTAAATAAGAACAACCCAACCTTTATAAGAAACACCAGGCTGACATTTGGGTCAAACTTTGTTGCTATCTTCGAAACTATTTGAGATACGCACAAGCAAAATTCACCAGCGTAAAGCCCAGAACCGCATTAGATTAAACGAATTTTAAAGAAGGGTAGGGGGTGACAAGTTAGTGAAAATCGCTTCAAAAATAAGAAACAGGCAGGCTGAAATCGAAACCAAGTGTTCTTATAAAAAAGCGTGTATCCCCTACTAATTTTCTAATCATTATCACTATCCCCAGGATTCTTTCTCCCTTTTGTCCCAGAATTTCACAAAAAATATCCCGTATACCCTGTATTTAGTGCAGGATTACCCCTTAGTTATCCCTTTGATTTTTTCTGGTCATATCCCATATCTCTACAGTAGTACCCTAATGGGAATGGAACCTCTATAGCAAACACCTGTAAGACCATTGTTATTGTCCGTTGTAGAGAGGTGTCCTCTTTACTGAGGTTTTTGTGTTAAAAATATTTGTCGTTGCTCCAAGGTATACACGCTTTTTTTTATAAGGAACCACTTTATAAGGAACCTACATGTAGAAGGCCCGAAAATTTAAAGAACTTATACTACTAAAGAGAAAATCATTAAGGAACTTTTGAATGTTGAATACTTTTATCACTGCAAATAATCAAGAATTAGAAAGCCGGTTCCATTCATTTGCAGTCGAAAATCACATAAATTGTACGTTGAGCATGTATCCAATGTTTCTTTGAGAAGTCTCGAGCTTTACTCACATGCAAATGTCTCTCTTTTATTGTTAAGACCACTTTATGTGCACTTAAAATTAAGGAACTATTAAGGAACTTTTGGAACTACAATTGCCTCAAAAGAGGCCCAAAAATAAGGAACTTTAAGAACTAGGCCTTGAGGTAGGTTCCTTATAAAAAAAAAAGCGTGTATGTCGCATACAAGAAGAGTAGGGTGTGCAAGTCCCCCCAGTCAACTCGAAGGCACCTCCCATGCCTATAGGCAGTACATATTCAAATTTTAGTACATTGCAGCCAAGATCTCCTAATCACTAGTTAAAAAGTATTTGGCGTTATGGTCCATTCAGGCCCGGGGGGTGGTGGGTACTCCCTAATGTAGGCTAATAGGTATGTGCCGCTCATATGGGTGGGTTTTTCTTCGATTTATGCCCAAAATACCTTAAATGTGGGTATAGAATCAAATTTCCTTAACATTTGGTACACAAACTCATTCGAAAAACATAAAACTGGGTGGCGGAATGTGCAAAACAATTCCTTAAAGGTGTGTTGATTTGTAAAAACTCGGGGCACAACCCTATATATTTTAGGGTCAATTACCCCCCCGGCATTCAGGACTGTTCTGCCACGTCTAGGACGTTTTACCCTACACGATTCATTCATTCCTTTTTGCACCCAAGCTTTTTCTTTGCGGATGTAATGTAATAATAACTTGACAAGGAAAAGTTCCTATAATTGCATCTAAATCTTTTGAACAAAGGCCGAAAAGTACGATATTTTCATGCAAGCAGCGCCATGAAGGAAAAAGAATCTTCCCAACGAAGAAAGAGAGGAAAAAACCCTGCTGGTAGCAATTTATTTGTACAATTAATTTGACATGATATTATGAAAATAAATGTGTGTTTTTGCTTGCGATCAGCAATGTATGGAACAAAGAAATGCATACATTTTGAGAAATGATCATTTTGACGTTAAAATCAGCGTTAATCAATGAACGTTTGATCTCAGAGAGGAACATCGTTGCACCTGTCCCTTCTAATCAAAATCGGATGTTTTCTCTTTAAAAAATCTATTGAAACGTATTTATATTTGCAGAATATCCAATGGAAATGATATCAGCTATTTGTGCTTATATAAGCTGGAATGTAGGAGATTTTGAGTCATTCTCAACATCCATCGAAAGCAGCGGCAAGTCCGATTGGAAACGAAAATGTAAGTATATGGTTTTTTTATAAGAAAACTTAGCCGTGCAAGCGCAAGCAAAGTTCGAGCTTTAGCTAAAGTTTTACTTTGTTTAACCCCAACTCTTCGCACGGCGAATTGTCTCAAAATTAGCCATGAGCGAATAGTTGAAATTCGCTCAGCGAGGACTGTTTTTTCGGGAACAGAAAATTCGCTAGCGATTAGAGAATGCAAACGAAGTGGAAATGGGCCTTGATTCGACAAACCTTTTTTCGTAAACAAAGCTAGCGTAACTGTATCGATCCACATTCTGAATTCTAAGCCTGTTTCCTTTCGATTAGCTAAGAATGTGTATGAACAGGCGCACAAATTCGACAAACTTGTATCGCGAAAGAACGCCGGTCTTACCAATCGTAACTGTATCAATAACCATTCTGAAAACAAGACAGAAGCGCGGCGGAGCTTCAAGACCAATCATCAATGTTTGCGAACAAGAATTAACTTCTCATCATATTATGTTATCTTTAATTTTCTCAAATTAAGCATGTGATGTAGCTAAGTATATGTTGGCGTTCAAATATTACTAGCCTGTTTTAGCAATAAGACCCAACAAGTAAAGAAGACACCGCGAGCAGACTAAGAAACTGGGCGCTAGTTATTTTCCCGCTTCTTGATGTTCGACGTTCTATAACGACAAAACCATCTTGGCTCTTGATGAGGAGGCTGCAATAGCGAATTCCGCAGCAAAACCAGCTAAAAATTTCAATAATCGAAATGATAGGTTAAATTTCAGTTCGTGTCGTGGTCTTTTCCAGCTGGGCCGTGGTGTCAGATGCTTAGTGAGGTTGGTGCTGGAGCTCCGGCCACGGTAGCGTCTTCGTCTACTTCAAAGATAATAGCGACCTGCGCTAAAACATCAGATCACTTTCACCTGCAGCTCGGAATCAGAAAAACGTATTAAGATCGTCACGCTGGGAAGTGGAGGGCGTTGGGAGTTCATCAAGGCCCCAATAAGTGATCTCTACTTTTGATGGTTTTCCATAGCTGTAGGAAATTGTGGAAATTAATTCTAAACCATGGCCTGTTAGCAAAGGTTATTTTGCTATTCTAGCGTATCACAGAAATCAATACAAACTTCACACTTTTGTATACAGCTTTAGAACAGCGAAGAAACGGTGCGAAAGCAAAGTAACGATAAAAAAGTATGACGCTGTTAACACTTGCAAGTGTACGTTTGGAGCTGTTAAAACGAAAAGCACCGAATCGGCTAAATTCTAAAGTGATCAAGTCTTGACTTATAAAAGATATGTCGGGTCCTAAAATAGTTTGGTGGTAAATTGATCAAAAGTAGCCCTAATGCCTTTGGGATGGTAAAAATCTCTTTTGGCGTTCATGAGGAAAAATCATAAAAATACATAAAGGAAAATTTTAAGATCAGACATTAATTCTACGATTTTGCTATAATTTTGATACATTTGCAACGTCGAACTAAAAAACTGCAGAAATACCAACATTTATGAAGGCATCAAGGAATGATTAAGTCAGTTTGTTCATTCTGTTTTAGGGAATTCAAAGTCGTTGGATTTTTGCTTTTATTGCATTTATATGCTGAAATTCAAGCAGCCCATACACACGATGCTGGCACACGTAAGAAATCATGCCGTTTATATATATGGTTGTCATTTCCATACAACGCTATTGTACTATACTATGCTTTATTTACTATACTATACTATACTATATTTTACTATACTATACTATACTATACTATACTATACTATATTATACTATACTATGCTATACTGTACTATACTATGCTATACTGTACTATACTTTACTATACTATACTATACCATACTGTACTATACCAAACTATATTATAGTATACTACACTTTGCTATACTATACTATACTATACCATACTATACTATACTTTACTTTTCGTTTCTATACTATACTATGTTGTACTAAGCTATAACTATACTATACTATACTGTACTGTACTATACTATACTATACTATACTATACTATACTATACTATACTATACGATATTATACTATACTATACTTTACTGTACTATACTATACTACACTATGCTATACTTTACTATATTTTACTATACTAAACTGTACTTTACAATACTGTTCTATACTGTACTATATTATACTATACTATGACATACATAAAGAATCTTCTGTTTGATATTCTTTTCTTTTCTGATCGTAGTGGATAGCTGCCCCATTAAAGTCGAGCCCATAGGATGCTACAAAGACGAATACGGGGACAGGGCGTTGGCAACAGAGGTAAAGTTTAAGAAGTTTCTGTTCATACCTCTCAAAGAACTTATTCATAATCACTCTCAAGTCTGCCTTTGCTTCGCTCAATCATATGTTTTCCTCATAGGTTCTTAATGCAAGAGATACATCTCGTCACATCTACGCTGGCTATCAAATTGAATGGGAAATGCCAAAATGGAGGAATTATCTCAATAAATTCATTTGCGAGTGAGTATCTACTGAGAACATCGCTGTTTTGTTTTAAGGGCTAGCTATTTATTTTTACGAGATTGTAAAGCATAAGCACCACAAAAGAGTAGAGGGGAGTTCCAGACAGTTTTCAGAGACCATGCCTTTGAGACATGAGAGGGGGGAGAGGGCAACGCCCCTCTCGAAGATACCTTTAGGTACGCCATAGCAAGATGGTAGCCATAACCAATTATACTTGTTATTTCACAAGTTTACCTCATTGAACTTTCATTTTCCTTTAGCTGTGCGCAGCTGGCATTTAAGAAGGGCTACAGAGTTATGGGAATTCAGTTCTATGGTGAGTAGTAGACTTCGTAACTGGAGTTTTGCGCAGTGTAGTGGCAGTAATTGGTGGAATGGCGTTCTTTGGCCCGCAATGAAAACAAAAATTTTTATGATAGGAAAACGTCTAAAACGTGAAGTGAACAGCAAAAGTTGACTGACCTAGAGTTTTAATAGATTCTGTGCACTTTTTGTGAAAACGGAAGACACAACATCGTGTCATACGGTTTTGTTTAAAATATCGCAAGTTTTACAGTTTTTGAGCAAATTTTGAGCGGTTTTACGGCTTACAGACCCCCAAAACACCACCCTCGAATATAGCAAGACAGCTGCTTTCTGCAGCCTACAACTGGTTCAGTGGGGGTTATGTTTTGCTGCGTTTTCTGAATCCCTTGAGTCCTTTTGTTTTAACAGCAGGTTGCCCTCAACAAACAGCGGTCTCAACAACTTTGGTCACGATTTCGGTCACAAATTAACAAACATCACTGTAAAGCCTCCTTATCATGATTGAATGTCTCTCATTAAACAGGTGAATGCTGGGCCGCAATGAATGGGCACTTGACGTATAAAAAGCATGGCGAAACTAAGACGTGTGTACATGGAGAGAATAAATATTGGGGAAGATGCGCGGATGGAGATGTCACATGCACTGGGGAGGCGCTTACAAATTATGTATACCGAATCGCACCAACAGGTTTAAAGCTATTCAAGTTGTTTCTTTTAAGTGTCGGGCGTAATGGGATGGGAATTACTGGATCGCAAACAACGAGAAGGCTGGGTGTCACCCCTCTTCGACCGTAGCTGAACTGCTTATCTTTTTAGCTAGAGTAATAACCCCTTCTCGCGGCTGTGAGTGTTATCGAACCGTCATCTTTTGTAATAGAGGGACAGCTGCAATTGAAGACACTAACCAGTACTTTTTAATATGTAAAAATCATAGAATCCGAAGCTTCTAAGGGTCTTAAGCGAGTAAAGCCTATCCAAAGCCCATTTGCTAATAATTAGAACTGCCCATTTCTAGCAGGCTGACAATATGACCATATTTGCTCACAGACAGACCTTGGCTATAATACTGTATCATTTTCGAGTTAACTTCTGCTTAGTAAGGAACCGTCGCTTGGCTTAAACTCTTTAGGTAAAAAACCTTTCAACTGTTTATATGTCATAAGAATTCAGTTTAAGTTAGAATGCGTTATCCGACAGGTATACAGAGGCAAATGGAGTATCGTAACTCCTCTAAGCTTAATAACCTTTAAGATTTTTCCATGCTGAACGACAAAGGTTCCGTGTCCAGAAAATGTTCAACCCTCCTCCAGAAAAAAATAATCCTAGATGCAAACCTTCCTCATTTAACAAGGAAAATAGGCGTGTCTTGGGTGTGACAAAAGATTCTTTATTGTTCTGAACTGACTTTTCTCCTTCAATAACCGTATGACTGTTACTTTCTCCCGACTCTTCTAAGGTTATGTTCTGACATCATTTCATTTTAGTTTGCGATACCTACTACGAGCCAATTGGTTGCTTCAATGACAAAGGCACCAAACCACGCCCATTGCCGGACTACGTAATGAATGAGAGAGATTATACCATCGGCAACTGGAATGGGAAATTAATCGACTGGATAAACTGGGACACTTACACGCCAGAAATGATTTGCCGTTGTGCTAAGAAAGCTAAAGATCTTAACAGAAAAACATTTTCATTGCAGTTCTATGGTGAGTATCGATTTCTGAGGTTACTGGAAGCAAAACACTGTTTTTCTCCAGATTAACCTGACTTGCCGATTCGATCCGCCTCATGTAATGGCAAACTGGTTTTAACAGGCTTTCCTACTGAATGCTAGGTCAGAGATAACTCGGCAAATTTGCCCAAACCGTTTTTACTCAAATGAGGGCTCGAAGCGCTAACTTAATCATGGGTCCTCTTGGTCGCCAATAGACCTTTTCAAAGAGGTCTGGGTCGGCGCGACGTTTTTCTGGAAAATGGTAGACGTGTTGAGTAAGGGAATCCTCCCCAACTTTAAAGAGAAGAATTCCATTCCTTCCCCTCTCGGTCTTCCATTATTCATGAATTAGAAGTAAAAGTCTTTCTGTCTGTCTGTCGAAAGTCTGTCTGAAGCATTTTCAACGAATATCAAAATGATATGTTGAATATCAGGTGAGTGCTGGACTGGAGAAGAATCAATGATCGACTACGCAAGAGATGGTGCGAATGCTGACAAATGCATAGCTCAGAAATTCAAGAAATGTCCATATAACTCCTACAACTGCGTGGGGAAAGACCATGGAAATCAAGTCTACAGGATTAAAGAAAGTAAGATTTCATACCTTCTTGGTCAATTCCTCGCCATTTTCTGTTTTTGTTCCTCTTTATTATTGTCGAAAAATTTTTCGTTCATCGTCTTTTCAAATTTGTATACTGCTTCTCATTCTACGTCTAACACAACAGTTTCTATGGTTAATCTGTTTTCCTTCTCATCCTCCACCTCCTGCTCCTGCTCCTTCTTCTTCTTCCTCCTCCTCCTCCTTTTCTTCTTCTTCTTCCTCTTCATCATACTCTTCTTCTTCTTCTAGCTCTTCTTCCTGTTCTTGTTCTTGTTCTTGTTCTGCTTCTTCTTCTTCTTCCTCTTTTTCTTCCTCTTACTCTTCTTCTTCGTTGCCTTCTTCTCCTTTTTGTTCTTCTACTACTTATTCTTCTTCTTCTTCTTCTTCTTCTTCTTCTTCTTCTTCTTCTTCTTCTTCGTCTTCTTCTTCTTCTTTTTCTCAGTCGACTTCTTTTTCTCTTCTTCTTCTGTCTAGTTCTTCTTCTTCCTCTTCCCTTCTTCTCTTCTTCTTCTCCTGCTTCTTAGTCTTTTTCTCTTTCTTTTTCTTTCCTTCTTTGTCTTGTTCTTGTCCTTTTTATTTTTCTTCTTCTTTTTTCTTCCTTTTTTCTAACTCGTCATCTTTTTCTCTTTTTCTGCATCTTCTTCTTCTCCATATTCTTCTTTCTCTTCTTTTCACTCCTAAGCTAGAATCCTTCTCCCTGGCTTTTTAACGAAGTTTGCACACAAACGAAAATCTGAAAATTCTTGCAAAAATTCTACTTTTCAGTCCCTTCAAAGGCTAAACCATGGAAGAACCCAAATAGTGGAATGCCGTTAATTCTCGTACAAGACGAAGAAAAAGTTGAGAGCGACTGGAAGAATGAAGGACTTTGAAAACAACTCAGAGATTGCATCTGCTTAACTATCTTATTCATTTTCTCATTAATTCTAAAATAATTCTGCACTAAATATCAAACCAATTAATATGTTTATTTATTATTTAAAGAGTAAGAGCAACTAAGTTTTAAATTATCTAAAAATTACGAAGAGAACTATGAAGAGTACTAAAAAAATTCGAGAAATTACTTGTAACTGATCAAATAGTCTTAGATTTCGACAAAATATTAAAACGATAAGATAAAACATGCTACGGTTTTCAATATCTGTTGATTTCTTGTACGGCGAGGGAAACTATGTTTTAGAATTTAAATTCACAGCAAATATAGCTCTTTACGATTAAAGGCCATTTTTTGATATACCAATGCCTTTTTATGTAGCAGGGCCTCATTTGAGAAGATTAATGGACAAGAAGAGCTTTTTCTATGCAGTTAATTGCTTAAAGGCTTGAATTTTTAGGCATTTTATTTTGAAAAATCAAATCTAAAACCGAAATCTCTACGTGTGAAAAAAGACCCGGAGCATTTAATGACTATCTAGCAGTGGCGAATAAATGGGGTTCATTTGTCTCCATGGCGATGAAACGCTGCTCTGGCACCCTTTTCACAGACAACATTACACCCCCTGAAGGACGAAATGTTTTGTTCGTCTGGTATTACTTCGAGGTACTAAACATTTTTTCAAACAGAGGCGATTAACCCCTTTCTGCATGAATATTTGTTGATGGTGGCAAAAATATTTTGTGCTTGTTTTATGTTCAGCTTGGGACTATAATATGTATCAAACAAGAAAATTTACAAAAATTTTACTTTTGGTACATTCTTATAAAGGTCAATAAACTTTATCCCCCTCATTATCCCCCATAATTAAGGCAGCGTCAATTCGTTATTCTGTGGCGCTATGCACCCCTCTCGTCAGCTTCTCCCGTTAGATTTTCTCTCAACCCACCCTCCTGAGCTTACAGAAACTAAAACCATGCTTTAACATCAAGAATAAAATTCCTATGAAAATCTAAATTCATTTCAGAAGGTTTTCTCGGTTAGAAATTTTTCTATACTATTTAATAAAAGACCTTAGTTAAGGCTATTTACAAAGTATAGACAAATAAAAAAATTCCATCTAAATAAAAGAAATGCTCACCTCAGCTTAGCATCTAAAATACAGACTTGGCTCCAGCAGATTCTCTCTTAGTTCTTCACGACGACTTTCAATAACAGGAGTCATCTCTGGGTCTCCGACATCTCGAGTCGAGAATTCGAATTTGTTGTAGGAAGACTCACACTCGTTCGCCTGTATTGATGAAATTTTATGGATTTAGTTCAGAGCCACTGTTAGATAGCACCATAAACTGTCTTTGAAAAAGTATACGACGTCTTCGTTGGTTCGGAAGCCTGAAAGTACAGTAATTAGGGAGTTTAGCTAAAATTGGGGGATTAAGGGTTTATTGTTGATCAAACATCTGAAATTTGCTTGTCAAACAAAATTTTGTCCTGTTTGCCCACGTCGCAAAACATTGCACAACAAACAATTTTTGCTCATGACAAGCAAAGAATGTTGTTGGAATTTCAATTCATTGCAAGGCAATGCCGCTTGTCAATCAATGTTTGGCCTATCAAAGTTTGGCCAAACATTGCCTGACAAACAATGTTCAAATGTTTGACAAACAATGTTTGATTGTTTGGTCACGGCCTAACCGTAGTTTCTGAGAATTCAGAAAAGCGAGAACCAAATCTCAGCTCCTTGTTTCTTATTAAGGGTTTCTTTTTAGAAACATTCTTAATTTGTTGAAAACATTTCTGTTATGAAGAGGTTGACTAAGGTTTGGCCAAAGATTCAAACATTGTTGGTCAAACATTTGAAATTCGCATTGCAAGGAATGTTTAACCGTGTGGCAATGTAGGAAAACATTGCTTGACAAGCAGAAATTCTTAGCAACGCTCTGGAAAAACTTCAAAAACATTTTTGCTTGTCACAAACAAAAACTGTATGAGGAGCAATGTTTTGCATCATGGCCAAACGGTAAAACAACATGTCTGACAAGCAGATTTCAAATGCTTTGCCACCAATGTTTGATCGTTTTACCAGGACCTAAGTCGCAGCCTTAGTAGCCAATCCAGGAGATCTAGACACAAAATTGACACATAATCTAAACCAAACGAGTTATCAACATTTTTACAAATATATGGTGCACTAAATCTGTAGAATGAAAAGTACTTTAATAATTAAGCAAATTTTAGACATTTTATCATAAATTAAATAAATAGAAGCACATTTTGCAAATTTGTAACGTTGAATTATTTTACTTTTGTACGAAAATAACCGAAATTGGAAATTTAAACAGTTTAAAGCAATTTAAAGCAATTTAAACAAAGTATTGAAGGGTCAGAAGATTTGCAAGTCGTCAAATATCAAAAGAACATGCACACCAGAGGCAAAAAACACATAAACCCATACTCAACGAAAAACTGCAACACATCGAAACAATATGACAAAAAATGTACAACACATTCACTTAGACCCTGGCCAAACGATCAAACATTGTTTATCAAACATTTGAGACTCGCTTGTGAAACACAATGATTCACCGTTTGGCCACATAAAAAACATTGTTTGTCAAACATTTTTGCTTAATATAAGCACAGAATGCTTTGAATGCATTCAAAAACATTACTGAAGGAATCCTGCTTGCTAAGCAATGTTTTGTGACGTGGCCAAACGGTCAAACATTACCTGTGACGCAAAATCTCAAATGTTTGACCAACAATGCTCGATCGTTTGGCTAGGGCCTTTATCGAACCAAGAAGCAACCTCGTCAGCCAGTCATGTCTCGAGTTCTAAACATAAGTTCTCGCTTTTATTTAATTTTATTAACTTTTTAAATTTTTAAGCTTTAGACTCAATGTCACTGTGTGCTTCTTTTGAAGGTTCAAATTTAATAAGTTTGATATCGTCAGCCTCGAATTGACTTCCTATCCTCGTGCTCTGTAATGAGTCATTTTCATTTTTTGTCAAATTCAATTTACTGCCAATGTTTGAAACTTTGTTTGTACCAGAAGGGTGGTGGCGTTTGTCCTTTTCTTCTTCCTTTAAAATAGATTTTAAAACTAAGTTAATTATTTATATTAGAATGCCTTACTACTTATTAAGTCTTATTTTAGTTGGGTTTAAGGAAAATTAATAAAAACATTAAAGGACATTTAAAAGAACACTTCACAAGTAAGGAATTTTTCACAAGTGGTATACCACAATAGATGGAATTCGAACCTGGAAGCAGAATCTCTTAGCAATGCTTTTGAAAACAATCAAAACATTTCCTGCCTGTTTCAAGAAAAATCTGTTCGATGAGCAAGTTTTTATGTTTGAAGAACAACGTTTGAACGTTTAGCCAGGGCCAAAATGTATAAAAACTGTGTTTATGTTTATGTTTATTTTATAGACAGGCAAAGACTGCTAACGCGTAATTTTACTCAGTTTACTATTATAATATATGGGATTTAGCGTGCACTTAATCGTTAGTAAGACTATAGAGATGCGTGTATGTGCATGGAGCTATTTTATGTGCTTGCGAAACGTTATCTAGAGTATTCAGTGGAGCAAATTAGTGGTATTAGAAGCCGTTTACACCAGGTAAGATGCTATACAGGAACAGGCAGACGACACAGCGTCCAACCAAGTAAAACTTTGCCGTATTCATCAACCTCGTCCCCAGGGTGAATAGGCCTCTACGTGAAACTCCGCTGTCCATATTCGACCCTGGTATCGGCCTTGTCTATTCACAATTTGATTGGCTGTTCAAACAATAGATAATTTAAGTGACGTCACAGTTTCTTCAAGATTTCACACCAAAATAGGCCGAAAACTATGTAAAAAACATCTATAAAAACCAAAAATGATGCTACATGAGATATTGTATCTTGCCTTACAGTTATCAATGAAATTATTTGCATTTCCTTTCTAAGAACATCTGCTTTCGGAATCTACATCTTGTTTTTATGCCTAGGCCAAAATTGCCAGTATTTTGGCAGATTTTGTGGCCGGTACCAGGGCCCAAATCGATTTGACGGTTGAGATTCGAGGAAACTCGATTTGGGGCCTGGGGACGAGGTTGCGTTTTCATAAGAACGTAAGAACAGTAAACTGACGTTATCGTCAAAACGTCGAATATCAAGACGCGGGAAAATGACTAGTGCCCTGATTCTTTGTCTGCTCACGATCGTGACATCTTCTCAACTTGTTCTATTGCAAAAACAGCCTATTGTTCAAGATGCTGTGGCGTTGTGGCCTAATCCAGCTGGCTCGTGGTCTCAGAAGCTCAGTGGGGTCGGGGTTGGAGCCCCATCTACATTAACGACACAGCCAGGGTCGAGGTCTCGACTGATTAACCTAGACATCCTAGCGACTGGCGCAAAATACACCATTTCACCTTCACCTGTTTGCGAGCGAGTGATGTTTCAAGACTTTTGGCAGGCACTAAGTTCAAGTGCTTTCTGTTAATATAATAAATAAGTATAGGAACATACCTGTGCTTTTTGAATACCACTTGGCATGAAATAACGAGACAATACCATCCCAATTATATCAGGCAGCAATGCTATGAAGATCAATACAATCATGCCGAACCAAAATGGCGCTGTCTTCATCAACATGTATATGATGTCATACAGATCTAGATCATAATCCATGTTGAATGTAGTTCGTAAGCCAGGCCTGTGACAAAAAAGTAATATAAATATAAACATGAATTTTGAGTTCCCTTCTTATTTGGCGGAACTAAAAAAATCTGGGGACCTTTGGCTGTATGGCTTTGAGAGTTTCTCGGCGATTTCAGTGAGCTCTATTGCTCAGTGAAAACATCGCTAGCTCTATTGTCATGCATTCATGTCTCAAATCCCGTCCATTGTGGTATGCCACTTGTGGAAAAATCTATCCTGTGTTTGCTATTCGTGACAAATATATATCAATATGTTATTGTGTTGAAGAAGGCTCAACATAGCCAAAACACAACAGATCAAACAGGAGAGACCCTCGGGCTGTGTGACTTTGAGAGCTACTCGGCGATTTCATTGAGCTCTATAACTCAGTGGAAACGTTGTTGGCTCCTTTGATCATGCAGTCCAGGTTCGAATCCCATCTATTGTAGTATGAAACTTGTGGAAAAATCTATCCTAAGTATTCGCCATTCATGACAAATATATAGAAATATGTATGGTGCTGAAGAAGGCTCAACATAGCGGGAAAACAAAAGGTCAAACAAGAGGAGCTTCTTGGGCTGTAGAACTTGGAGAGTTACTTGAAGATTTCATTGAGCTCTATAGCTCAATGGAAACGATGTTGGCTCTCTGGTCATGCAGTCAAGGTTGGAATCCCACTATTGTGGTATGCAGCTTGTGGAAAAATCCATCCTTGTGTTCGCCATACCAAATATACATACGAAATTTGTTCAGATGTAAAATAATATGAAATATGCTTACCATGGCCATAAGAAGCCACACAGTACCAACAGAAAGATGAAATAGAAAAGGTTTGATCCCCATGTAACAAAATGTGTCATCCATGTCCAATAGTGTGTTATCAAGGACAACTGAAAATACAGAGAAGCTAATGTTAGATACTAAAGTACTGAAAATGAAAATACTAAAGAAGCTTAATGAGTATAAGGGCGTAGTTGTTGGGGAATTCTAAGGCCCTGGCCAAACGATCAAACATTGTTGGCAAAATATTTGAAATTTGCTCCCCAAGCAAAGGTGAAGGTGGAGGTGAAATGGTGTTTTAGCGCCAGTCGCTAAGATCTCAGTAGTAGGTTAACTAATCGAGACCTTGACCCTGGCTGTGACGCTACCGTGGCTGGGCTCGAACCCTGATCACACTGAGCTTCTGACACCACGAGTCAGCTGGATTACACCATGACGCCACAGCAAATTTCAAAATGCTTAACCGCTTGGCCACGTCGCAAAACATTGCTCAGTCAAACAATTTTTTCAAACACGGTCATTAGCTAATTTTCGGTCGAAATAAAAATAGACATTACAGAAATAGCTAAAAAAATTCAATTCTCTTTTAATACCTTTAAATTTGTAACGAATACAACAACAGTGAAGACAAACACACCAAACGAGAATATGCCATAACCCTGAAAAAAAGATCCGAGAAATACTTAGGGTTTATCATCTTTTTACAACTGGAGGAGCTCTCTGCTCTTAATCCAAATTTTCAAGGTAAATTTAATGGCAATGACGTAGAAAATAAATGTGAAACATACCAGAAGTTTGCTATGAATTGAACCATCGCCAAAAAGCCATTGTGATCCAAAGAAGACAACAAGCGAATGCCAGATACCTAAGACAAACATGTACTGAACACTTAAAACATGTATTGAATACCTAAAACATGTATTGAATGTTAGAGGAGAGTGTTAGCAATCGAGGGAAGATGAAGAGGAAAGAGAAGATGATGATGATGAAGAAGAAAAAGAAGAAGAACAAAAAGAGACAGAAGGAGAAGAACAAAAAGAAAAACGTCAGATGAAGAAGATAATGATGAAGAAGAAGGAGAGACAAAGAATGAGAGATGGATGAAGAAGAAGAAGAAGAAAAAGTAGTAGTAGTAGTAAAAATGTAGAAGAAAGAGAAATGGAAGAAAGAGGAGAAGAGGAGGAGAAGGGGAGAGACAAAAGAACGAGAAAAAAAAGAAAAACAATAAAAAAGTAGAGAACTGTAGAAGAAAGGGAAGCAGAAGAAGGAGAAGAAACGACTACATCGCTACTCGATTCATGAACGACAATAATACAGTTTTACAGTATAGCTAAAATTAGAATCAATGCTGACAGAATTACCTGACAAAGACCACATAAGGAACTCTTTCCATGACATGATTTTATTGTTAGCTATTTCCCTGAAAAAAAAATCAATCCGCAATGAGTTGTAATATGATTAAATACGATCATTATTTTATTTTGACGCAGACTGGAGTTCTTTTCAATGCCAATGGTGTTTGACGAGACTAATTCTAGGGATTATAAGATGCAGTAGAACTACCTACCTGTACAGTGCAGGATTGTCTAGCAGACTCGATGGTTTCAAGGCTTGTTCAAATGCACCATAAAGCAATATAGGTAGTGACGTGAAAAATATGTTGAAACATGTCAGGAAAACTCCAGCATAAATAGGCTGAAACAAAAAGAAAATATTGTTTGGCAAAACCAAGATAAAAGAGGGATGACAGTCGCACAACCCGTAGAAAATGCTCCTCTACCATGTAAAAGATTCGCGAATAACTAACTATTCTTGAAAGTATTAAAAAAGGTTGACAAGATTATTATTGCTGAAAATCAAGAGAAAAAGAGTAAGAGTAATAAAAATTAATAAAGAATAACAGTAACAAGAGTAATAAAGAATCAATCAAGAGTACACGCAGTTTTTCCATAAGCAACTTCGCTCGGTCCTAGTTTAAAAAGTTGCTTATTTTTGGACCTTTTATGACCACCTTTTAGTAGCAAAAGTTGCGTAGTTGCTTAATTATAACTGTATCTTTTTGTCCCAAGAATAGTATAGAGGCCAGAAAAACAGCAAAATCTAACATTGCACATAAAATGGCTTGAATCATTTCCCCCTGCTGATATTGTTAACATTAGAGACTTGGTATTGAAAGTTAAACGGAAACCCCTCAATGAAATGCCCCACTTAAACGAGAAAACTCGGTTGATATGCGAGTTTTGACGACAAATGAATGGAAATAGCTTCTATGTTGCTCAATCCTCTATTGCTTCCAGTGATATAAATTATCAAAAATTTAAAAAGTTGCTTAGGTTTTTTTCCTGTGGTAGTATACGTTGCTTAACCTTTTAGGCCTTCTACATCTTGGTTGCTTATAAGCGTTTGCTTAAAAAAACTGTGTGTAATAAAGATTAACAATATTACCATAGCTGAAAATCCACAAAAGAATTGAAAGTAAAACTGCGGCGTGATGAAGGCAATATTCTAGATAAAAAGAAAGATAAAAATAGTCAGATTTTACTTCAATAAATTCTGTGTTCACTGAAAGGTCCTCTTGACCCGGGTACGAGGTTGATAAAGGGTGTATTGTTCTGAACCTCCCAAACCCTCCGAAGTTCGAAAGCAGAAAGCTTCCAAAAACAGAATCCATGATTTTCGAAAAAACAATTCTAGAAATCTGAGACTTTTGACCGTGAAGACCGATATTTCTTCAAATAAACCGACAATCTCTCGAAAGTCTCGGAAACATTTTGATGGCAGGAGGTTTTGGAGCTGACAGAAAGTTTTGTAGAGCTCCAAAACCTTCCGTTTTCAGAAGCAAGGCTTCAAAAGACACACATTCCAAAAAAGAAGGCTATCGAAAAAAAAATCGGTTTAGAAGAACACGCCCAAAATTTCTTTAAAATATGTCTAAGTACATACGGTAAATGCCATCATTAAAAATTGATAGTTACTAATATCTATTTACCTTGTAGAAAAAGTAGAGAACAACAGTGCTTAAACGCACGTAATAATTATGTCCATGAACCAGAAGGACTTTCTTTAAGTATCTGAATCTGTGAAAAGCGTAGTCACTTGTTCTAACAGCCTGTCTGCCTTCTTTACCCATTATGCCACAGCCAACATGAGCTTCTTGAATCATACTGCAATCATTAGCACCATCACCGATCGCCAAAGTGATTGGTTTGATTGATGAATGCTTGACTAGTCTGACGACCTAGAAGGCATTGTTTAGACAATTAATTATCGAATTCTTCTTGTATGAAGGAACCTCCATTAATGGACCCCTCCAAACAACAGTCAATTATTTTCGTCTAAGTGGTCGTTTCTTCGTAAAAACCTCCATACAGTGGATATCTCTCTACAATGGACAATGAAGCTGGTCCTATTGGTTACCGTTATATAGGATCCGTTGAGGTCCCACTATATTAAAGCTGTGGCTAAACTAGGAGACATGTCGCCTGCGACATATGTACTCCAAGGGTGGCTAAACATGGAGTGATAAGCGAGCAACATGTCGCCCGAGCTGCAGAGACAAGAAAGGTTTCTGTTGCAGCATTGGGATAGACTTTGCAGAGGGAGGCTTTTTCAAATCGTTGCTTAAAAGTGGGACTTTAAAAAGGAGGAGTTTCATAAAGGCATTACGGTACTTGATCCTGCTTAATGCTTAAATGTAGAAATAATTCCAAACCTGCGCTTTTTGCAAAGGAGACATTCGGCAGCAAAGAACCGCTACACATCTCTGTCCAATACTGACAAAAAGTTCTGAAAGGAAAAAAGAAAAACAATGTCAAATATCTGAAACCTGTTTCGCTTGTTCGACTTATGTTAATTTGATTTGAAAGTTGAAAAAAATATTTGCCAGCAGCAAACCTGCGAAGAACTCCATGATGATTAACAATGTCGACCCATCAACCACTATTGCAAACTCTACTTCCTTGGCGTCAGAACTATGGACTCTACATTATAGAAAGGAATTGTATGACAAAAAGGACAACACAACACAAAACAACACAACAAATATAAGAAAAAAGAGAAAGACAAGACTATTCAAGACAAGACAAGACAAGATAAGACAAGACAAAACAAGACAGAAAGTGACAAGACGGGACACGACAAGAAGACAAGACAAGACAAAATAGGACAAGACAAGACAAGACAAGACGAAAAGGGACAAGACGGGACACGACAAGAAAACAAGGCAAGACAAGACATGACAAGAAAACAAGGCAAGACAAAACAAGACAAGATGAGACAAGACAAAAGGGGACAAGACGGGACACGAGAAGAAGACAAGGCAAGACAAGACACGACAAGAAAACAAGGCAAGACAAAACAAGACAAGATGAGACAAGACAAAAGGGGACAAGACGGGACACGAGAAGAAGACAAGGCAAGACAAGACACGACAAGAAAACAAGGCAAGACAAAACAAGACAAGACAAGACAAGACAAGACAAAAAGGAACAAGACGGGACACGACAAGAAGACAAGGCAAGACAAGACACGACAAGAAAACAAGGCAAGACAAAACAAGACAAGACAAGACAAAAAGGGACAAGACGGGACACGACAAGAAGACAAGGCAAGACAAGACACGACAAGAAAACAAGGCAAGACAAAACAAGACAAGACAAGACAAGACAAAAAGGGACAAGACGGGACACGACAAGAAGACAAGGCAAGACAAGACACGACAAGAAGACAAGGCAAGGCAAAACAAGACAAGACAAGACAAGAAAAAAAGGGACAAGACGGGACACGGCAAGAAGACAAGAAGACAAGGCAAGACAAGACACGACAAGAAGACAAGACAGGAGAAGACAAAACAAGACAAGTCAAACATTATCAAGACCAGAAAAGCAACACCAAGTCAAGTCAAGCCAGGCAAGACAAGGCAAAGCACAGAAAAAATCTAAAGACCAGGCTAGACAGGACAAGACAAGACAAAAAAAGACAAGACAAGACAAGACAAGACACGTAAAGCCAAACAAAGCCAGGTCAAACCAAGTCAAGCAAGCTAAGCCAAGCCAAGCCGAGACAAGCCAAACCAAGTCAGGTAAGGCAAAAAGAAAAATATCGCAAGAGAGAACTAGATAAGATACGTTTTAGACAGGTGAAGTTTATAAAATAAAGCAGTCCGACACAATGAGAAGTACCAAAAACAAAAATTTTACCTTTTATGAAAATCTTCGAGAGCCGTTTGAACATCGAGCACGGTTTTCTTTTGTACAACGTACATTAGTTCCATACCAGTTTGAATATGTCCACAAGAGTGGCTTATATTAACTGCTGTTTCTTGCTTGTCGCCTGTTAATACCCAAACCTTAGATGAGAAAATTAACCATCTCACATTACCAAGAATAATACAGTTACAAGCAACGTATAAGATATAAATACCCTAAGCTTTGCATTGTTGCCTGAGGCAATTGTAGTTTGAAACTGGTTCTTGATTTTGTGAAAAAATATCAGTAAAAAGGAAGAAATGAATTTACAAAGACTACCTAACCGCAGCTCAACTGAATATTTTCAAAGCATGTTCAGCTCAGTAGCATAGGAGAATATTACCCTAGATGCCCTAAAAAGTTGTGCTTCCTTAAATAAAAGTCTTACTGCTTTAGCTGGGCAGGTGAAGGGCACGTTAATTAAAAGGATTTTAAAGGAGTTATAAAAACACGATTTCATGTACCTTAATTCCCGCGATACGAAGAGATTCTATTGTATCTTTGACGCCATCTTGCAGCCTAAAAAGAGTCACACAAATATGAAATGATATGAGATAGACTTTACTGTCATTAAAAGTTAAATAGCCAACTTTACTTGAGCTGATTTGACTTGACTTAAGATGATTTGTATCAACTTGTCTCAACTTGACCAACCAAACTAACTCATCTAAACTCGTCCTAGTTCAACTCAATAAGACTGATCTTGAATCGATTCAAGCCGACTCAGCTGAACTCGACTTCATGTTACTGCTTGGCTTGATTTGAAGTGACGCCACCTCACTTGCCATGACCCAACGTAAACGACTCGGCTGTCCTGATTCACCTCAACTCGACTTGATTTGTCTTAACTGAAGAAGATTTAGCTCAAGATGACTATGCTTTGACCCCTGCAGACTTTACATACGTACATACGTAGCTTTAGTATTTTCTGAGATCACAAAAAAGCTTATTTCATGTGTTTTTATATAGTTTGTAGTACGCACAAATCTTAAGATTCTACCTGTCCTCGACAGCTGTGGCTCCTAACAAATCAAGATCACTTTCAACTTCATCGAAGACTTTTGCCAGCTAAAACAGAACACAAAATGCAAAATACAATGACGAACCTATGAAAAACCTTCGTGGACAATATGCTAATACTTTAAAATGGCTTTCAATACAGTAGCTGCATTTTTAGAGTACTACTCTAATGCCCTGGCCAGATGTTCAAACACTTTTTCTCGAACATTTGAAATTTGCTTGTCAAAAACAGTATTTGACTGTTGTGTTTCACCGTTCGGGGACGTATCCAGAGGTGTTTTGCTACCGGTTTACCGGTATGGGATCCAAAATTCTGATCCCAAAAATTGTAAATTCATTTAATCAGTATGTTGTCAATTTTGCAATTTTCTATAGAATATGATAAACGTACTGTACAGCAAGGTATTACCAACATCTAAAAGACTTTGTAGCACTCAAAATGTAGGTTTATACAGCCCAAATTTCTTTTAAAAAGTCAATCGCGATCGGCCACTTTCGTTGTTTATGAACTCTATGTCAACCATTTTTATTTTTTCCATGAGTTTATTTTGGTCACGCTTATGAAAACCTCCTGCGTTCATTTTTCATCACGTGGTAGCAAAATCGAAAGTGTTTTGCAGCGCTGCAGCGACTATCATCTAAATAGCACTTGAGAAAAATAATGTCAAGTTCAAAGCATTTGAAAAGTAAACCTGAACTGAAGGCATCCAGCTTCCAATAGTATGAAAATTTTAATTACTCGTAAGTTTTAACTATATTTAATGCTGGGAATGCATTTCCGAGCGTTTGAGACCCTCTAAAATCAAAAATTTTCCCCTCGGTGCCAACCAGTGGCGCCTCATGGAGTCACTAAACTAAGTATAAACCGGTAGTCCCAAAAAAACTCTGGATACGTCACGTTTGGCCACACCACAAAACATTGCTCTGTAACCATATTTTGCTTGACACAAACACAAAATGTTTTTGAACTTTTTCAAAAACAATAATGAGCGAATTCTGTTTGCGAAATAATGTTTTGAGACGTGGCCCAACGGTTAAACATTGCTTGC
>JACTAT010000022.1:3291274-3312351 GCA_014526335.1 Chrysaora quinquecirrha
AAAATATACATCGTAATGGATTATGTTGAACATGATTTGAAAGCTCTAATGGAGACGATGACTCAACCATTTCTTGTTGGTATGTATCTAAACTTCGTGGCCAAAACTAGATATGGTCAGGTTCTTATTGGTCGTGCAGAATACATATTTTTACTAGCTCTAATTTGTATTCTTAGGCCCTGGCCAAACGATCAAACATTTTTGTGTAACATTGCGATGAAGTTGGAATGTCAAGTAAAATGTTTCACTGTTTGGTCATTTCGTAAAACATTTTCTCGTCAAATATTTTCTAAACTGTTTCTGAATGTTTCTGAACTTTTTCTGTTAGTTAGTTGGCTTCTAAGTTAGTCAGTTAGTTAGCTAGTTAGTTAACTACTTAGTTAGTTAGTTAGTTAGTTAGTTAGTTAGTTAGTTAGTTAGTTAGTTAGTTAGTTAGTTAGTAGGGTTGCTAGTTACTTAGTTAGTTAGTTTGTTAGTTAGTTAGTTAGTAAACTAGTTAGGTAGTTAACTTTTTTGTATTGTTTTGTTGCGTGGCCAAATGTCCAAATATTGCTTGGTAAGCAAATTTCAAATTATTGACCAGCAATGTTTGATCGTTTGGCCAGGGCCTTAAGTCTGTAAGAAACTGAATTACCCCAAAAGAAGATACGTTCCGAGTTGCTCTATTTGTAAGGCCACAGCCATAAACATTGTCAAACATACCATATTTATTTATCAAGCAATGTTTGGACGTTCAGCCACGTCACAAAACATTGCGTGAAAGGCAACGACAAACCATTTGCAATATGATGTTCTTGATAAAGCAAAATCATATTTTGCTTGACACAATGCAAAAATGTTTGACAATCAGTGTTTGCTACCTGGTTGGTATTTTAACATTTTGATCATGACCAGGGCCTAAACTTTAGCGTAAACCACTTTTCATTTTCCGTTCAGGTGAAGTAAAGACACTGATGATGCAGTTATTAAGAGGTGTACAGCATTTGCATGATAATTGGATACTGCATCGAGACATTAAAGCATCAAATTTGCTGCTTAGTCATAAAGGCATTCTCAAGGTAAACATCAAGCTTTTGTTTAATAAAATTTCCATCGCTGGGTTGTGCACGTGCTGAGAATATAGCCCCAGTTACACTATGCCGGCATGCTTTGTCGCGTCTTGAATTTTGTATCGGATTGGGCTTTCAGTTACACTATGACCACCCAATCCGGTGTAACACGCTTCTCAAATCGTCTTGGAAATCATGCTGCTCTGGAGGTTATATGAAAATCAAGACGAGACGTGGCTGCACAGTGTAATCATGCCAATCTGATATATGACGCTTCGAGACCTTGTTTTTATATTGTTTCACAAAACAAATGCGAAGAAAATCTGCGCAGGAGCTGCCGTGGCGGATATCAAAACGCAAAGATATCATGCCGGCATAGTGTAACTGGGGCCTATATAATCGGATTTAAACCATACTTTAACGTTCTTTTCATTGTAGATTGGTGACTTTGGCCTGGCAAGGGAATATGGATCCCCTTTAAAGCAATACACTAGTATCGTCGTTACCCTGTGGTACAGAGCACCAGAGCTGTTATTAGGAGGAAAGGTACGTTGAGAGATAACCCATTTTCTAGTGTAGGCTTTATTGAAAAATATCAAACAGATGTTCGCGGGTTTGCAAGAATTTGATGCTTTTAAAGTCTGAGAAATAGTTTACCAATGTTTACAATGTGAAACAGAAACGGTGTTGCCCGTATGTCTTTGGTTATCTCAAAGTTTCTTCGCCAAAACTGAAGTAGGTGAAGGTGAAGTGAAATGGTGTTTTAGCGCCAGTTGCTAGGATCTCAGTAGTAGGTTAACTAATCCAGATCCAACGCTACCGTGGCTGGGCTCGAACCCTGACCACACTGAGCTTCTGACGCCTTCTACTACCAAACCCTGTATTCATATTCATTTTGCTTTTAGATGTATGCAACGGCTGTCGACATCTGGTCTGTTGGTTGTGTTTTCGCTGAACTTTTAACCATGAAACCGTTATTTCCTGGTAAATCTGAGATCGATCAAATCAATAGAATTTTCAAGGTGAGAAATGTTTTCCTGATACTGTATGTAGAGACAATTGGGGCCCGTAATTTAGCATGACTGGGACCTTAACCAAAGAGAGTGAATTCTACAGGGGAGGGGCTTAAGAGTAAACTTACTACACGAGTCTCAGTTCCGCTCATAAAATCTAGATCAACAGCAACAGCAATTCGCTACGCTGAGTTTGAGCAGCTTTCTAGCAATAATAACCAAAGATGGAAGTTGCGACTTTAGATCTAGCTTTAGATTTTTGGAAAAAGTTTCGAAAACCTCCTCTTTTCAAACGCAGAGAAATGAACGCTATATTTTTTACATGGAAAGAAATGACAGTAAATTTAATATTTCAATAGGCACACACATGAATTGCTTATCAAAAAGTTAGCGCGGAGCACTCGTTTACGTAGCAAACGAATTGTGCATCATATGATAACCAAAAGCAACTTTTTGAGAAATAAAACAAGCAAGCAAGCAATATTTATTTGGTAAAGCAGGTTGGGGGTTCTGACAGCTATGCAGCTGATGTGGACCTGCAGCTAGTGCTCCCAGACTGATATTCTAGAACGAATACCCCGAGTACTCATTTACCGATCTCGGAAAGATGGACAGCTTAGTCGACTGTAGGCTTGTGGAAAGAGGTCCCGACGAGATTCGAAACCACGACCTCACGATCGTGAGCCGTACGCCTTGACCACTCAGCCACCACCTCACAATAAAGCGTCGAATAGTACTCCCGTACTTTGATACAAATAATTCACACATTAGAGTCTAACAATGGTTAAGGGTTTTAGATGGCCTAATGGAGGCTTTTAGCACAGTTTGACACAGAATACGACATTTTCGGGGTCGTTAGCTCTTGAATCAAGGAAGCCTAAACTGCGTTATGCCACTGTTAACGATTCCATAAATTTTCATGCCCGAAAGTTTTTAGTGTTAATCTCTGTGTTTATTCATTAGCTATCAATCATCCATATCTTTTTTCAGGAACTAGGAACACCAAATGACAAAATATGGCCTGGACCACCGTCATATTCCGAATATCCTTTGGTCAAAAAAGTACGTAGAATTTGTATTTTGAGTTATTATTTTAAACTGCACGTTGTGCAAGTGAATGTTTTTACGCTGGTTAAATAATGCATCCTTATATTACGTTTTGTTTTGTAATTACAGACAAACTTTGCTAATCATCCTTATAATATTCTACGACAAAAATTTGGTGCAACTCTAACTGATAAAGGATTCAATTTGCTAAACAGGTATAAACTTTATAATGACCAAAATAATTTGCAGTTTCTCTCATAAGGGTGCTTCTAGTCAGTTTCCTTTAATCTTTCTGCTAGTCTAAGGCCCTGGCAAAGCGATCAAACATTGTTTGTCAAACATTCCCATTTGCTTGTCAAGCGAAAGTTTGAACGTTTGGCCATGTCACGAAATATTGCTTATCGAACATTTTCTGCCAAACAAAAAATGATTCCGAACTTTTTGAAAAACATTGTGCAACGAATTTAGCGAATTCACCGTAGTCTATGTTGTCAAGCAACGTTCTTGACTTGGCCAAATATCAAGCATCGTTTGTAAAGCAAATTTTCAATGTTGAACCAACAATGTTTGATCGTTTGGCCAGGGCCTAAGGGCAAACGAACAATCATTGTTTACCAAACATTTGAAATTTGCTCATCTAGCAATGTTTGAAAGTTTGGCGAGGTCACAAAATATTGCTTGACAAGCATTAATAAACAGACGTTTTGCGATGTTTTTGAAAAATATCAGAAACCTTTCTTCCACGCAAGCAAAACCGTCTGACGAGCATTGTTTTGCCAAACAGTAAAACATTTTGCTTTACAAGCAAATTTCAAATGTTTTACAAATAATGTTTGATTGTTGGGCCAGGGCCTAACACTACTGCGCAGTGGTATAGATAAGAATGGAAACCATTTCATATTGAGAAGAAAGACGAAAAAACCTTGGGTCTCCAATGTTCGGTAAGCTGATTGATGCTCAAGCGCACTACAAATTCTTTTCTCATTTGGTGCATTTCAGTCTGCACCTGGGCTTTCCTTCTTTCAAGCAGTTGTAATCTGGTTCCATTTAACATTACTGCCCCTGATAGCAATCCAATGCAATCATGCGATTATCGTACATTTTCATTATGATTTTATGGAAACCGGGCTTAGAAATTCACATGTTCATGTGTGCTCTTTTGATTTACAATACAATTATTTTTTCCAGGCTACTCACATACGATCCAGCCAAAAGAATAACAGCAGATGCAGCTCTAGAGCACGAGTTTTTTGGGGTATTTGTGAATTCTTTATTTTTGTAAAATAAAAAGCATTTTCAATTCTATCTTTTCCTTTCCATTCCCTTTCGTGGTGTATCTTAGACGTAACCTGGTTGAAGACTAAACTCTTTCTAATCAAAAGTTTTGTTAAGTCTGCACTTAGGCTAACTTATTATAGTAGAAACGTCACACAACAATCTTCAATCAATGCAACTTAGAACCTCATGATGGGGTTGAAATATTGTTACAAAAACCCTTGAGATTTCTGACCAGAATACCCTGGCTCAAGTCTATAGCTAACGGACACCAGCTTTATGATATAGCTAACTCCCTCATCCCTCTGATTGTGTCTGATATTTCTAGCTATGCTAGGCTGAGAATGCCTGCGAGGAATTTTGCTTAACCTACCTCTACTTTTCCAATAGGAGTCACCATTACCCGTAGACCCATCGATGTTTCCAACATGGCCTGCAAAGAGTGAGCTAGGCCACAGAGCTGTACGTAAGCACAACGCAAGTCCAAAGGCACCCGAGGGTGGTGCTGCAGCATCAAAAGTGGTATGTATATATTATCTACTTGTTGTTTACTTGCTTGTTTAATTTTATGTTTATCTTTGTAATTTATTCGAAATCTGGGAAATTTGCACCAAGCCGAAGTTCTTAACAACGTCACTTGGTTCTTGTAACAAGATTGACTGGGTAACGACTCAAACTTTTAATTGACAATCGGTGAAAATTTGAAACGCCAAACTCATCCCCACTCTCCTCAGTGCCTCTCCTCAGTGCCTCGTCAGTTCTATACTACAGTGACTGGTTCAATGAAATTCTTTGTTCTTTTTTATTCCCAGTGACCTCGTTCAGACTGCAACTTTGAAAATCCAACACGAAGATTTTAGCCCAGAAAGCTTTGTTGGGTCGCTTCCTACTTTTTGGCAGTACTGACGTATTTACGAATCCCACTTGAGCATTCTTCAGTTAGACTCAATATATGTCCCGATACTTAGCTTTTTTTACTTGTTTGCAATTATTATTTGAATGGAGCGATGAAGAGCATGGAAGCCGAAAAGACACTCGTGTAATCAGACTATCCTTTCGTAAACTGTTGCAATACGAGGAACTGCCTAACTTGTAATGTAGTACACTTTTTTTTAATAAGCAACCGCTCAATAAGCAACTAGGGCTGAACTGACCTTAACATTAAGCAACTTGAGGGCTCAATTGAATAACTGTAAGCAACTAAGAAGTCAAACAACCAAGCTTATTCTCTTTCTTGTGTTAGGAAATTGTTCTTCCTTCGTATATTTTGTATGTTGAAGCTCGTTAGCTAACGTTTTTCCACTTACTGTCTCCCAAAAGTCATGTTGTAGGCCTAACAGATGACGATTTTGACCCTCGATGTCAGGGGTGGTTAGTAGGTACAAAAAATGTTAAGCAACGTTTAAGCAACTTTGAGGGCTGAAATGTCTAAAATTTTAAGCAACTTTGAGGGCTGGACGAAAGTCAAATTGCTTATTAAAAAAAAGTGTAATGCAACAAGTCTCATTACAAAATCGCTAGCCTAAAGAACAGCAAAGATGCTGCTACTATACATAAGTCTCTGCAAGAATACTAATAGCCTTTTCTCGATTTTCAGGCCAATGAAGATTCGCATTTAGGATTTCATATGCCAGCAGCGACGAAGGGGTATTCTGCCAAAGGAGCTGGATTTAACTTGAAGTTTTGATGAGCTTTTGGACAAGTACTCTATACTCAGGGATATTCTATGGTTAGCTGTACTTATTGCAAGAATTTTCAGCTTGGTAAGACACCCTAACAGCATGGTCTGTTTACAAACTATGGTATCCTGAACGTAACGTATCTTATCTATCTTAACGTACCACCTACAACATTGTTCTAAAGATTCGATGTACATAATGTCTTGAATACTGTGATTTTGCCAAAGAATACAGAATAAGCGATGACTGTGTACTGTATTGTAAAAGCAGTTCTTAATGACTGAAAACCTAGATAGAAGTAGCTACATATTTTGCACTTCATTCCCATTGTAGCATTTTTTATGAACATAAAGATAAAATAGATAAGATAAAGATTTGAGGCAAAAAAGGTCGCAGTTTCTTGTTGTTTTAAACCTCGAAGTACCCGGGATCATGACATCATGTTGAGATGAATCAGTCAGCATTGATAAAAAGATCAGCGAAATCATAAATGGTTTTTGCCATTTGATCTCTCAGTTACGAAAAATTCTTTATTTACTCAGCGGCCATTCCTTTATTGGTTTGTCCTAATATTTGATTAATAAATCTCTTATATCGATAAATTTGTAATAAACTTGAGTATTTCATTAAAACTGGACAAGAAAAGAACAAGCACAAGGGCTAAGATTCTAGAGAACCGAAGAAACTTTGCTTTGCCGGAGAAATGCATGGAAGCTGGACGAGAAAGGTACAGTTTAATGCCATAAAAACTAATAAATTTTCTTTCAATGTTAAAACGTTCAAGACGGTTGAAATAGCTTAACAAAATAGCTATCCATTTTTCTTTATGAGAACAACCTTTAGTTATAAGATTTATAAGAAACACCAGACCGAAATTAGAAATTTGGGTCAACAGTTTTTGCTATATCCGAAATAATTCGAGATAAATGCAAGCAAAGTCCACCATCTTGAAATCCTTGTCCAGAAATACACTTTGAACATGTTTTGAATAGGGTATTGGGGTGATAAAGTGGTAAAAATCGCTGCGAAAATTCGAAACAGGCAAACTGAAAATGAACATGAAGCAAAAAGTGCTTTTGTTTAAAAAAAACGCGTGTTTAACCATAGTCAATAGAAGGAGGACTCTTTCTATTGACTATGGTTTAACGGAATAGCTTCTTGAAACTTTTATGTAACCGTTGTGTACTTGTTTTTAATGGTAATTACTGAGAATCGAAATCGCTTGAAACATACGAACGCTGAGTTGCTACAGTGTTGGTCAGAGATTTTTAAAAGAAACTTGCAGAGACGCGACGCACTGTCCAGCACTGTCCAGGGTCTGATATAAATGAGAGTTTCTTATAACGAGTTTGCGCGTGAATGTGACATCGATCTGTCTTTAAAATTTCTAAAATTGAAATAAAGAACCAAAAGAAATATCTGATCTGAAGTTCGAACCTTGTTAGGGACTCACTCTCACAAGTTCGAGATAAAACCGTGTCACGTGTATCCTTTTGTTTTTGTTGTTGTCATCCGTGTCCATGACATTCTTTTATTGACTTTGTGTGAAAGCGAGACAAACACAAAATCACGGCATTTTCACGATTGATCTGATCGCGCGAGGAAGATTTATATTTACATGTTTGGAAGATAAAATTTGCAATGACATCGCCACTATCTAATTTAAAACTACCATCTGTACTGTCATCACCACTTCGAGATTTGAAAGAGGTAAGACATGAATTAATTGTTTGAAAGAGTAAAGTAAACTATCGAGAGAAGCTTTAGTCTTGATGAGAGGGACTAGAAAAAAGGGCCTAACCTAATTTAGGCCCAGGCCCTCGCCCTCCCAATCATGCCAGTACAGTATGACAGTACATACAGTACTATCTTCTTAATTATTCTGATTAACTGAAAAAGCGTATGTTTATTTTCAGGACGACAAGGAGAAATTTTCGGACAGGGGTTTGTGGTGGAGAAACACAATAAAGGTAGAAATCTATGACGACAAACATAGCTGTACAAACATTAGAATAATAACCACTGGTCAGATGGTGTCAGTCACTCACAGCAGTGCAGTTCAGTGAGAGTTGGATATTGAACCTGAGGATGTGGTTGGGGGGCAATATGGTGCTAATCAGCCTGATACTTGTACACTTACACAAGGGGCATTTACTCCTCAAAAAAGTGCACGGATATATATACGGGATTCCTATTAAAGCAATAGGATTCTTGCATGATTCCTACAAAAAGCAATAGAGATTCCAGTTGAGGTTGAAAGAGATTCCAAGGAGTGAATTTGCCCTCACACACCTACCCACCAGTTTATGTTACCAGTTTATGTTTGAGATCTCTTTAAGAATCTCATTATATTGCAATTGATAAATTTGTCCTAAATTTCACGTTTTAGAAATTTGTGTTAGTAAGACATGGTTAAGAGCCTTTCACGATGAAACAAAACAGTATTTGATCTTATGTATCATTTTATCACTAGAATACACCAATACCTGGAAAATATGAAGTGAAAAGTTTCATAGATGATCTTAATGCAGAGCCAATAAGAAAGAGTTATGGTTTCAAAAGTGAAGGAAGAAAGAAAAATGCAGATCCTTCTAGAAAAGGACATTATCTCATGCCTGGATTATATGAAAACAAAGGCTGCATTGATACATTAAACAGCAAAAAGATGTCTTACAACTTTTTGGGCACTGATAGAAATAATGTTTCTGCTGTTGTTACAGGCATAAAAGATAAGGTATTTGAAAAGAAAGCAAAATTTTTTATGGTTTTGACAGTTTTAAAAATGATTCTTAAGCAGTGCAAGTCTGTTGGAAGGAATGTCAGGTTGGGATTGAGGAGGCTAAACAATTGGAAAGTATTTGATGATGTAATGATTTTTTGACAGATTTATTGATTGTTTTTGCAGTTATTAGGGGGGCTCCAGCCTCCCTAGCCCCCTCCTTCCACCAGGTCTGCATTGGACATTGCAAACTTTCTGAATTTCTTGATAACTTTTTGTTTCAAATTTAAAGTTACTCAGCTCATTCCCTGTATCTATCTCTGTCTTAGGAAATCGCAAAAAGTCAAGTTGGTCCCACAACCTATGACCCTGGCTATCAGCCTGTTGACAAACAACCTGTTAGGTAATTAACATTTTGAGTAATATTGGATTTTTAATTTCGAAACAAATTTCACATCATAATTTCAAACCAGTTTTTCTCAAAATTGGTAGGTCGTATTGAAAATCAGTTAAAGACAATTTTACTCAGCATTTCAAGGTCTACATATTGCATTAATCAGATTTTAAATATTGCAATGTTTGATTGACTTAATTAGTACTAATAAGACATTAATTAAGGGTACTTCCAGCAAAGTTTTATGAAGGCCAAACTTGGATTCGTGTTCTCTGACCTTTTTTAGTAGATTTCAATTTAAAGACTTGAGGTTCCCATCTTTGCTAGATTGCTCTGGCAAAACCCTGTCTATTATGTTTTTTTTGTTCATGTACCATGAATCATTTATTCTATAATAAATTGCTTGTGTTTATAGGCAAGATACCTCCTTATTACATAAAAATGTCTGGATATATCTTTTCAAACTTTTTGTAGACATCCTGTGTTCAAATCAACAAGTAAAAGATTTCCAACTATTTATTTTACACCAGTAAGTATAACAAATATAACATTAAACTATGCATGCTAAAATAAAAATATCTTTTTTTAACATTTGGCAAGAAGCATAATGTGAAAAAGTACAAATTTTAATTAGGACATACTAAGTATGCCTTACAATGCTTCTGCTGTTTATCTCAATTTTGAAGTTCAGTACAATGGTTTCTCATATCATGTCTTTTTATTACAGAAAGAGGGTGCAGCCCCAGGACAATATGACAGTTACAAAACCTCAGAAGTAAACAACTGTGTGAAAACAACAGCCCCTTTCAAATCAAAAACACCACGCTTTCTGAAGCCTCATATACAGGTAAGAACAACAGAATTATCTGTAAAATTGATTTGTGAAAGAAAAAGTGGGAAACGTATTTTACTTAGATGAGGGATGCTAAGATAAAGGCCAGTATTCAGAGCTATGCTTCTGGACGGCCCTTGCGAAATTGTTTGACCATGCACTCTTTAGCCACGCACTCCTTTGCAATGGCAAGATGCCGCTTTTAGAAGAAAACGGTATGGCGACGCGTGGTAATGTTTAAACGTAACGCTTGGGTAAAAACGCTTTGGAAGAACTTTCAATTCAACAAATATTCACATGAAACGCTCAGATTTCTCGAATGCCTGAATAAAATTGCTAGATTTCTCGAAGACCTGGTGGCAGAACTCACCAAACGTCGTGAAAAAATGTTTGTAGCAACAATAAAGAGAAAAGCAAACTTTCCAACTTCTCGAAGGTTCAAATTTTAGGCTGTGTCTATCTATCTAACTATAGCCTGAGAAAAATTGCAGAAACACCAACACGGACTTCTAGCCCTCTACAGAATCCCCGAAATCCAATCCAAGCAAAAATAAAAGGAAAATTTGCATATCTAGCTAGCTTTTCAAAAATTAAACGTACTTCACATTTTAGTTAACAGCTAAAATCTTATCCGTTTCACCCTCTATCGTTGCTAAACGAAATAAACTTCTATGATATAATGGACATAATGACCATGCCTGTTTTGTTGAACTTCTCTGCTGCAAGTCTCATGAGAGTCTTTGCTTGCAACGCTGCGGACTATTTTGACCTCGGGAAATTCCCAAGGGATAAAAAACTGGCAAGCAAAAAGTACTTTTTACCACAAACTGAAAACTTTAATACAAAAACACTTAAATGTTTTGCTGTCTTTCATTTGTTCGTGCAATCGCTCAAGGGCGCTAGGGCATCCTAGTGGCATAGAAAAAAGTTGGTCTTTTTGAAAAACTTATTTTCTTCAGTTGCTCAGTTCACGGAACCCGCCCAACAAACATTGTTTTTAAGTCTACTGGGGATTTTCTTGTACTGAAAAATGTTTACCCATATGTTTCATGTGTTACAAGCATTGCAAGGCACAAAAGCATCGCGAGGCTTTTTCAGAAAATTTCGAAAGTTATGCTTATTTGCTTGCTTTCGAAACGTTGCCTTCTGGCAAGTCAAAATGCCGTTAAGCCAGGTTTGGCGACATTAACAGTCAAACTAGTTGCCAACCTTTCCAACTGCTAGTCTGCGATTTTTCGGAACTAATTTATCGCAACTGACAGGTCGACTTTGGCGCTCTGGCGACTGGTTTGCAACTAGTTCCTTTTTGACGGCGACTAATCTTCGCACAGTTCTAGAAAGCTGGGCATGTTCTACTTCTGCGATTATTTTCCAACTGATTCCCGACAGTCGCAGTCGACATCAGCGATCCCACAACTGCGATCAACTGTATCCCATATTATATCTTTGAAAGTAGCGTATTTTGAGCGTCCAGCAGCTAAACTCGATATCGATAACTACGACCAAGGTAATAAGTCTAGCGATTCCCCTGTACGCCCGAGTTAGCGCATTCAACGCGTTTCTCAGTTTGAATCAAGCCTTATGCCTATTTTCATTGATTTTTGCCTGTCAAGGAACTGTTTCAGAGTTTGGTCATTTTGGAGCTAAAAGTTTTCTTTTTCTTTTCACAGAAAACTCCAGGTCCCGGAAGTTATACAAAAATGCTGCAAACACCAATGCCGTCCCATATACGATACTTGGGGCGGTATCATGGATTGTTCTTTCCACCAGGAGTTTATTGATAAACATATCAATCGATGCAGAGGTAGAAAGGTAATAATCACCAGCAAGTTCTGGCAGAGTTCAGCTTCTGGATCTATGCTGAAAATACGTCTATCAAAAAGTTTATGGACAGCAGATAGCTCTGAAATTACTCACGCAACAGTATAGGCTCAGGACGATATAATTTGAAAACTAATAGACGGCGATAAACGGAGCTGAATAACAGTGGATTTCCATTCAGTGCATTTTGTCGCGCGCGCAACTTTTTAGTGATACTAAGGTATGCAATACTTAATTTAATGATTTTGTAGCTACATTTTAATTATTTGCCAATAGTTTATGATTTTAACAAAAACTCAACATAGTGTCAAATGTACTGCTTCAAACTCTGTATCTTCAAAGTCACGTTACTATTATTTGCAAATTTGCATGGAAATCAGATTTACAGGTTGCGAACAGAGCTGGGACTAAGCGTGTAGGGCCAAATGAGGACTGAGTATTAAGAACTGATTTTTCATGTGGAGGCGGAGGCAAAAACATCAAGATAAGCCAAGATGCACAGAGCGCTTTGGCCGTTGACGGGTCCCGCGTACATACCGTGTTGCCATGGCGTCCAATAACTGCCTTTGCCGCATAAACATTGAAACTGAAGCAAACCAAAACCTTAACGTGTCCCCGCAAGAAAATTGTGAATGCAAAAGTTTCCCGAACATTTCACTTTTATTGATACAGCAACAGCATAGTGACTCAATGAAAACGAATCGCTAATGCGAATGTAGCTAGGCATAGCCGATGCTTAAGCGCCTTGACTTCATGTTGGTTAAGTCGGAAGTGATCACCCCATGTCTGTGCAGTACAGTGGGTGAAGTGCAGTACGGTTGTATGGTTAGGGTACCATGATTGCCGGGGGGAAGCATCTCTGAGTACGGTGGCGGATGTGCAGTACCGTGGGTTCACAATCATAGTATTCCCTACTGTGATGGATATCCCCCACCGTACTCCACAGACATAAAATAAGGATGATAATGTCGAGTTTGAAAAACAATACATGAAATGAGAATACAGTCTAAGTTATATACGTTCATTTACTGTATTTTTAGTTAACAAAATAACGCACACACGATTAATCCATACTCAGTTACCGACGATGCATATCGGTTTCCCAAAAAAAATCCTCTATATACTTTACAAAAAACAAAACTAGAGCAACCATCAATACAGTGCAGTACATCCTCGATTAAACAAATCCCGATTAAGCGAACCTCGACTAACCGAACGAGCTTTTAAACTTTCATATTCGAGCGAACTACCGGTAATCCGAACAACTGCAGACTTCGAAATTCACCATACACTTTTTTAAATAAGCAACTGGACTTTCGGTCCAGCCCTCGAAGTTGTTTAACGTATCTGGTCTTTCAGCCCTCACAAAAAGACTGGGTACCCCTAAAACGCTTTCTTGGCTCCTTTCATGCTGTTCAACCTTATGATTTATTGTTTTACTCCTTACTCCTTACTGAGCAAATCCCAGCCCTTAGTTCCTTTCATGCTGCTTAATGTAATTGGCAAGTTTGAAATGATGTATTATATAAACAAAGCTATTTCAACCAAAAATTCGAGCAAATCTTAGCCCTTAGTTGCTTATTGACCAGTTGCTTGGATAAACCATGAAGAGTCTTGGAACTAGGGTGAAGGGCAAAATAGGATGGGTGGCTTCTAAATCTAATGCAGTTAGGAAGCAGTCTGCTGCATCTTGGTGCTGATCGATCGACTGCATGACGACACCTAGCGCTTGCCTGAAACAGAAGACAAAATTTATGACAACAACAACAAGGTGGACCGACAGATGATAGTCTTCAGATAATGAAAACTACATTTTTCAACCACGATTAGCTTCGAAATTTTCGCAAAAATCCCTCCACGCTACTAAGATAAGATATCCCTCCATGTTCTTGAACACCCTCCACATTATTGCAAAAATCTCTCCACGTTACTGCACATCCTCAAAGTTACCGCGTAGACACGATCTAGGGTGGTTTTCGACTTAGATTTGTCCACAGACAAAACTCATTCAACATGCAAAACCGTCGCGTATCTAATTGAAACGCAGTGTTCAAAGCGGTGCACTTGAAGTCTTGAAGGTTTCACGGCTTGGATAGATTCAAATACGCCAGAAAAGTGACAGGTGGAAGGTTAGACTTATTACAGTCGTCGTAGTCTACGCTCTCCCACATCCCGCCACTTTACTGCGAGGAAACAGCATATGCTGTTGAATTTGTCAGTAGCCGTTCTCAAAGAGTGGGTTGAAGACCACACGTCTAGTGGTAGGTTAATGTTGTTGTTTGCATTCGTGGCAAATTCGATTCCTCTCAGTGCTGCCGGCTACAACGCCCTCGAAAGCATTAAGTGCGTCTTTGACCTCATCAATTGTTGTGAAAGATGCTGATTGAAACAATTTTCTATTCCTTGATTGAAAATAACCTGGCTTGTCAAAAATCCCCCAGAAGGGTGGTAGGGGTATTTGCGTCAGACTGACATACTTAAAAATGAAAACATTGATGTAGTGCGTGTATGCTCCAAGTCTCGCCAGTAGTGAGCGTGAGCGGGTCTGATTCGCAGTCTATGATCGTGGGTTCGAATGCGAAAACTACAACCTCGCCATGAAGTGTGAGGAGAGTCGCCAGTTCTCTGTCATGAATGGGTATGGCGAGGTTTTCGCAAATGTAAAGTAAGGAAATGAGTCACACTCTTGGAATCATTCGGCACACAAGTCCATGCTTTGGAAGATAACAAGGGTAAGGGTATGTGTAGCATGCGTGCAGACTCTGCAATGCAGAGGAAAAATACTCCTCGCATTCTACAGTCTGCACGCATAGCGTATGCGCCGATCAAATACCACACATCTTTGTGACGTCAAATCAAAAGAGACTTGATGATACTGAATATAAAAAGCAAGCAGGCATTGAAAAATGCTAAATAGTTATTTCAAATAGCAACGTCTGATACTTTGATAGCAACGGAACCTTCTTATTAAATGGCAAATAAGAACCAAGTTCTCCCAACTTCGTATATTGGTCTTGATATTCTAACTGGAAGGCAACGAGATGGAAAAAAGAGAAGTGCAAATCAAAGCATTCACGATGTACCATTCATATGCCCATTACATGGAGCGGTAAAGAAAGGTCACTCAAGATGGAATAAGGTAATGTACAGTGGTACACAAACGATAGCTGTAGCAAATAAGCGGTACGTAGTGTGAAGTGGGATGTCGCACATAGACAAGTTTTACTCTTAAGATACACGGTCGCTCTGTCGCCTCAAATGCCAACCGACCAGGATAAACCAACAAAATCGTTTGCTTTCTACTGAAAAGAGTGTAAGAGCGTAAGAGCATCGTATTGAAATTGGCCCTAAAAGCTGTGCGCAAATAGCCAGCAATACAGCCAAAAATACCCGTCACCCCGTCACTATTAAATGGTCGACAACCACTTTGGCAACCAAGAAAAGGGGAATTCATATAGTACGTAAGCAAAGAGGAGGAGGGTTCAGGGGGTAACCGAAATCGTACAGGTATTGGGTTCCTGTACTTTATTATTGAGGCGATGTGGCGTCGTGGTGTAATCCAGCTGACTCGTGGTGTCAGAAGCTCAGTGTGGTCAGGGTTCGAGCCCAGCCACGGTAGCGTCACAGCCAGGGTCGAGGTCTCGATTAGTTAAACTACTACTGAGATCCTAGCGACTGGCACTAAAACACCATTTCACCTTCACCTTATTGATCTCTGCTTGCAGGGGGAGGCCTCCATTGATGAAAGCGATCAATTTAATGTAATGCCGCAATTACACTGATGCCCCCCCCCCCTCATGAATTAACTTCTCATTCATACGTATGTCTTCTTTATCCATAGAGAGAAGAGGCAAATGGTATTATCGACCTTATAACAGCTTGCTTCGGGAGGACAGATTTCGAAAGAAAACTGAAATCATACGGGATTCAAGCACATGTAAATAAAGCTTCACTACGCATGATCGAAGACGAGAGCAAAGAGTCGGATTTATTGACAAGAGGCGAACTGAACATGCTGCCACTGGAAAAGCTTCGTGAATTGATGAATTCTATGGAGAATGAGATCAGTACATTGAATACGGATATGATGCAGCTATTGGAGGAAAAGCATGTGATGTCAACTGAGAATACATCGCTAAAAAACGAATCGAAAGAGCTAGAAGAGAGAGTGAAGCATATGACAAAACCATGGGTCAACAGATATCCTAATTGTGATGAACTTACGAGGGCCTTTTTATTAAGTTAAACACCACAAAACATCAGACTTAGTGTGTCATTTGCAAGCAGTGTCACGCATCTTGCACTGCAGTTAAAGTAGTTTAAATGAGTTAGTAGATGCAGAAGAATGTTTATTTGAAGCAACAAGCATTTACAGAACAAAAACAAAATGCATCGTCTTGCTATGCTTGCGCTAGCTTCTTGCGGCGAAATACGATAAAACCAGGTAGAAACACCAGAACGCAAAACAAAAGAAAACTACAGTTATTTTTGCTGTAGCACCTGCTTCTCAATGTTCTGAATGCAATGTTTTGGAGTCCATGAAAAAGGGTAATCAAAGTACAAGTTGACATTAAACCCCAGGGAAAGATTCAAGTCCCCTAAATTAAGAACCTTATTCGATATCAGGCTAAAGCGGTTCTTATTTATTGGGTAAAGTTATATAATTCTCGCTAGGTTCTTGAGAAATGAAGGTTCTTATGTGGGGGTATTTACTGTGTGAGAAGGCGCTCCCTGGTAAGAAACTACATAGCTAGCCCCTTGAAAATGTTTCTGGTCTCCTTCAGGAATGTACTGTCACACTGAGATTCAACTACATACACAAATACTGTATATAAAAGTATGTATGGTGCTTAAGAAGGCTAAACATAGCCGAAACACAAGGTCTCAAACGCACTTGGGCTGTATGACTTGGAGAGTTACTCAACAATTTCATTGAACTCTTTAGCTCAGTGGAAACGTCGTTGGCTCTCTGGTCATCCAGTCAAGGTTTGAATCCGATCTATTGAGGCATACCACTTGTGGAAGAATTATTCTAGTGCTCGCTATTCGTGACAAATATGTAAATATATATGGTGCTGGAGAAGGCTCAACATAGCTGAATCACCACTTGTGGAAAAAAGCACTGCTTATAATATACAGAGAAAGTAGAATGGGCCCCTTTTCCCAGACATTGTAATACATAGCACAGTGACTGTCTTAGATCAAGAGATTTTTACTATAGAGAAACTAGGTATGCATACACATTTATAAAACCGCTTACCACACAAAAGGATTCGAAGGCTTCACTGCTATAGCATCTCTAAGAAATTTCTCTGCCATGACGTAATTCTTCTTTTCGTCATAGATTGCAGCCTGAAAGATGTGCAAGAAAAACAGGTCTTACAAGACTTAAAGAAGCATTATTGTTATTGTGATATTGTGATAATTTTATGAAGTCACATTATACTTACAATATTTTCCATACAATCGACATTCTCAGGTGAAACTGCTAAAGCACATTCGTAGCAGGCTTTTGCTTCATCTAAATTCTCTTTTATATGATTCAGTCGTCCTCTCTATTGGTAAAAAGACAAGCTATACTTAGCTCAAGACTTAAAAGACTTAGATTAAAGAAAGTAAATGGACAAAAGTAAAAGCCCTAGAGTCAGTGAAGGTGAAGATGAAATGGTGTATTTAGCACCAGTTGCTAGGACTTCAGTAGCAGGTTAACTAATCGAGACTTCAACTCTGGCTGTGACGCTACCGTAGCTGGCATCGAACCTTGGCCATACTGAGCTGCTGACACCACAAGTCAATTGGATTACTCCACGACGCCACAGCATCTTCGATTCACGAAGAATATTTCATTTCATGAACAAATATTTGTCATGAATAATGAACACCAGGATAGATTTTTAACAAGTGGCATACCACAATAAATGGTATTCGAACCTGGACTGCATGACCAGTGAGCCAACGACGCTTCCACTGAGCTACAGAGCTCAATGAAATCGCCGAGTAACTCTCTCGATGTCCTACAGGCCAAGGCTTTCTTCCCAATTGACATTTTTGTGTTTCGGCTATGTAAAGACTTCTTTACTACTACCACACATAATTATAGAAATTTGTCATTTTAATGGATAACAATAGGATAGAATTTTCCACAACTGGCATACCCCTACTAGATGGCATTTGAACCCGGACTGCATGACCAGAGAACAAACGACGTTTCCACTGACCTATAGAGCTCAATGAGATGATCAAGTAACTCTCCAAGTCATACAGCTCAAGGCTCTCCTTCGTTTACTTTTTTGTGTTTCGGCAATGTCGAGCCCTCGTCAGCCACAAACGTATGTATTTATATATCTGTCATAAATGGCCAACACTAGGATAGATTTTTCCACAAGTGGCGTGCTCGAAGAGCACTGGTCCTATGGATTTCAAGTGGAGTTCAGTAGTATTATATGTTAAAGCCTGCTTACCATGTATAACACCTCCGGCGATACTGGAAATACAGACGATGCTTCTAAAATACAATTTGATGCATCTTCAGTGTTGTCCATATTCAAATAGACATCAGCTAGGAGAACAAAATAAGAGGAATTTCATTTTCACAGCACATTCACAAATAGAAAAAGCTCTCTATTAAATATTCAAGGTTAAAAGGTAGATCTCACTTAGACTTGTCCCAAATCCCTAACTTTCGCTCACATTGAATTGAATCGATGTTGCTGTTGTTCGCTTCAGTGAGCATCCAGCCATTCAATTCAATAGCGATAACTACGACTCAGGTAATAAGTCTAGATCTCACTGGTATGGCCTTTGTTTTTTTTCCGTGCTCAGTTATTGTCCTTTCAGCGTTCTTTAGGAGCTTTCCGGGGACTTTATTGCGCAAACGTAGTATATTTCAAGACCTAACACACAAACAAACTAATATAATTAGCTTTCATAAATGTCATATACTTTCAGACTATTCTCCCCGGAGAGCTTCCTCGTATCCAACCATCAAAACTTGCACTACTGACAAACCTCCTACTCCTGCCCCCCTACTACAAGCTTTATTAATGCCCGAATCCCTATTATTCTGATTTCTTCTGCTATTCGGAACTCAAGTGGTTCGTAAAATTTGTTCGCAACCTCTGTAGGTAAGCAGTCAGGATGCATTTGCTAACTAGACAGAGATCATTGATAAGAGAAATCAAAACGGAGAACATGGATACCATACCTGTCATAAGCCATATTTTTGCAAGCAAGGCAATAGCAGCTGGTGTTTTCAGCCTCTTTCCTGATCTCACATTGCAAGCAATTTCTGACAAGCTTCTTTCAAGCTTGACTGACGCTGTTATACTACTGACCTCATCTTCATCTAAAAACGAGGAACGCCTTTTTTTAGAAACTATTAACTATACGTTGTTCAAAGAAGCTGTGGTACTTTGGTACGTACACTTGCTCAAAGTATATTTTCTTCGTCAGTCTGTCCAAGGAAACACGAAGGAGCGAATTTCAAACATTGGGTAGGACAGAGCAAGTTTGATCCTTCGCGTTTCTCTGAATAAACAGGTGGAAAACGGAAGTAGACTTGCTGCAAGTCTAATTTACTACCACACATCAGCTTTTTAACCTAACTGAGCAAATAAAAGTATTATTTCTGCATTTTTTTAAGACCCTGTTGATAAAAAACTAACCCATACGATGATAAAAAGCACATAGTTCTTTTTAGACTCAATATAATTTTGATCATAGTTAAGAGCAGTTTGATGTTATAAGTTTCAAACAAGTCAATATAGGGTTTCCCAAGTTTTTGCCTTCTAGCCTTGCATATCACTTTATGCGCGGGGCAGTTAAATTTTAAGAAATATCGTACAATCTGGCTGGAAATTCTTTTGTTTTCATGAAACTCCTTGAAAACCTTTTTGTTTTCATGGAAATCTCGTACACATTTTTGAAGAGTGAAATGCCCCTCCCATTTTCTTCTTTTATTATAAACAAGTACAAAAAAGTTGTGTACCCAGGCTCAGTTTCTTATAAGAAAATGCGTGTATCGAACTTACCACCGAGCCCGTCTGCATCATCAGCAAACGTTAGTCTCATTAGACTTCTACGATCTTCGGATATTTTGCTTTCAGAAGAAGATTTTTTCATTGAACTCACTGACTTATTGTCCGCATCGTTACGTGGAACATTCAGCCTTCAAGATAAGAAGTTTAATACCATGTAAAGCATTGCAAATAAGCCAGAGGCGCGTGGAACTTAGAACATACAGATAGTGAAGCTTTTAGGTGTCGTTGAAGAACTGCGGAAACATGGTCCACAAACATTACACTCTTTTCTTTTATAAGAAACCCATTTATAAGAAACTCAGTACTGAGATCAATATTGGTTAAGCAACTTTCAGTGCTCGACCCAAAATGATAAGAAACTCGCAGGTCTCAACAATCTTTAGAATTAGAAATATAGCATCGAAAAACGAACTTCTGTTACACCATAAGTGTCTATTTTTACAAAACGTGAATAGTATTGTAAACGTGAATAGTATTGCTTTTTCTATTTGTCAAAATTAAGTATCAATTACCTGTTTTGGCACTAAAAAATTTTGATCCCTGAGAAACTGCAAAGAAACTTTCAGTACCAAAACTGTCCAAAAACTAAGAAACTTTGATTCTTATAAACTTATATTCTTGAAACCATAGTTTCTTATTAAAAAAGAGTGTATGTATCTTAAAAAGCTTTATTACCCGACACTTAGTAAAGTATAGAGATCAGAAATAGGCCGGAATACGCTTTGGATGGGAAGCTACTGTTTTATGATATAGTTTATATTCACCAAATCATAGCTGCCCAACTAACCAATTCCCATTGGAAACATTTGCAAATTGCCCCCCATAAATTCAAAAACTACGTAGAGAAGGAGAACCAAAATTCTATCAAGATCAAACCTTTGGTGCTAGGTGCTATAGCTTTAAAACAGGGTCTTAGAATTAAACATGAAGAAACTTTCTAAATTCTAAAAACCAAGTTGTTAAAAATAAAAAGGAAAATATAAATACAAAAATTGATTACCCTGCAATTTCATCGGCATACAATGCATTCCAAATTCGAAGCATTTCCTGGCATACGCCAAGGGCTTGTTCTCCACCATAAGATTCCTCAGTTAGTTGGACCTTCAGTTGAAGAAGGCTGTTACAAAAAAGAGAATAAAATCGACGATAGTGCAGGAAAGTAATCGCAATGAAATTCCATATAACGGACACCTTTTGGCTAATGTCATT
>JACTAT010000022.1:3312851-3336359 GCA_014526335.1 Chrysaora quinquecirrha
TTCAATGTTATGCTTAGTGCGACTTGTTTTGCCTTTGTTACAAGAAGCAAGCGAATTGAAAATACCGCTAATTTAATTACTTTGCTTCGCGAAGGGAATTGTGTTTTCAAACTGTTTCGAAACTAATAGCAAAGCTAAAGCTTTTTAAATGTTTGACAAACAATGTTTGATCGTTCACTTGTGCCTTACTGTATTGTACCTGAAAGAGCCCATCTGCTGTATGCCCCTGTATTTCGTACAGACGTGGCTAGGAACCATGCGCGCGTATGACACTTGGTCTCTAGTCTCCTGCAGTTAAACCCTACGTACGGGAACCAATAAGGGTAAGGAAAAATGTGTCTGAGATAACGAGTGCTAGACCTAGAGATGGGCTTTTTCTATTGTGAAAAAATTTTCAATTTTTTTTATTTCAGGTTTAATCCATTATGAAGTTGTCCCGAAGCTACATTTGACCCTGAAGAATTGAGAGCTGAAGGTTGCTTTGGTGTTAAAATGACTATCACAAGGTAAACATTTGGTACCACTTTTAAAATAAAATGTTTTGTTTAAGTTACGCATGACATTCACGTCGGGCAGCGGAGTACAGCAAAAACCATCAATGGCCCTTCACTTCAACATGTTAGGCCGTTGCCAAACGATCAAATATTGTTCGTCAAACATTTGAAATCTGCTTATTAAGCAATGTTTGAACATTTGGCCATTTGAACATTCAAACGAACGTTTGACGATAGAACGTTTGAACGTTCAATGTTTGGACATTTGCCACGTCACAAAACATTGCTTGACAAACAGAATTAACTCGGCAATGTTTTGAAAAACTCCAAAACGTTTGCATCAAACAAAAATTTTGACGAGCAATGTTTTGCGATGTGTCAGACGATCAGACATTGTGTTTGACGGACAAATCCCAAATGTTTCAGAAACATGTTTGATCGTTTGGTTTTGCCTTACTGTAGTAGTGATAAAATATAGGCTATAAAAGTTATCTAAAGTATCATTATACTTGGATGAAATTTAACCAACATTAAAATCATTCTAAAAAATAGATTGGAAAGCAAGCTTTTTTAATCAATAGGTGCTAAAAGAAATTGCGGGCAGGCATACCTATGATGCCTGGTAGTGCTGCCTCTTCCTGGCATTCTTTCTGCATCGGATGGTATTACTACGAAGCAATGGAAAACAACAATGCAGCAAATGCTGCGAGCAACTATATGGATTTATAAAGAAACAAAGTAACAGTAAACTACACTGTTTGAAATTAAACATTTTAGCGATGATTGAATCTAAGTCTATCTTTAAATCTGTCTAAAATCTAAGACAAAATTAAACTTATATTCATTTGATAAACGTATTTGAAAAGAAAAAAATAGAAATTGACCCAGTGCACGACATTTCTCAAAATTTTTGATTTTAAGGTTTATTGAGAGTTACTTATAAAAAATACATGTAAATTATCGTCAATTGATTTTGAACTGCAAGTTCTCTAGAGGGTCAGAGTGTGAAAAATGGGCGTGGTTCAGCATTAGGAAGCTCTTTGTCCAAAAAGTTTTTGAGGCTTTGTCCCTGGGCTCCTGTGATTTGGCGCTTAGCGGCCTGTATAGCACCCTGTTATATTCTGGACCTGGCTAATCATGTTATATTCAGTCAGATCTTCAATAGATTAAATCTTTCGCGCGAAGAGCTTCGCGAGGTAAATTCATTTGTACTTTTGGTCATTTGCTGCGACAAACGGACGAATAGAAAATCAAACAATGCGCTTGTGTACCCACGAGATCTTTCCCTTCGCGCGAATAATTGGGCCTAGCGGTGATCCGATTTCATGATCAAGTACCGTATCATTATATTAGCTTAAATCCTAAGCTCATATCACACGCTAAAGTTTATGAAAACGTAGGAAAGAAACTTCTTAATGTCATCAATTATTATGCGCATAATGTAGCTAAAGGGTAAGAGTAGCGTAATGTTTCATCAATTGAATGCGCTTCACTTTGATGGCGAGCGCGCCTCTGTCAATGAAACGCATTGGCATTGATTGTCTAACTGATTTGATGCTAGACTCCGCAGTAAACCATATAATTCTAAAATGCACCGGCAAGAATTGAACTGTGAAAACACGGCTATAGATGCGTGTAGATTGTGCGTACACATGACTGCACTGTCGTATGCTTGATTGCCTCCCAGGGCACTTGTTAACATCGACCTTGTATGCCCTGCAATCAATTACTTAACGACTGTGGGCTCGCTCTGGCATAGCTGAGAACTGACATCACTGGGTTGAAGTAGAGCGAGAAGGAATATTCAATCACTTGGTTGCCTCTGCTTTTCACCATACAAGCGTAATCAGAATCAACGATAACTATAATTTTATTTGCACAATCACCTAGATATCGCTGAAAATCACTTCACTTGCAAAGGTTTTCCAGGCGTGATTGTTGGAGGGCATTTTACTGTGTCTTCTTCGTTTTCAACCTGATTATTGCTGTTTTTTGTTGTTCTACAAAGAATGGAAATGTAGTTGAGGCTGGATTTTTTTCTAATGGCACGCAAGCCACTTTTTTCGCATGGTTTCAGTCCTACGCTGATAACCCTGGCTGTTATGATAGCTGTTCTGCTGGAAAGATTATCCCAGACACAAGGTAAAGGATGCATGTATCTAAAATACTGTTAGGCCTTGTTTTTCTAGTATTGCTCAGAATCATCTTGCAACGTCTTCATTTGCTAGTTGTGTAGCCAAATTGTTCCTCACTGTAAATCAATGCGCTTCGGGTCCTTGCAGTCCGGTAAATTCTGCTTCACGCCTAAATGTTTTCAATGTTGCAACAATTTTGCAAACTTAAACCTACCTTGCAACATCATAATTCCCTAAAGGGGTAAAAGAGATTTATAAAACACTTGCCCCTCGGCTAGCAATTTCAATATCTTAGCTCCGTTGTGGCTTAGAAGTTGCAAAAGCCTTGCAAAAAGTCTTCCCCGATATTGCGTACGGTAACGAAAATTGTTCCGTTTTCGGTCCGTAAAAGCGTGCAATATTCCATAGACTTCCTTTAGCAATAAAGGCCCTTGATTTTTATGAATTCCGATCTTTATTTTGGAGCATTTGTGCGATAGGTCCAGAGCGAAGATTTTTTCGGAGCTTTAAGTTGGTTTTGCATTTAAAAAAAAGGCTAAATTTTTAAAGGCTCAGAAGATGCTATTTTCCCCTTTAAACATATAATGTACAATTTCATGTGCAAGATTTTCTTGGAGGATTTGACTATACAAAGCTTGGAAGGTGCTTAGACAAGCAATCTCAGGCTATAGGAATTGAATTTATTGTTGAGCTGTAGGTATCGTAGGAAATCGTAGGTACCAGCTGGAGCGAAAAATCACTGCACGGCGTCTGAGCAACTCCTAGGCCATCAGTTTAACGAAAGCAGTTAAAAAGCAGAAAACACAGCCGCAGTGGTTAACTGCTATACATATTATCATTTCGCGCGTATTTATTTGATACTAGCTAGGGATGTACGGCTGGCAAGGGATCGATAGACCGTGATAATTCTTAGCTACAATAGACTTTGCTTACGCTTGTATTGTTGTTTAGGCCGATATTTTTGTTTTGTTAAGGCTGTATCAAAATCGGCCGTCTAAGGGTGAAAGAAGTGAAGTCCTTTCATCGTCTAGGAGGCTGATTTTGCTCGATTTGTTTTTAGCGTTTTTAGGAAAGCAATGTCTCCAAGCAGTTTGTTGTCTTTGCAAGCGCGCCGCTTCCATGCATTTATCGACTTCTTTTCGCTTTCGCCTTGTTCTTATAGTGCAAGACCCCCAAGACTAAGTATCGCTACTATAGTAGTTTGAATGTATAGAAACTATTGTCGTTAAATAAAGAGTCTGTTCTTGGATTAGGGATAAGGATTCGTTGTTAGATTATCGGTTTTACAGTTTTGCTTTGACAAATCAAGAGTCTTGTTTGGATCGAGTTAAGGATTCAATGTTAGATTATCGGATTAACGGTTTTGCTTTGGCATAGATTAGATAACGCGATTTGGAGGGTAAGTTAACGGAATTTTCTCGGAGTTTGATTGCAGATTTGTTCATAGCGCAAAATTAATTGGGCACTTGGAGGTACTGATGGGTGTTAGTGCTTAGGATCGTGGCCTATTGAGTAAGAGGTTTATGTGTGCGTTTTTACGCAGATTCAGATTCACGCAGAAGTATCCGGAGTTCCACTTAAGAGTTCGAACTTCAGTTTATAATCAGTGTAAATTTACTGTGCTTTATTTTGATTTTAGTATATATTAAAGTATATATATAGTATATATGCTTTTTTAAATAAGAATTTTCCAAGCCTAGTCCAAAACAGAGGTGCGAATATCATTTCAAATTTGGAGGGGTACGGAATCAATTAAGGGAACTGGGACAAAACGAATCATTGAGAAACACGTGTTTTGAGAGAGAATAGGGTACTTTTGAATTCTACTAGAAGGCTTCGGAGCAGCTTGCCCCCTATGCTCCCAGCTCTGACATCCATGGATCGAGATCTGTTGTTTTCCTACTTAAAGCTAATACTAACTAAAGGACTTACTAACAGCACAGTCTTGACATGGACAACTAAAGCTTGATGCTCGACAGGGTGGAACTTTTGCAAATGCATGAATAAATGTAAAAGCTAAATTTCCATCTTGCAGATTGAAGATTTGTACAAAGGGATTTTAATAGGCAAATAAGGTCGAAATACAAGTACTAGGAATTGCTTTAGTATTGCAACGTTTAATAGAAGCGAGGGGCAATTCACTCCATGGAATCTTGTACACCCTTGGAATCTCAATTGTTTTCGTTGGAATCTCGTACGCTTTTAAGAGGATTGAAATGCCCCTCGCTTGGAAGGTGCTTAACGTTTAGTACTAGTTCAAAGTAAACTTATAAAACTGAGTTATCAGAGAGAAGAATTTAAGTCTTTCATAGATATCAAGAGAAAGAGAACATTATTACTTTAGGAGAAAAACATTGTATATTAGAGTTATTGGCTTCTAATAATAACATGTTTCTCTTAGCTAAGTCAGGGGATGCTTGCCATAGGCAACTTGACAGGCTATGCTAGCAACAGAAAGGTTCTAAGAACATAAAAACATTGATTAGAATTATTGAATAGAATGGTTTAAAGCTGAACCTCCATACAACGGACAGCTTAGGAAGCAATGCTGTTGTCCTGAATGGAGTATTGTCCACTTTACGGAGGGGTTGCTTTGGAGAACAATAACCTTTGGGACGAACATGTTTGTCCGTTGTGACGAGGTGCCTGTTGCTTAGAGGTGGCCATTATATAGAGGTGGTCATTAATTGAGGTTTCCCTGTATTTTAGTTTTTGATTGGTTGAAGATATCGGCTATTTTTGAAAGCATATCACTTGTATAGAACCATTCACAACAGCATGTTATGTATACAATGTTTACAGATTCTCTCAGAGTTTGATCTTAGTTGAATTAATTCGCATATTCATGGTGGTCGACCTTGACCGACTTTCAATTGCAGTTTAATCGTTGTTATATGCTCGTTTATGATTTTCAATTCAAACCCAGTGGGAACCTGGTGGAGCGACGCTACTCCCACTGAACGTTCATGAGTCATTATTAGCCATCACAAACACGCAGCTAATTGCGCAGATAAGCGCGTGCACCGTGCAAGAAATAAAGAATCACGTACTTTACTACCAGATCGAGGCTGATTATCAAGCTAGTTAACGAGGCTGAGCCCAGACTTATTAAACTATTATTATGAGTTGTAGTTAACCCTTTTCTGTTGAATTGTTGAGGGCTTAAACAGTTTGAGCCATCTCAGTTTAGTAAAGTCTCGGTTTAGCTAATGAACGATAACTGAGACTCAGGTAATAAGTCTACTCCTTGATGCTCAAACTACTCTGAGCAAACAGCTGTAGGGTTATTGTTGTAGTCGTTGTTGCTGCTGTTTGCGAAGGATTTGACTCATGTAATAAGTCTATGCTGAACCGATTGAAATAAACTGTGTTTATGATTTTCTCTTTGACACGAAATTTGATTTGTGAGTTTGTTAAGAGACCTTGTTAGAAATGTTACCCAAGTGAGGAAAGTCAGGCTTATTTTTAGCGAAGATCATCGGAATTTTTCCGGCAGTTTAACTCGACCAATAGACCAATAGAGATAATCGACCAATTTTTCAACCCTTCGCTTTCAATACGGTACAATCCCGTTATAATGTACTCGCTAAAATCCTCTCTGATATTCACTAACTTCTTATAAGAAACTCTGGTCCACTAATTACAGTAAAGTTTCTTAGGTTTCAGCATTTTTAGCACAGTAAATCTAGACTTCCCAACTCTTCGTACGTTAATTACGTTACTGGATTGTACTTTATTGTATCAAATCGAACCAGAAAGTATGTTGATGACAGTCAAATTGAAGAGGCAATTTCACTGAAGCTTTCCTTCTTCTGGTTTTACTGGGTTTTACTTCCATTCCTTTTAAGTTTCCAGTACGCTGTAGCCGAAGATACACTTCTTCCACTTGTGAAATTCGAGAGGGGAGCAAACAAAACTTTGAAGCAATTGCTATTAACACGTAAGGGAGAAATCCCTAAATGAATTCCAATGTTACTAGTATTTCATGTTTTTAGACCTGAGCGTTTTCTCTGAATCACTATGGAGGGTCCCGCGCAAAGATTATTTTGCATTAGTAATAAGATTAACAATAATACTTAATAAATTATGGAGGATGAGCGTGGGCCCCAGCGAACTAAGCGAACTGTAATCGTACCGGGTCCTTAGAAGACTATTTCGGGGAGCATCAGCAGAATTTCAATTTTCGTTGCGCTCCTTTGGAGTCTGGGACTCGGACCCTGCTGCGTCAAAAGAATTATCCAGGTTACCAAGAAATATCAGGGGATCGCTCCCTGCCCCTAAAAATCTAAATCTGAGATCTACTTTTTAGTACTAATTCTGATGTTTTTATTGTTTCTTTTTGTTAGCGTCATCAAGCCAGAATTACTGCAAGCAAGTTGGAAGCATCAGGCGAGGTTTCTCTTTGTCAGTTTATGACAAACAAATAAAGCAGTTTCTCGATGCATCGAAATCTGTCGAAGACTGCATCAAACTTGCCTGCAAAGTCAAAGGCGCAAATTATGCTGTTTACGAAGACGGCGAATGCCACGCCCTTCGATGCAGGAAAAATGCTTGTAAACTCAGCGAGGATGCAAAATCCAAACAAGAAATTGTTGGCCTAGCTAGGCATGCGAAAAAGCACCAGAAAGCCAAAACAGCTGGTAATGCTGGTAAAAAGAGCAAAAAAGGTTGGTCTTTTTCAATTAGCTACTTTAACATGTTTGGACCTTCTTGTCGTGATAATGACGCCACGACACCTTTTGTACTCAACAAGGTTTGTTCCACGAAGATAGGCCGTTCTCCTGCACTTTTACCCAAAGTTTTCCCCTGTTGAATTCCGTAGAAAAGTGACCGACCCATTTTAGTTATATGCGAGAAACATAGTTACTTTGTCAGAGATAGTTTTTGGAAGACAGGCTTTTGATTACGTCCTAATGTACTTAGTAGGCTAGCCCCCACCATTCCAGTTCACCCCATGACCCACGCTAGCAAATCTATACTCACTACTGTGGTGGATACGCACAGCTGTGGTGGTATTTTTTGCGTACTGTGGTGATATTTTTTAGTACTGTAGTTGTTAAGGTTTGCATAATGTGATGGATAAGCACTACTGTGTGTTGTTATGCTTGATGTGATGGTATTTTTTGTATACTGTGGTGGATAAGCACAACTGTGGTGGGTTATTATGCTTGATGTGGTGGGTTACTATGCTTGTTGTGGTGGTAGTTTCTGCGTACTGTGGTGGATAATCACTACTGTGGTGGGTTATTATGCTTGATGTGGTGGTTTTTTAGTACTGTGGTGGATTTTTGTGTACAAAATCGATGTTTTTATAGATTTTTCTTAATAATCTTTGTCCATTGCAGGTGATGGTCAAAGGCATCATCTGCAAGCAGTACTGCACAAAATACAAGAGTCCCGTCAAAAGACCCTTCAAACTGGACTCTCGCTTTTTCAACGTATGTACCCCCAGTTAACAAAACAAATCCAACGAAAGCTATTATCGCTGAAGCAAAACTAACACCAGGACAAAATCCTACATTACAACAGACGAAAATCGACGATAAAATATCGAAAAAGACTGTCAAACGAAAGCTAAAAGTAAACAGTAATAAATCGAAGAAAAGGACTTCGAAAAAATCAAGAAAAGCTCATCCGAAGCTACACCGAAAACACACGAAAAGGCGATCGAGAAAGAAGTCAGTAGCTAGGTCTAGTCATGCACTCGTTTCAAATCATAGTAGTCATGTTGTACATAATAAAACCGATAGATTCACGAGAGACTATCCGTACTCGTACTCCCAGTATCAATATACAACACCGGATAATTCGTATACGACACAAGAAACCGACTGGAGGCGAAATATGGTACCGACAACCGATGATTTGTATTCGTATTATAACAATGATGATAGACAGTCGACGCTTCGATCGCAGCTTGAACTATCGCCGATTGCCGATCAGAGTACTGCGAGTGAAAACGATCAGTTGTTTTCGTTACCGATTACGAGTCTTGTTCGGAGAACCGATATTCCACAAGGATCTCACCACGTGTCTTCTGTTTCTATAATCAATGATATGTTACCAGATGACGGAGCAAAGGCTTACACATCATATAATGCCGCGCGAGATGTTATTCCAACTGATTTGAGCTCGCAAAGTGCCGCTGGTTTAGTAAGTGACCGCGCGGCAGTTGTTGATGCAAATGGAAGATTGCTGGGGTATAAAACAAAGAGTATTGCAGATACACAAGATTTGCATAACGCCGCTGGGCCCGTGAGTGACCGCACGGCTCTTACTGGTAGAAATGGTGAATTATTAGGGTATGCAGCAAAGAGTATTGCAGATACACAAGATGTGCCTAATGCCGCTGGTTTCACTACTAGCCGCGCGGATCTTGCTGGTTCAAATGATGTATTGTCAGATTTTACAGGAAAGAGTGTTGCAAATTCACAAGAAGCGGTTTCTCACGCTAAACCGATCGGCATACTTGTAGATTCCGGAGCAGTAATCGCAGGTAAATCTTTGAAGCCGCAAGAACAGCCTTCAGACGCCAGTCTGCCTGATGCTAATGGTCTCCCAGTGCAACAGGCGATCGGGTTCTACCCAGGATATAAAGGCAAAATCACTGGAAATGAGTATGCAGCTGCAAACTATGCTGTTCAGCAACATCAGGCACCGGTAACTGACATTGCCATGTCGGATCAGCCAATCAAAAGTGATGATATTGATTTGAATCCAACCAGCCCACCTACGACAACTAAGCCGCCTTCCATGCAGAACCTAGTAATCGTTGGTTTAGCTAATCAATCGAATGCCCATATCGTGTCAACCAAGGACAAAGCCTCCTCCGTAGTAGCTACAGAAGGTTCTATAAAGGCAACTGCCGACCCCGCAGCTGAGAACATGCCTATGGAGTCGGAGCTAATGGATCCTGATCATGTCGTTGTTAGTAAAGGGATGTATCATGATTATATGAAGAAAGTAGCTAACCTGACAACGTTTGCCAATGTACTACCTGCCAAGGAAATACCTTCAGTCAGTGATGATGTAGTTCATGGTGAACCACACCCAGCTACTATTGGTACTTCGTCTAACAGTATAGCTCCTGTTGGCTCGTCCAGTTCATTCCTGCCGGTGGAAGCGTCCAAAAGCAACCCTGCCAGTTCCTTGCTTACTTCTATTCTAGGCAAAGCTACAGCTACTGATATTCTCAAAGAACCAAGTATCTCCCTGGATCCTCTTCAAACTCTGACGCTCCTGTCTTCTTCAGCGTCACTGAATGGTCATTTGACTCCATCTACATCGACACCTGTTCCACTGAGATCTCTCACCACAGGGATACCAGTGAAGAAACCTCAGCCAAATGAAATCGATGCTCCTTTGCAGAATGCTATTATTCCTGTTAGTAAAACTAAAGAACATGATGCTGGACTACCTATGGACAGCGACTCAAAAATAACAGCAACTTATCCAGAAAAGGCAAAGCAGAAAACTTCTACTGTTTTAGCTGAGGATTTACCGTTTCCGGCAAGACTTGTCCTACCCGCGCCAACGCAGGGGCTTGTACAACCATTATCAGGTTTGTCAACTGTTTCCTCTTATAGCTTTCAGACCGACAAACAAAAACCTAATGGACATGCTGTGGTAGTTATGCCGACTCCATTACCTAGTAATGAACAGATAATGCGTAGTGCGTCTACTGCTACTGTAAGACTGGCGCAAACACCTACATTGAGTGCGGATGTAGCAGCAAGTACCTCCGTATTGCCAACCGCTGCTGGTGCTCTGCAGCCCAAGACAACTACTACTATCACGAAATCATTGTCTGACGCTACTCTACCTACACTACCAGTGACGGCCAACGATAAATCCGCGGTAGCAATTGATATAGAAAGCCCTTCGCTACCGACTCAGAAGAACGCACAACCTACTGACCAACGTGTTGTACCGACCACCCAACCGACATCAGATGTGACTACTAACGTTCCACTGACTGAGGAACCGACTGAACGTCCGACTTCTAAACCAACTCCTAAACAAAACAACGCAATTAACAAAGACCCTGGAGCTGCTAGTAATGGAGGCTTGACACTGTTAAAAGAGAAATCGCAACACATGACGTACAAACAGACTTCTGTAAAACTACATAAAACTGCATTAGTTACAGGGACTGGCGAGACAGCAACGAACAAGTCATCGCCGCCGGTGAATTCACAGTCTCATGCGGTGCCGCATCACGTCGGCGCACACATTACGCCGGGCAGTGCGACAATGGCGAATGACAATACACTGAAACATATTTCACCGCTGTCGAAACCGAAATTGAGGCTCTCTCAAAATGGCTCGGTTGTTGTTTTGAATACAGAAAGTGTAAACACCACGAAAAGACCTGGGCTTTCAGATGTTTATAGTCATTATCAATTAGAAGCAAGACTTAGAGCCCAATTGAGGTTGAGGCAGATGAATATGTTAAAATCAGGAAAAGGTAAGGCCCTGGCCAAACGATCAAACATTTTGTCCAGCATTTTCAATTGTATTTACAATTTACAAGCAACGTTTTACCTGCTGGCCACGTCGCTAAACATTTCTTGACAAGCAAAAATAACTTAAATTTGAGCAATGTCAATTGTCTTTTCCAGGTTGCTCCGATCCCCTTGGTGTTTCCACTGGTGCCATTCGCAATGACCAGATAACCGCATCTTCACAGTTGTCACCACGTTTCGCCCCAGCCAGAGCTAGGCTTGGACTTCAAAAGGACAACAACGGTATGACTCCAAGTTTGATTATCTTAGCACTCGTATTATTGATTCTGCGGGCGCTTAAGTATTTAAATAGCGCTTTCAGCGTAACAAGTGACTGGAGGTTAAAGCGGGTGCCAATCGTGCCAGCATTGTTGGCCAACATGGTGGCTAAAAATAGGCCAACATGTTGGCACGGTTTGCGCCCGGCTTTAAACTCTCACCCCGACTGGTTAAAACCTATGTACAATCTTTCAACATTGTATGCTGACGAAAGAAATGATTTCAGGCTGTTCTAGGACAGCAAAATCGTGCGTCGATTATATTTTGTATGATTAGTATGCAGTAAATTTGCTATCAAATAATTTGTAACTTGAAATCGCAATATAAAACACTGAGATATTCTTATTACCCTATGGTCAGGGCAGTGACCCTGTTATGCAATCTGATTGGCCGAAAACGTTCGAATACTACGCAATGATATGGCATTATTATCCGGTAATGCCGGCTCATTACGTCAAACATTCGATATTTTTGCATTTAGATCGCAACACCAAATGGCTTCATTGTAATGGCTTAAAGCACGATACGGGTTTTGTAATCATTAAGGATCATGGCCATGCCCTGTCCATAGGGTAATGAACCATATAATAACTATTTCCTTCTGGCAATACCGAAAATATTACCCCTCTGCCCCTGTAAAAAGTCTTTACTATACTGTACTCGGATACAGTTATATAGGCTTAATATTTTCATTCAATTCAATTCAATTTCATTCGTAAAACACACAGTTACTGAATAACATACAAAGTAAAGAAAAATAATGTGTTTTACGCGACCCAAGAAAAGCAGGGCTTATCAGGCTTAGGCCGCTAAATTAAAGTTATAAATAAGAAAGTTACAAAACAAATCTAAGTTTATCTAAAAAAAAAAATACAGGAAAATACAAGCAACAGTAGCTAAAGCTTCGGTAACACAAGCTAAAAATATTAGAACACAAAATATTCAGCCATTACAAACAGTGAAGGAATACGATCGAGATACTATTTCTTAATACGATCGAGTACTATTTAATACATGTTGTGCTGTTATATATCCCCCCCTTACAATCTTATGGTTTTGAATTTTCTTCCTAGGCAATGCAGGTGGATGGTGTTCAGATCCAGCACAAAACGAGCATCTTCAGTACCTACAGGTTGATTTTCGAGGCATGCAAGATGTATGTCGCATCGCATTACAAGGCTTGTATAATGCTAGAAGTTGGGTTACGTATTACAAAGTTGCTTTTTCAAACGATGGCGTTCGTTGGTCCATTTATAAAGAAAGTGGCAAAGAAAAGGTAAATTGAGGATTATAGAGTATTATTTATAACCTAGTAATAGCATTTGTTTTACCCCGTCGTTTTCATTGCTTGTTGATTAGAATCCTATATGCATTATCTTGATGCAGGGGTGGATACAAAATGGTATGGGTGAAATTTTGTGTTGAGTATCAGTCGCCAAGATTGCCAGTATCACTTCCCTCACTTTGCTTCTGTGAACACGGGCCGTTTGCATTGCTTATTGAAAAGAATTTTATGTGAATCATCTTGATGCAGGGGTGTATCAGATTTGGTGAAGGTTTAGTGCTGTGTTTAATGTGAGTCGCCAGTATTGTAAGTCAGGTTAGATAAAATAATGAGCCCCTAACCCCTATAGTCGGCTGTTCCATGGCTGGGGCTCGGACTTGACCTCAGTTTGCTCCTGTGCCCAGGAGCTAGAGCTAGATTGAACCACGACGAGATAGCACATTAAGTGAAAGACTTGATTTGATGTTTTCATTGATAGCCAGAGCTACTTATCCTTGATACTTAGGCCCTGGACAAATGAACTGAACATCTCACTGAACATCGTCCAAATTAAAGTTCAGTGAAAAATCCAGTTCATTTGGCTACCTTGTTCCGTCACTGAACTTTTTCCAGTGCATGTCTGATCGGAGTAAAAAATTTTTGGTGAGCAAAATATGTTCAGTTCATTTCGCCACTAAATTGAACAAACAATGACCATTTATCCAATTTACGCGTGTGCTTGGCAGCAACTTTGATGAATATGACATTTACAATAGATTTCGTTCATTTCAAGGTTCTTCAAGGAAACATCGAGCAAGATGATTGGACATCCTACCGTCTGATCGAGCCAATCAAAGCCCGTTTTATTCGAATCCTCCCGGAATCTTGGGAAGGAAAGTCGATTTGTCTTCGCACGGAGTTTTACAGTGAAAATTCTCAAGGTAACATTTTGCAATATACATGTTGATGTCCCACTAAGACTTTGATTGGCTATGGGTATCTTTAATTGTTGCATCTTAGTCCTTAGTAGATTACTGTTAAGAACACTAATAATAATCATAATTCGGGGCGCAATTCATATGTTTTTAGACCTCGGTTATTTTTCTGTAGAATTTTCAGGTTGGAGTTTTTTACCCGTACTTTTGAAAAGGTACCGTTTGTTGAAGAAATAAGTTGTTTTTTAGACTAATTATTTTAGAAATGATACCCTTAGGCCAAGCGATCAAACATTGTTGGTCCAACATTTCAAATTTGCTTTAAAACAATTGTTCGGCTGTTTGGCCTCATCCAAAAACATTGCTCTCCAACATTTTGGAACAATTAAGTTATTGCTAATGTGTAAGAACAAGCGCCTTGTTGCTTAGAAATGTTGCTAAGTGCTGAAATGTTGCAAGTTGTTGCAGTTTGTTAGAAACAAAAGAAATGTTTGACAAGCAATCTTTGAAAGGCGGTCAAACGATCAAACATTGCTTGACAGAGAGGTGATCTTACAGAAGGTTCTCAAACAGAATTCCCTCGCCATTCCAGAAAATTATCACCCAAAGCAACTTAGATAAACCGGAGGCCAAGGACTCCGTCCCGTTCCTGTTTTGATTGCTGGACAGAAGCAGGTCGTTTATCACTTAGTTCTCAGTACCTCTTCGTGTAAAGTGTTCTTTTTCCTGAATCAACAATGTGTAAGAGTTATGTAGTTTCCTTCTAAGATGAACATTTTACTTATGAGTTTATCTAAGAAATTGATGCCTTACCTGTTTTTACTCTATTTGTTTTTTAATTTTTAGGAAATTCAGCTGTTTATGGACGCTCTAACATTCCGACCTCCCTACAAGGAATGATTGATCATTTGAACTTTGAAAAACTCGATGATGTTATAGTATTCGACAGCTCATCAATGGGAAACAACGCGTTCTTAAACAACGGAGCAGCAGTTTACGATACGCACGGAAAATGCAGACATGCCGCGCGGCTCGGTGACGGAGCTGATATTCTCCTTGACGGTAGAAACATGCGGGTGAAACCAAGAGAAGCCATTTCGATAAGTGTTTGGGTTAGAGTTGATCAAACAGAGGGAGTTCATTCGATTTTTGATACAGTTGGTGCACATTCCAGTCATGTGCTTGGACAGTATCATTTTGAAATTGTTGGAGGGGCTGTTAGATGGTTTCACAGGAATGAAAATGGAACACAGATTTTCTCAGCTATTACAGGTAAATTTCAACATTAATTCTCCATTTCATTCTCTCTCAAAACTGCTTTTTATAGAACTGATTATCATTAGAATCGTTCCTTGCTAAGATCTCCACGAATTGTCTGTCATAGCAATTTTTCAGTTATAAGATGTTTTCCAGTTAAATGCTTCTTTAATGTCCTTCTTATATGAATTTTGTACACAGATAGCAAACAAAATAGCATGTAGCAAATTGGCAGTCTCCAGTTCTTAAGGCTTATCGTTATTGGCAATTGCACTACAGTCTTTGTTTCTGTAAGAGCACACTATAAGAGCATTGATGCTCAATTTCCAAAACAAATTAAGAACAACGTTAGACCAAAATAAGAACAGTGTCCAGACTCAGATTGAAAATTTGAAAACAATACACTGTGGATCTTGATTTTAACAAAGACTTCAAAAAACGTTTTCATCAGCTAATCAATCATGGTACTAAAACGATATGCAAAACTGTTATTTACTGAGTAAATATATACGGACTTATCAAGGCTGTTTCTGACACCGTATTAGACATGATAGTCACCACTTATCATGATAAGCCTTTATAGATATTTAGTTGGGCAACGTTTCGGGAAAGATCCGTCTCCCATCATCGGGCAATGAGAAATGTGGTTTCTTTTCTATTTATTGCAAAGGACGGATCGAAAGGTGTGAAATTAACTGGACCTGCGAGGAAGCTTGGGAATTTGTTGTTTACTGGTCTTACAAACAATTTATCTTATATAGTTGTAGAAAAATCAATTTTTATAATAGGAACAACATTAGGCATACTCAAACCTCAAATCTGGTGGCTGATTTTAGGTGTAATTGGAGATAAACTTGGTTTATACTTTTCACCATAGATCTTATAAAACCGTTACTGTTTCGAACAAGGCATACTCGAACCTCAAATCACCAGAAAAAATCAAGAACCTAGAGCCTCGGCAAAACTTATCTGGTTCTCTATATAAAAGAATGTATACGTATACGGGTGATGGATTCAAGTATGTGCTTGTGGCTGATTTTAGATGTTATTGGCGATAAACTTGGTGTATACTTTTCACCATAAAACTGAACCTCAAAAACCCGTTTGTTATTAATTGAAGACGGCTACTGTTTCGAACAAGTGCCTTCTTTTAAGAGGGGTTGTTATTAGAAACGGGCATTTGAAAAAAGGGGCGTTTATTACGTGATTCATGTTTTGCAGGGGGGAGGTGTTTAGTCAAGGGAGATGTTTAAAGGAGGGGCTTTTAATTATATATGATACTGTATTGGCTTGTTGCTGATCCGCTGAAATTGTTAATAAACGTGCAGTGGATTAGTCACCTGGCTTGTTGTCCTGACGGTCACTGGTTCGAATCCAAGGCAAGGCAATTATAACAATTGTGGTAGCCCACTTATGATGAATATATATCATGTGTCAGCATATGTCCAGTTCACTTTTTAATAAGCTTGATTTATACTTTTCATCTTAGAACCGAATCTCATAAACCCAAGGGAATGGATTCACATTGTGGCATCCTACGATTCTAACACTGGAGGGCTGTGCCTCGATGTATCAGAGAACGAATATCTCCCCATACAGGTGCATAGGGTTATAAATATTCATTCCAAAAACATTATAATTCGTTGTGTGCTTCTTTATATTACAAAATCCCCCCTGCGGAAATAAGAGTATCGTAGTGTGAGGATGAGGTGTGTTGTCTAGCAGTGTCATATATACGGGATAATATTGCTTATATTCTGATGACAGTGCATTGACTTATTATTCATGCACGTGAAAAACAAGACAAACATATAGGGACTCAAATAATGTGGAGACAGTGGAGACGGTGGAGAGATACTTATAGGTATATAGTAGTACAGGCATACATGGCCCCGAATGTTGTGGAGACGGTGGAGACGGTGGAGAGATACATAGGTATATAGTAGTACAGGCATACATGGGCCCAAATGTTGTGGAGACGGTGGAGACGGTGGAGAGATACATAGGTATATAGTAGTACAGGCATACATGGCCCCAAATGTTGTGGAGACGGTGGAGACGGTGGAGAGATACATAGGTATATAGTAGTACAGGCATACATGGCCCCAAATGTTGTGGAGACGGTGGAGACGGTGGAGAGATACATAGGTATATAGTAGTACAGGCATACATGGCCCCAAATGTTGTGGAGACGGTGGAGACGGTGGAGAGATACATAGCTATATAGTAGTACAGGCATACAGGGCCCAAAATGTTGTGGAGACGGTGGAGACGGTGGAGAGATACATAGGTATATAGTAGTACAGGCATACATGGCCCCGAATGTTGTGGAGACGGTGGAGACGGTGGAGAGATACATAGGTATATAGTAGTACAGGCATACATGGCCCCGAATGTTGTGGAGACGGTGGAGACGGTGGAGAGATACATAGGTATATAGTAGTACAGGCATACATGACCCCGAATGTTGTGGAGACGGTGGAGACGGTGGAGAGATACATAGGTATATAGTAGTACAGGCATACATGGCCCCAAAATGTTGTGGAGACGGTGGAGACGGTGGAGAGATACATAGGTATATAGTAGTACAGGCATACATGGCCCCAAATGTTGTGGAGACGGTGGAGACGGTGGAGAGATACATAGGTATATAGTAGTACAGGCATACATGGCCCCAAATGTTGTGGAGACGGTGGAGACGGTGGAGAGATACATAGGTATATAGTAGTACAGGCATACATGGCCCCGAATGTTGTGGAGACGGTAGAGACGGTGGAGACGGTGGAGAGATACATAGGTATATAGTAGTACAGGCATACATGGCCCCGAATGTTGTGGAGACGGTGGAGACGGTGGAGAGATACATAGGTATATAGTAGTACAGGCATACATAGCCCCAAATGTTGTGGAGACGGTGGAGACGGTGGAGAGATACATAGGTATATAGTAGTACAGGCATATATGGCCCCGAATGTTGTGGAGACGGTAGAGACGGTGGAGACGGTGGAGAGATACATAGGTATATAGTAGTACAGGCATACATGGCCCCGAATGTTGTGGAGACGGTGGAGACAGTGGAGAGATACATAGGTATATAGTAGTACAGGCATACAAGGCCCCAAATGTTGTGGAGAAGGTGGAGACCGTTGAGAAGTATTATAGAAGTATTATTATATATGTGATGAATATTTTTGCGGATAATTTTTGGCGTATAGATGTACGATTGTTTATCTGGCACATTATCTTTTGAAATTTGGCACGGTTCAGGCAGATTGTTTGCCCACATTTTGCTACAGTACAAACCCAAAATTGATCAATTACGTACTTTTCGGAAGAAAAAGAAGTCCCTTTGATAAATTAAGATAAACTGCTGGATGCAAATATTGAAAGTATCTTTTTAAGTTATGGAACAGAGCCATCAAATTTTCTACATAAAAAGATATGCTAAAGCTGTTTATTAGACATGAAGGTCATGCTGAAGCATATTTTCTACGTTTTAAAAGTGTATAGCGTTTGGCGAGGCGCAGTATAGTATGCACTTCATTAAAGCAATTATAGTTGCTTCTCTGGGGCTAAAGTATAGCTTAAACCTCCTGAATGCCTCTGATAATCTGGCGACTTTACCTGGAATAGTTATCATTGCAGAGAGAAGAGCATCTTGCAAAATAGCTATTGTTATTAATCAAATCATATTTCTTTGAGAATGGAACGTCAAAACTTATATACAAATTGCAAAATGGATTACTTGATGATTTCATTCTACTGATGTGCTAGTGTAAAGTTTAAGTACAAATTATTCCCAAGAACTATCATACTTTGGGTGAATTCCGGCAAATGTCCATATTTAGACTGCTAAGAACATGATACTTCACATTTATGCCTTTTTCATAAATTCTTAAATTTTCGAAATTAAATAATTTAAGACACTTTTACTATACCAATTGTGCTCAAAGATAAAAAAAACCTTACTATATGGCTCAGAACATAATTTCTTATAAGAAAATGACTGTATCTCACATTTTTCTTTCTATTTCAAAAATATCCAGCAATGGCTACTACCTCCTTGTACTGGCGAGGGTACTTGCCATATTACCTTAGAACTGGATTCTAACATTATATATTAACAATTGCTGACCATAACAATTACCTGGAGGCCCACTAAAGAGGGTCTCGAGTCTTGTAATAGCGCACAACTTTTCAACCATGCAAGCAGTCATACACCCCATACACCATGGACATGGAACTAGATTCTCACGTGCACGCATTTCACGCGTTTCTCTGCCGATTTTTGTGCAAGATTGGATTTAAGGCGCTTTAACGGAGGGGCGAGTCACTCCTTGGAATCTCATACACACTCAGCTGGAATCTCTACTATATTGTTTTCGTAGGAAACTTTTAAGAATCCTTTTATTTAAATAAGAATCTCGCACGCTTTTTCAACGAATGAAATGGCCCTCGGCTTGAAATTCATTAATGTGTCGGATTGGCAGTCAACAATTATTTTTACGATCTGCACCAGGGCAGACAGAAAATTAAGATTTGGGGGGGGGGGTGGCTTATAGATTCACGACGAACAAAAATTATCATGGTCAACGATCAACCGATCAACGATCATGGTTTTACGCCGTCAATATGTGAATCACGAAATCACGAGCTGTACGTACGAAGCGATTTCATGCTACACGCTTCCAATTAGATTCACGCATTCATGGGCAAAAATTCTGATCTCATCAAATCACGCATTGAATGGTCCAATAACGCAGCACGCAGAACCACTCGAGGGACTCTTTTGCAGGTTTCCCTCAAAAACAACTACAGAAGTCTTCAAAAACAACTACAGAAGTTTGGGAAACAAGAAATCCTATTTTCTTATTTTACCCTTATATTATTTAAATCAAAGATGGATAATGTGTGTTTTCAGATCATATTTATAGCCAAATTTGCTTTCTTTCTGATCATATTATTCTTGTTTTAAACAATGCACGGCTCCCGTCCTTATTCTAGCAGCAACAGAAAACTCTTTCCATTTGTTTTCCGAGTAATTCTTTGAAAGAAATTTCCTACAAAGGATATCGGTTTTAGAAATTAACTCCAGGGCAGGGAAGCTCCTTCTTAAAAATTTCACTCCGGGACAGGGTGGATTTACTAACTTTCTAGCCGCACATCTTCGTATTTAGGAAAGTAAAGTTTCCCCATTTTCGCAAAAAAGATACTTAACATTTTCTCTTCTCTTAAATCACCTCTGAAATCCTTAAAAGCTTGTTAACGTTGTAATTTTTGTAATTGTTGATTTTTAACAAGGCACAGATACTGGAGACTCAGGTTTTCGTCCTATACATCCTGAACCTTCAGCGCACCGCACCCCCGTACACTTATAAATACTCGCCTTGGTTTTCTGCACAATCTAGGTTGTCAAGTAAATGCCATCCTCTAGCTAATCGTATTTTAAGGTAAGTTGCACGCATTAAGGGAGAGCAACTCTACAATAATTCGCTGTTTGTATATTTTTCGAGTCTGCGTCTACATCAATGTGCTCCAAAAAACTGCCGAATCAGAATCCTCAGAGAATGATACCATAAATCGAATGTCAGTTACGAAAATGAGGTGATGCAGAAGAAAATGAGATTTCAATACAAGAAAATTCATTCTCCACCGTCTCCACAACATTTTGAGCCATGTATGCCTGTACTACTATATACCTATGTACCTCTCCACTGTCTCCACCGTCTCCACAACATTTGGGCCCCTGTATGCCTGTACTACTATATACCTATGTATCTCTCCACTGTCTCCACCGTCTCCACAACATTCGGGGCCATGTATGCCTGTACTACTATATACCTATGTACCTCTCCACTGTCTCCACCGTCTCCACAACATTTGGGCCCCTGTATGCCTGTACTACTATATACCTATGTATCTCTCCACCGTCTCCACCGTCTCCACAACATTTGGGCCCCTGTATGCCTGTACTACTATATACCTATGTATCTCTCCATCATCTCCACCGTCTCCACAACATTCAGGGCCATGTATGCCTGTACTACTATATACGTATGTATCTCTCCACTGTCTCCACCGTCTCCACAACATTCAGGGCCATGTATGCCTGTACTACTATATACCTATGTATCTCTCCACTGTCTCCACCGTCTCCACAACATTCAGGGGCCATGTATGCCTGTACTACTATATACGTATGTATCTCTCCACCGTCTCCACCGTCTCCACAACATTCAGGGGCCATGTATGCCTGTACAACTATATACCTATGTATCTCTCCACTGTCTCCACCGTCTCCACAACACTCAGGGCCATGTATGCCTGTACTACTATATACCTATGTATCTCTCCACTGTCTCCACCGTCTCCACAACATTCAGGGGCCATGTATGCCTGTACTACTATATACGTATGTATCTCTCCACTGTCTCCACAACATTTGGGGCCATGTATGCCTGTACTACTATATACGTATGTATCTCTCCACTGTCTCCACCGTCTCCACAACATTTGGGGCCATGTATGCCTGTACTACTATATACGTATGTATCTCTCCACTGTCTCCACCGTCTCCACAACATTTGGGGCCATGTATGCCTGTACTACTATATACGTATGTATCTCTCCACCGTCTCCACCGTCTCCACAACATTCAGGGGCCATGTATGCCTGTACTACTATATACCTATGTATCTCTCCACTGTCTCCACCGTCTCCACAACATTTGGGGCCATGTATGCCTGTACTACTATATACGTATGTATCTCTCCACCGTCTCCACCGTCTCCACAACATTCAGGGCCATGTATGCCTGTACTACTATATACGTATGTATCTCTCCACTGTCTCCACCGTCTCCACAACATTTGGGGCCATGTATGCCTGTACTACTATATACGTATGTATCTCTCCACTGTCTCCACCGTCTCCACAACATTCAGGGGCCATGTATGCCTGTACTACTATATACGTATGTATCTCTCCACCGTCTCCACCGTCTCCACAACATTCAGGGGCCATCTATGCCTGTACTACTATATACGTATGTATCTCTCCACCGTCTCCACCGTCTCCACAACATTCAGGGCCATCTATGCCTGTACTACTATATACCTATGTATCACTCCACCGTCTCCACCGTCTCCACAACATTCAGGGCCATGTATGCCTGTACTACTATATACCTATGTATCTCTCCACTGTCTCCACCGTCTCCACAACATTCAGGGCCATGTATGCCTGTACAACTATATACCTATGTATCTCTTCACCGTCTCCACCGTCTCCACAACATTCAGGGCCATCTATGCCTGTACTACTATATACCTATGTATCTCTCCACCGTCTCCACCGTCTCCACAACATTCGGGGCCATGCATGCCTGTACAACTATATACCTACGTATCTCTCCACCGTCTCCACAAAATTCGGGGCCATGTATGCCTGTACTACTATATACCTATGTATCTCTGCACAGTCTCCACCATCTCCACAACATGTGGGGCTATGTACGCTCGTATGCTTATAACCTACAGTAATGTATCTGTATTCCTTAGTAGTTCTCTTACTATTAGGACCGTTCGGTTTCATGTATAATTTACAACGTATGCGTTTGCTACTATTTGCCGCCCCGTCTGATGCATGCTTGTGACGAAGTAAGATTACAGTATTAGTTTAGGGTGTTTGTATATTGCACTGTCGTATCTGTCATATCTCGTGATGCCTGTTGGTTCGTTCTTGATTGGGCACGTAGCTATTGCTATGGGCAAGTTGTTGCTCGCATGCGCACTACGCTGTTATTCATTCTCTGATACATCGAGGAATAGCCACTTGGAGAGTTACTGGGCGATTTCATTGAGCTCTGTAGCTCAGTGGAAACGTCGTTGGCTCTCTGGTCATATAGCCTTGGTTCAAATCCCATCAATTGTGGTATGCTACTTGTGGAAAAATCTATCCTTGTGTTCGCCATTCATGACAAATATATTCCCATATATCCAATATATATATAAATATATACTATCCCATGTACTCCATTACGTAAAACATATTATTTTATATTTGAATACTTTAAGTGAAATGTTTGCAATCTATTTGCCATAATATGCTCTGGCCAAACTATCAAACATTGCTTGTCTAGCATCTGAATTTCGCCTGATAAAGGAAATGTTTTACTGCTTGTTCACGTGGCAAAACATTGCAACAGCATGTTTTACTGGTGAAGATAACAAAAGCTCAACAAAAAGTTGAGAAAAACAACTGGGGGATAGTAATTCCTATCTCAGAAGGGTTGCATGTCCTTCTGACGTTTTATCTGTTTCTCAAGCAATGTTTTGCATCGTGGCAAAACAATCAAACATTGCTTGGATGGCAATTCCCAAATATCTGACAAACAGTACTTGATTGTTTGGCCAGGGCCTTAACCTTCTTCCTGCTTTGATTCTGCTTCACTATGTTTGACTTCTGTGCCCTCTGCCTCTTTTTCAGATTGTGGGTCAGTCTTGACAGCAGAACGAGGCATGCTGATAACACCAGATTACCCTTCCATGCACCACGGACCTGTACAATGTGTCTGGGAAATCAAAGGACTTCCAGGGGAAATTATTGCCTTAGATATTAAAGAATTTGATTTGAGAAACT